>VZTI01005851.1:701484-758772 GCA_013397865.1 Struthidea cinerea | reverse complement strand
TTCTTTTCTTTTCTTTTCTTTTCTTTTCTTTTCTTTTCTTTTCTTTTCTTTTCTTTTCTTTTCTTTTCTTTTCTTTTCTTTTCTTTTCTTTTCTTTTCTTTTCTTTTCTTTTCTTTTCTTTTCTTCCCGCCTCCTTGCCTTCCTGCCTTCTTTCCCTCCCATTCTCCTCTCTATCCATGTCTGGCTCAACTGTTTTCACTCTCCACACAGAACTGGAATCATCAGGAAAAATAACTCCTCGAGTCTGTTCTCACCATCAGTAGAAGTTGCTGAAATGAACTTGTAGCCACATGAAGCAGGACCAGAAGTAAATGCCAATAAAGGCAAGGTCAATATTCTGCTTTCGCAAGCCAGTCTCAGATACCTTTCAGAATCCTTTAGAAAGTGGAGTGCCTTTTAGGAGATTTTAGTGGTTTTCTAATCAGACCTCAGTAAAGCACTGGGGACGCAATACTTACTGTCAATTGCTTCATGTTTACTTTATAAAACAAACAGCAGCCAAGAACTGGTATCCTTAATTGTATCCTTACTAAAAACTGGAGAGGTAAATAAACACAAATCTAGAGATAACAAGCACATGCCTATCAGGTTGGTTTGCACATGAACATAGACCTATAGCAACTGCTCAGCACAGAAGGGAAGCAGAGCTGGAGATTGTCAGTGCTCCCTTAAATCAGGAGGTTAATTAATTGTGGTGGTCTCCTGCATGGGTGTGTATTCCTGGCCATCTCCTGATGCTGTTTCCATAGCATCCCTTTGGCGACAGGTCCTGAGGAGGTGGGGAGAGACTGGAGTCGAGTGTGTGCTGGTACTATCGCTCATAAACATGATCTACTTAATCTTCAAATGTCAGAAGAAAATGTATAAACGTCAGGCTTGGCTGGCAACAGCAGCTGCAGGTTGGACACTCAATAATTAGAGATTCAGTAAATACAAGACTATTTTTTTGCCTTGTATGCTCCTAGTATCTCCCTTCTCTTTTCCCACCAAGCACTTCTCTTCCCAGAAACAATTTGAATAATTTTTGTTCTGGTTCCAGGAAGTTCTAAGAACAAACTTCAAACTTTAGTAGAAAGCAAGAAATGGGGCTTAGAATTTTTTTCTTGAGAAAAAATTTGCAGAGCAGTAGCAGGATAATCTACTTTATAAGGACATAACAGAAAATGGAAGATGACATTTAAACATGTTTAGTGTCTGGGCAAATTCATAACATGAAAAAATCACTTTGACTTTCTTTGAAGTTCTTGCATTAAGACTGAGGTTTACTACTGAAGGAATAAAAAAAATGAAAAAGGTACAATAGATACGTTGGTTTTCCCCATCAAAAATGCTACTGAAAAATATTTTTCATTTGGAAAGCAAACAAGAAAAAAACTTTGCAGAGTTGGGTAACCCTTGATACCAGTTTCTGGCACTGTACTTGAATCTAAATGAGAAGTGAATGCTGCACTGGTCTGTGTGTCCACCCTCTGCAGTTGCACAGCAAAGGAGGAAAACAAAGTTGTGCCGTTTCTGTGCTTGATGTAAAAGCTCTGGCTTGTTTTGGGCAAAGGAGGGATGGAGCAGTACAGATGGACTAAGTTAAAAAAAAACATCATGCAGTGATTCCTGAAAAATTCCAAACCTGTGTGCTCCTTTCCACACCTGTATGTGTAAAAACGACCTTCTGTTCCAAAACTGCAAGACCCCATAGATCCCAAAGGCAGTCACTCTCTGGTCCTTGGTGTTTGGTGCCTGGAGGGTGGCTGGACAGTGCAGGCATCCCATGGATGTGCTGGGAGGTTGCATAAGTCCTTTTTCTTACCTCCCTTCCTGGTCTGTGGGACAAGTGCCCTCCTGAGAAAGCCTATTGCTGCCTAATGCAAGGCAGAGCTGCTCCAACCATCCCCTTTGGGTTTTCCTTTCTCACAAATGGTTTCAGTTCCCAGGTGCCAAAATTTCTCCGTCGCTTTGTGGCCCACTGCATATTCCTGGTGAGGGCACTGGGCACAAAGATCGAAGTTGGGAAGTAAGTTTTGGGGGAGAAATGCTCTCAACTACCTCTGTAAGGGTAAAGCAGGATGCCAGACCATGCTTCAGCCAGACTTTTCTGCATGAGGGCCGAAGGGGCTGTTCATCCTTCCCAGCCTTAGCGTGAGTTGAAGACCAGGATGAAAACTTTCAAATGAGGCTCACGAGCCCCTGTTGTGTCTTACTTCTGAGTGTTGCAGCATGCATGATGGCAAGTAGGGATTTGTTATTTATCAAGGGCCTTCAGCCCCTCGCCCCAGATAAAAAGCTAAATTTGAGGGACACAGCAGGGATGACAATTAAATACCCCGAGTCGTTGTGGTTAATATGTCTTTGGTCTGCCTGAAAGACAGTGCCCCACAAACATGCCGTGTCTATAAAGGAACGGGAGAGCAGGATCCTGAAGCTCTGGATGTCATGAGGGGATGTGCTTGGAGCCTCCCAGTGCAGTGACTGCAAAGTGCTGCTGGGACTGGCACCACAGCCCCCAAGCCCGTTCCATCAGATTCCTCTGGCAGCAAACACTTGTACTTCCTCTGCCCATTTTTTGACATTGGCCCTGCCCATCTAGAATCTGCTAGTGAACAGAAGGATTTTGGTTTCCTTTTGGGAGTTGGATGGTACCTCTGGATCATCTGAGGGACCTGGACGTGGTGATGCCTGCCTGTGGGAACTCGTTTTTCCAGATAATGCTCCTGCTCATTTCTGTGCGTCTGGGAGGGTGCTAGGGTGTTGCTGCTAATGGAGTTCTACCACCTGAAGATCTGAAAATTAATTACATGTTGACTGGTGGGTTTAGCTCTTATCTTTAGATTTCTGGTCCTTGGTACACATGAGACTGACCAGACAGGTTTATCAGATCCTCTGGATCTTTGTATTTTGCATTTGGTAGCACTATATTGACTACAGGCATTCTTTTCATTTAAGACCATATAAATGAAGTCACTGCACAGCTCCTGGAAAGAGTTGTGTATTTGGGAGAAATCTATTTTATTAAGTCTGCCATAAGTTAAAGATATTTGTGCCTGCGACTACAGTTACAAAATTTTTTTCATCTTGTTCTCTTATGTGGTTCTTTTATGCCAGACAAGATGGTAATGAACATAAATTAAATTTTATATAGTCTGTCAAGCTTCATAGCAGGTGGTGCTTTGTCTTACTACACCGTAGATAGAATGCTTTGGGATCAAAGCATATCTTGCTGCACAGGAGGATGCCAAGAGACTCTCTCCCTCATGACAGGTGATAAATGATTTCAGCATTTGAGCAAGGTGGCTGCCTTTACCTGGAAAATCAGAATTGGCAATGGTAATTAAAGAAGCTCCTCATATAGAGACATCAATGCCTGAGTGCTATGAGCAGTTTGAGACTGCTGTGGGGAGCAGGGATGTTCATCAATTTGTTACAGACTGGATGGATAGAGCTGGCCTCTCCAGCTCTGCAGACCAGGCCATTAAAAGAAATGTGTTTGATTTACAACTACAGAGAATGTGAATTGCAATTTTACTATTGCAAAACTCCAGAAGAGATAAATTATATTTTCTAATGGCATCGTTTTCTCCAGGAAAGTACAACATAAATGAAAACGAAATGTTCTGTGAAAATGTAATAATCTCAGAAAAAAGCACAACGCAGATCCATAGAAAAACAAAGTCAACAAACGATGATATTGCATTTCTTTATCAGAAAGCTTGATTTTAATAATTTTGAGAATTTCTGTTCTGAAGAAGCAAAACCATTTTGTTTGGACTTCACTATTTGACTCTCCCAATTCAGTAAACTACTGTGCTGTGATACAACACATCTTACAGCATCAGTCACAGAGCCCTAAGCGTGGCAGTGCTGCACCAGGCAGATGTCCACCCAGCCAGCATCCTGCTCCTCAGTGACCAGCAGTGGATGCTGGTGGTGAGCAGCAGCCAAACTTGGGGGGAGGACTGTTCCTGGGAGCAGCCTCATGGTTTGGAGCCCTCCGTAGGATGCGTCACCAGGGCTGTTGTTTGTGCTGCCCTCAGCACTTTCTGAGGGGCTTGGCACTACAATTTTTCACTGCTGTGGAAGCTTCAGTCTGGATCTGGAAGCTGCAGTTCACCCCCAGTAACAACAGGAGAGAGATTTGGATGAAGGAAGGAGAACAGGGATTTCTCCTGCCTGTGAGCAGCTTTAGAAGACACGGTACCAAAGATGCTGGTGCCTTGTCTACACTACAGCTCCTTGTCCTCCACATAGTTAAATGGGCTTGACCTTCTTCCAGAGCAGCCCTACAGCCTTAACTCTCTCTTCAGAAGCACCAGAAAGGTGAGTTTGCATGGCTGTTTGCAGGTGACTGATCTGGGGACAGGCAGCTCAGGCACACAGGAGCTGCAGCTGTGATAGCAGGGACCAAGGTGCACTTATTGTGTGCACCATTCCCAGAGCCTTCCTTGTACCACGGTCTGCTCTGTGACATTAATAGGATTGGACTTGTTGGTTTTGAGTGCATCTCTCTTTTGACAACTAATTTTGAAGACCTCTGATTTTTTAAGTGAGAACATCAGCAACAAAAGAAAAATAATGACAACAATTCCTACAGACTGATCATCCCTTTTCTGTGTTCAACAACAGTACAGTAAACTGGAGGTACTTGCAGGTACCATATTCCCAATCTCCAGAGGGAAGCTCAGAGCAGAGCCATGATTCCTTCCCAAAATTACCATGGGAAATCAGTATCCTACACTACTATGTTTTAAGCATGGAAACAATGCAGTTGCACCATCCCATTCATTGGATTTATTAGACCAATACGTGTTGAAAATACCAAAAGAGGTACTATCACTGTATGGCTGGAAGGGGAAATTCAGTGCTGGTGTGAATTTAGGACACTCACTGATGGAATTCATGCAAGCCCTCCTGTTTTGCCAACAAGGGATACAGCCTGGCTGCTTTACTTTCCAGGCAGCCTTTTGAAATGGAAGGTGTGAGCTTAACAGGGTGGGTCCATCCAGTTCCAAAGCATCACTGCAGTCATTCCAAATAGATACTCCAGGCTGGTAGAAGATTGTGACCTCAACCAAGCCTTACAGAAGCTGTAGCTACCCAGGGTCTCAGTGCAGCCAAGGGAAGGTACAGCTGAGGAGGGGATGAAGCATCCACAACTTTCTTGGGCAAGCTGTTCCAATGCCTCACCACCCTCACAGTCAAGAATTTCTTCCTAATATATAATCTAAGCCTACCCTCTTTTAGTTTAAAGCTATCACCCCTTGTCCTATCCCTATATTCCCTTTTGAAAGTTCCTTTCCAATTTAGATCTCTTTTCAGGCACTGAAAGGCTGCAATAAGGTTGCCTTGGAGCATTCTCTTCTCCAGGCTGAAAAATCCCAATTCTCTCAGCCTTTTCTCCTGTGAGAGGTGTTCCATCTCTCTAATCATCTTCATGTCCCTCCTCTGGACTCTCAATAGCAGCTCCTGCCCCAGAGCACTGCCTGGTGCGTCAGGTGTGGGATGTGCTGTCAACTGTCTCCTAGAAGCCATTCCCTCTGGGAGGAGAGGAAAACTTCCCCTGTTCACATAATGACTTAATTTTCCTTGTTTGTTAAGGAAGCAAGGTTTCTCCCTGTGGATGGATGTGGAGTGTCTCCAGGGCTGAGTTTCTCCCTGGACCACTGATTCTCACAGCAGAGTTCTTCAAACCTCACCCTGGGCTGGGGGTGCAAGACTCCAGCCACCCCCGTGGAGTGGGGATGGGAACAGTGAGGTGTTTTTGTGCTCTGTTCTGCAGTTCAAGGAGCCCCTCAGCCATTTCTGCTGTTGTTCTGACTCCAGTGCGCTCACCCTGGGGTTGAGATCAAGGATGTGACATTTTAAAAATCCCTGACATTATTATGAACTCTCATTTGCACATGCCTTTATCTCCTTCAGTGGGAAACAGTCCTTCTGAGCCCTTTCTTCTCTTACCTTATGCTGCCTGTAGCTTTTCTTTCAGTGCTCGTAACCCTGTCAGACCCTTATCAGCTTGTGCAGCGCTGTCCAGCTGAAAATTGATTATTGCCATTTGCCTACAGGCTGGCTGTCCTTTTATCTTGCACCACAGCATTTTTCATGGCTCCTGTAAATAAGCCCCTTGCCTCTAATGGTGCTGTCACCATTCTCCTCTCCCATGCTGTGCACCATAGGTTCATGTTGATTCTTTCCCAGAAAAGGTAATCTGTTATAACTCTTTTCCCAAATGCTGCGCTCAGCTGTGGCTTGCCAAGGTTTGTACATGATATGTGGTTTTCAGTGTCTCCCACTGCAGTAGACTGTGCTTTCCCTCCCACTTCAGGACTCTTTTCAGACTCTGTGTATTCTTGCATCAGCCTCAGCCCGTTCTGATTGACTTCCTCTGCTTGGGAAATCCTAATTCCTTCCTCCAGAGTTAATTTTGCTTCTTGCAGTAGCTTCCAAGTTCTACCCCAGGTAGTAATTCCAAGAGAAGCTCTTGCCACGGGTGTGTTCCTGAGGCTCCTGGAGCTGTGCTTTAGCTTTGGCTCTGCTAAGTGAGGGCAAACTTTCCTTTTTCTAGCCTCTGTTTGATAACCTCTTGATTATCTTTTCAGCTTTCAGATAAAGTACAGGACTCTCACATTTCTACAATGATTCCTTTGCCCAGCAGAGTTGAAGATTATTTGGAAACACCAACGAATGTCTCTTTTTCCTGCCTCTTCTGCCTTTGTCTTGCAAGCTCTCTCACCCTTTACCATGATCACTCTCAGTACACCAGTTTATACCCTTTTCTGGTACCCTTTTCAACTCCAGCGTGCTTCAGCTCTGCCAGGACTTTTTGCATCTCTGGTCTCACATTGATGCCTTAGGTTTTAACTTTTATATTTTTCAAGTTCTGCACTACTTAGTGTGTAGCTCTGAAGTTTCTTGTAGCCTGTTAATTTCTGCTCTCTCATGCTAGGTAGACACAACAAAGCCTCTCCAGGCCTGCTCTCCAAGGACACTCAGACCGTCCTAGGCCCAAAATGTGTAAACCAAAGACTCTAAAAGGGGGGGGCAAGCTTGGGGAAATTACATGATTAAACTGAAGCTTTAACTGGAGAATTAACCCTGATATGCAAATGAACCAAACCTATAAAAGTGTGAAGAACCCGTGACCTGTCGTCCATCCTGGGGTCCATCTTGGCAGCAGCCTCTGGGTCCCCAGGGTGTGCCTTTGAAGGCCCTTCAAATAAATACCTACCTTTATTCCCTTATTCTGTCTAGTCTTTGTTTCTAGGAGGATGGAAAAGGCATCAACACAAAGGATGTTTTCTCAGTTTGTTTTGCTCCTGAGGCTCTTGCTAACCCCCCCAAAAAATCCCTCTGTTGTGTCACTTACCACAGCCCAAGTAGCAGCCCAAGGAAGAGGGTGACTGCCTGGCTTTCCATGACCTGTCACCTCTCTGTGCCCTGAGCATCCACTGCAGTCCATAGGGCCCCAGGAGCTTGATCGGCTGTGGAGAGTGACTGGCTTTTCTTCTGGGGTCCTTGGTCATGCCCAGCACTGGGGCTGCAGAGCATCTCTCCTTGTAGAGAGGAATCCAAATCCCTCTTTTCTGAAGCTAATAATGAGGCTGTGGTTTAGAGTGCTTTTCTCAAGCTCAAAGGCACTTAAATTTATAACTGTGTGAGTCCTTAATCTCTTTCTTTACCTGAAGCCTTCCTTTGATTTACACTTGCAGTTTAAGACATATTCTATATTAGAAAGATGTTCTGCTTCTATTTGGAAAAAAAAATCATAAAAAATTGCGTAAGATGCCAAAACTTTACTTACACCAAAATCCATAACAAGACCTATTTAATTCCTTATTTTAGGCTAATATTATGGAGGAATAATTAAGTTCATATGTCCATTTGGGCTGAGTAAAGGGCAGTATTCTGAGGAACTTCAGTGAGCTTCACCTCTGCTGTGGAGACCAAGTGGCAAAGCATCCAGCTGTCAAGGACCAGACAGTGGTGGCACCAGATTTGCCCCTGGTGCAAGGTCACAGCTCACAGGAAAAGCCACAGAGTCTTGCTGACTTTCATTAGGTGAGGACCCAGCCCCTGGACTGTCTCATTCCATGGTCTGAATTGCAGCATTCTGCAATGTTGGCATCTGCCAAAGTTGCCTTGAGGCCAGGTCCTCATGCAGCTGTGTGTGGGCACGTCCTTGTGGCTCTGCTCCCACCTCCTCCAGGAGTTCCTCCGAGATCACAGGGACTGTGTGTGTGAAACTGGAGACCAGCAGGGATTTCAGTGCAATTAGGAGGTGCTGAAAAAGGACTTGTTTCTGGCTCTGTCCAGTAGGTGGGAGATTTGACTGGGACAGTGGTGAAGCTGGGATTTCAGTGAATTGGCCAAAATGACCAAATGTCTGAAGAGCTACCTGCAAAGAGGTATTAAAATGCACAGGCTTTGCAGCTGAGGGCGCAGTCTGAGCATCTGACCATTCCACTGTAATGACTTTTCTCCTAATAATAACTTAAATGGTTTCCTAAACATTAACTTGAACTTGCTCAAGGGAACGGCCTTTCTTTCCTTATAATAATTTCGCATGAAGTACAGCATGAACATTGGAGGGTAACTGGAGTTAATGTCAATTATGAATCACCAGTTTCCTGCTCTAAATAGCATTTCTTCTCAGCAACTTCCCATACGATGAGCTGCCCTGCAGATTTAACCCAAACTGATTAGCTGAGACTGAATTTCATTTAGTGCTTCCTTTTAAAACATGAGGTGTTGCACAGGGAGTGGCCACACAAACCTGAGTCATAGACAAATGATTTCACTTTAATTTTTCATAGTAAATAGCATAGAAAAACATCTTCTCCACTTCACTTATTGCATTTTTACTGCAAGAAAATCATATTGTGTGGGTGTTGGCAGGAGACTGCAATAAAAAGAGGTTGCCTTTGTTAGTAGCTGGCTGGATCTTGCCAGGTCAGTTTTGCAGCTCCAAGCAAATTTATGGGTAGTTTTTTGTCATTATGGAAATGTTTAAGCTACAATCATAACATGATATTACACTGAGAAAAGCAGTGATGCTTTTCTCAATTGAGTAGAGATATTCCTGACACCTTGGAGTTTTCTCCGTCTTGTGCAAACCATCCTAGAAATGGTTTGATGTTAAGTGACATGCAAGCTTCAAGGGAGCCCTCAGGATCCGACCCTTGCCGAGGGAAACTACTTCAAACCACATTTAGAACCCTTAACCCCCAGCTTGTATCCATGCAAAACTTCCAGCTGTACCTCTGGGTGCTATTTAGGACTTTCTGACAAACTCTGACCTCTTGAGGAACACTGGGGACAGGAATCAGCAGAAATGTTTTTGCTTGTGGTTTGGGATAATGGGGTAGAAAGATCAGTGTTGATGCCCAAGGTGCACCACACGTCACCCAGATGGGGAGGTGGAGATAGAAATGCTGGAGAAGCATGGGAGAAATTGCCAGAAATCCCACATGTATGCTGTACCCCAAAGTCCCAAACTCCACACTGGAAGCTTGGGGGCCATGACCAACTCCTTCCTGCAAGAGACTGGGGTTAATACAGCCTGCTTTTAGATGTGGCTTGGGGATCCTGTAGGACACATCCCAACTGTTCTTCAGTACTAGATAAACATCTGACGTATTACAAGTTTTCACAGAGAGACCCATTCCCTATCAGCGGAAGACGTATGCTGCAACTTGCACACTGCACATCAGGTCATTATCCCACACTGATGCAAAACTTGCTCTGCAGCCTTGGAAAAGAGTGAGATATTTCACGCTGACCTACATGCAACTGTAGATTGTTAGCTGGTATGTCAAGCATCTACTGCATATGCTTATGAAATAATTTGAAACAACCTTAAAGGTGGAATTCATCTGCCCTAATTGAGGCATTCAGCAGCTGGATGACTAAATCAAGATGACTCTTGGCTCCTTTTGTTATTAGTAAACAGATACTGCCAAAAGGCAGTTCCACCTCATCCCATCATGAGCAAAATGAGCAGCCCTCCGGGCAGTACCTGTTTGTTGTTTCCACTGACAGTGAGAGCACCCTAGCTAAAACTGGGACAGCTGCCTTCAGGAAGGGTGGTTAACCCTCACAAGTGTCTGCAGAACTGTTGATCCATGCTGTTGAAATTCCAGGAAATACAGTAACTTTCCTCTTTCTTCATTAAGGCATAAAGTAGTGGCAGAGGACACCAGCGAGGTGCAGCCAGTCACTCCAAAAGGGATGGGAACAGGGATCAGGGTGACAACAGTCTCTTCTAGGAAAAAGGCACTCTACCTCCCTGCAGCCTGAAGGTAGAAGAGAGACATTTTTACTCTCTTGTTTATGAGTTTCTCATAGAATTGAGTTGCCTTTTGTCTCTCGGCCCTGATGTTAGTGTCTCCCTGCAGCTTTTCATCCAGCAGCTCAAATTCAATCAATTTCAACAGCAAGGCTGAGATGTCGCAGAGAAAACTAAGTTTTTAGACAATTTCTTGGACATGTGAGGAGGTGTGGTGCTTGGACGGGAATGTTGCATCCTATTGCTGTCCTGCAAAGGGAAACCAAAGCATCCACAGTTTGCAGCCTGAGGAAGCACAGCACGTGTTTGCTATCCAGTGAGGGTGTGCTGCCCCTTGCTCAGCCAGCAGTCTTGTAGGGGCTTTAAAAGTGGTTGAAAAATTTGTGGGAGGGAGCAAAGGGCAAAGAGTTTAACTACGCATAATCAAGAGATGTGGGGATCAAGGGGCTGATGGTTATGTAGGGGAAAAACCTGAGTGAGTGGGTAACCATGAGGGACATAGGGTAAAAACGTGTAGGAATGCAGGCTTCTTCACTTGTCCTGTATGAGCTGTCCATTGGGGCTCTTGGTGAGTGCGGGGCAGCCTGGCTGGGACTGAGGGCAGGGCAGTGACTTTGTGTGCCCAGATCACTCATGACATGACTCAACCTTCCTGTGCCAGAGCATCACCCGCCTCCCCCAGACATGTCCAAGACATTGTTCATCCAAAATCTCCCCTTGGCACATTCCTTTTATTGTCAGGCTCCTCAGCTTGTCTTTCTTAAGCACTGATACTCCACAGTGATTTGTGCCTTGTGGGCAGCACACCTCAGAGGAGCCCTGCCTGACCAGCTGCTTCTTCCTGCTGAGGGAGCCAGGGGGACACCAATTTCTGGTCCTTCTGCAGCTGCATTTTCAAGTCAGACTGAAGGCTAAGTATTGTCCACAAGCAATATGTCTTTCTGAATTCTGTCTTAAAACTAATAAGCATGTAGTTTAGACCAAATTTTCACACTCTTCTCCATAGCAGCCTTATCCCCTAGACAGTGGAAGCCTTGCTGTAGTAATGGTATTTGTGTAAATAACTGAATAAACATTTCCATTTACAGTTTCTTAACAACACACATTCATTAATACACATAAACATTAAAAGAAGAGACCCACTTAGGCTACAGAAGATTATGTGTGCTTAGGTATTTAAATATCCTTGCATAACAAATCTGAGATAAAGCACCATGGGGAGAAAGAAGAGATGAAAACCATCAACAGACTTTGTGCCACCTGCTCTTGCATTGCTGTATGTAGTTGTGTAGTTTTATTTATTGGCAGTATTGTTTGCTTAATATTTATTTCTATTTTTAAAATGATAGAAAATACTTCCTGTAAGAATTCTGGGTACCTCTTACATATACAAAGTACAAATTCATTTTATAAGTACTACATTTTTTGTTGCTGCAGACTGCCATTACAATGCTTTCAGTTCTTCCTACATTCCCAACTATGAGAGGAATACCTCTGGCCAATCCCCAAATATAAACCCTCCTTCATCAATTCAATAATGGAACAAAGCATGGCCTTTCCCTGAACTGCATTCCTGAGCATCCCACTCCCTCTAACTGCTTGCAGCAAAAGGGTGCAACGTTTGTGTCTGTCCGTGAGTGTGTATCTACTTTTAAAGTTGTCCTTGCATTTGTACTCCTTTCCTGGTCTTTGCAGACACAACCAGCACAGATACCAAGCCAAGCCTGTTCTGACAGCACATTTGATGATTTGGAGGTCTGCTACCTGCTGTCTCGGAATGTAAAAATTGCCTGGGGGAGATTAGAGAGTGGCAGCACTGGGAAATCCTTAAGACAAAAATGGAACATTGAGTTTTCTGCATGAGTCTGAAGGCATTTCGCAACACATGCATGATGGAAAGGTGAAATCTTGCTCCTTTGAAGAAGGAACGTGGGGATTGGTGATGGCAACAGAGCAAACATTTGGGTCCCCCTGAACTGCAGGTAACGGTTCTCCAATGCTATTCTGAGGAGAAACATGAGTCTTGTAGGTCATATGGTGATGGTGGAATAAGGAACAGGGTTGCAGATCTTCACTGCATTCTATGGGGATTGAACTAAGGAGGTTGGTAGAACTCCATGCAGGAGTGGATCTCCATCTCTTCGAAATTACATCCCGAGACTTCAAGGAGGGATTTATGTCACCTGATTTCTCTATTAAAAAAAAAAATATAGATATTTAGTTCAACTGAGTCAGCAGAATATCTGTGGTTGTTCACAGAGAGAAAAATTGCTATTGATGCCAATCTGAATTGGGCCTGTACTGAAAGTAATTTGGCATGGAAACTCTACATTTGCTGCTGGAAGAGCCTAAACTTAGTTTTCAGGCAAGTACTTGTAAGTGAGATAAACTTCTTTTGAAGGGAACTCAGATCAAAACTGATGGGAGCAGAACACCTTAGACCTTCTGGAAATATTATCTTATATCTGGGGTCATCTCAGATGTCTAGTGGTCTTTGAAAACTGAGCTCTGAGCTCCTGTACTTTCTGCTTTTATTTGTTTCTTCAAAATGTCTGGTTTTATGGGTGGGATTAAGTCACAGTGTTTGAGAGAGGCTAAAGATTTATGAACAGCTATGAAAAAGTTATGGGCCACGGTGTTCTTGAGGTGGGGGGAGGCTACATTAGATGTTTCTACTTTTGTGCTTGCAATCATGTGCAAGTTCATTCAGAAGGCCACGAATGAGAGTGTCAGTTTATAAGTCACCAGGCTGTGCAGTCAATTAATTGCTGATTAACTTCCACTGGCTGCCAAACAGAGCCTGGAAGCTGAAGATAAAAATATTGAAAGTCCCTTTTGCTGATTTTCCTGTACTAGGAATTTATGTTGTGGTACCAAACTGCTGAGCACTACATCTCAAAAATACCACTGTTTGAGGAATTATTGATAATTGTTGAGTATGCTTAGCACCCAACAAAAAATTAATACAGATATTGTCACCTGCAGATGACATAAAGATAAGAAACCAAAGTAGTGCCAGTAAAAAAAGCCTAACGCATCATTTGCAGTGAGGACCATGAATAGGATATCTACTGTCTTCTGGAGGATTTCATCCAGGAGCTACTTTGTCTTGCACGTGACAGGTTCTTAGTGCAAGGAAACGAAGTATGTCAATTGCTTTCTTGCCAGTGGAAAAAGACAGACAGCACAGCAGTACAATGACCAAAGGGCCAATAGCCTTCATTTTAAAGAAGGGTGTTGGCTAAATTAAAAAAGATTGCTGTGTGTGGTTTCTCTGTTTAAAGCGAGCACAGTGCCAGAGCAGCAGTCTCAGACTGTGGCTACAGCGAGGCGAAGCTGCTGATGAGCTTTGCCACCACCCACCCTGGGTGACCGCGGTGGCATCTGTGAGGAAACAGAGAGCTGGGACACATTTGGTCAGGGAGAGAAACACAAGGTTGACTTAAGGGGAAAAACGATGTAAACACTGAATATGAAGGGAAAAATGTGCAGCAAAACTCACATCCTAAGGATTTCAGTCCTAAGTGTGTCGTTTGTTTATCCCACCAGTCAAACCTGGCTGTGCAGCAAAGCAAGCCAAAGAAAGTCTCCTTTATTGTTTCCATGATGCTTACTCATCTAAAAGCCATTCCCCTTTTAGAATATTCTATTTTTAAGGCATAATTCCCATCTGTTCTTTGATCTTGTACCACATAAGACATTTAGCTAATAACATCATCCATCAAATACCAACTTTCCTTTAGAGTTCAAACACAATCGACACAGAGCCCTGTCCATCTGCTGGCCAGTGCCTCTGAACAGATCCATCTTGTGAATGGCCAGCTATGTTGCCTATTTTTTAATTAACCAGCTTAGGTCTGTGCTTCCCATAATCCTGCAGGATGACTAGGGGGCACTCCACAGGGAAGTGAAACACCCTCCTCTGCAGAGAAGAGGGTTTGGTGCATCCAGAGCTGTGATGTGCTTGTTGTAAGTGGGGTTTTCCAGTGGATGAAGCCTGCCTCCAGCCCCTCAGGGAATTTTTTTTTTTTTTTTGCATAAAATCACAACATTTTATAAAAGATTTTAGGGATAACTGCTTTCAACCTTGGCATTCTTCAGAGAAAGGTGTGTGAAGTAGAAAGACAATATTTTCTTTTCTGAGCAAACTTCTTAGTTTATTTGACAGAAACTTCAGAATTTCAGGGCAGGTTGTCTGAAGCAGGGGAATTGCAGATTTGCAGACAAGTATTTATACAGAAAATGCTCACCTGCTTACCCAACTGGAGAGCCAGGGAATGTCAGATGATTTAGTTGACCAATTGTAGTGAAGCAGCACAGCTTGAATTAAGGATATCTGAGATCAATCACAGTTAAAAAAGCATAAGAAAAACTGGTCAGAAAAAAAGAGATGATTAATGAGTAATCCAGGGAGCAGGTAGTTTTTCTGCGGATATTTTCCAAGTGCAAACAGTTATCAAATTCTTTAAATCATTACTGTAAGGTTCTTCACTTAGCTCCATTATCTTGCTTCTCAGTGGTTTGCTTTATCTTGCACATGGTGCATTTGTTTAGGAAGGAATTTGATTCAGGATTTATATTCCACTGGCTTACACATGCCACAGCGTCCTTATCTCCAGATCTGAAACAATAACAGCAATCAAAAAAGCGCCTACATTTCCTTCTATTTCCTGGCTTGCCAATAATAAGTCCCTGCAGAGGGGAGCTTGGCTGGTGGTGTTTTGTGATTTCTCAGATAACAAGAGCTTCACATTTCTGTGGAATTCCCATTTGCCAGCGAGCTGCTGCTGCTGCTGCCCTGATTGATATATGACTGCAATGGCACTTTTCCATTTGACATTCCCCCTCTCTCCCTCACTCTCCCCCTCTCTCCTAAACAACAGCCCTAACTTTTGTGTGTTGCAAATATAAAAGGCAAGCCATGTGACAGAGGGACAGAAGAACAAAAGCATTTGGAAGTAACGGGACCTCTTTTTAGCTCTCCAAAGAGTTCAAGGGAAGGAAGGAGTGGTGCATTTTCCAGAGGTAAGCATGCAAATAAGAGATTCCTACAGATTTTGAGTATTACATGGACTTAAACTGAGTGCTTGATCTCTTTATCTGACAAAGATATGTTCTCCTTGTACAGTTTTTTTTTTTTTTAAATTAAACTGTGTTTAAATTGAATCAACACAGTTCTAGTCCCTGTGTCTCCTTATCCTTGTCCTTATCTCCTGTCTGAAGGTTGCCTGTATGTGGTCAAATAGGTAGCCCAGGGTGCTTCTGAGCAACTTGGTTGAACACCTACTCTTGTGAGCACGCTGAGCTCCAGTCTGCAGCTCTGTGCTGGTCCTAGCTGTGTGGCTCTGGAGTGAATGGACATGCTGGAGTCTGCCCCGAATTCACCGAGAGAGCGCTGGTATCGCCAGCACCCTCTTTGTCCCACTACAATAGGGCTCCGTGAGCACCGGCAAGCCTGCTGCTTTAAAGTTGGACTGTTTACTTTCATCACTACTTATGCCTGCTGTTCTCTTGCCAGTCATCTGCTGGAGTGCTCAGAATAATTTGAAACAACAGTTTCAAATATTTATTTCTTAAAAAAAAAAAAAAAAGGCAACATTTATTTCTAGCTTTGTGTCTCACGCTTCGCGGGAGCACTCATAATTCTCACACTATTATTCATCCAAACTTCCGCAAGGCTTTCCAATGGACCGGACAGCGCTGGTTGTGGATTAGGACAGATTTAACACACACTCTTTATTGGCTGAGCGCTGTGAGGAAAGTCCTGGTGCTTCGCTGTAGTGCCCGGGGTGTATTTGGTAGGTGGCCGGCGTGACACGCAGCGCGGCGTGGCTGTGCCGCCCGGAGCGGACACGGGAGGATGCTGCGCGACCCCAGACCGCCCGCTGAAGGAGAGAGGGAGGCTCTCCTCCGTTCCCGGCAGATCATTTCCCTGTGTGTCAGCGCCAGAGGCACGAGCATGACTGTGCTCTGTTTCTGTGGGACGGAAGAAGAATTTCCCTGTGGTGAGCCCGGCGACCAAGTGTCAGTGTAGTGTCACTGCGGGGCTCGGGAACGGACGCTGCCCCGAGAGAGCGCGGCTGAGGAAGAGAGCCCCGGCTCCCTGCGGGGATTCAGGTGAGTGAATTCATCCTATAAAAGTTCGAGTGAACGGGTCCAGCAGCAAAGAGCAGGGTAACAAAGAGGACCAGTCTCAGAACGGGGTTAGCTACTGCTGCAGTGTCACACAGTGTGTGCTGGGGGGGCGATTTTCTTGTGACAAATCTGAATTTGCAAGATGGGGGTGCATGTGTGTGCGTGTGTGTGTGCGAGTGCACTGACTCTTGTGGCACTGCCAGGCAGATTTCTTACCCTACCCTGCAGTTCATTGAAATTTCTCTCACAGCCTCCCCATAACACATCTTGTTTGTTTCTGCCTGGGAGAGATGGCACGGCAAGTAACTTCTTAGGGTTTCTGCAGATCTTTAGAGATGAAAAATATGTTTCCTATATGCTACACATTACTTACAGTTCCCGAAGCTTTGTAACAGTGGCTGAGAGGTGGGAACTCTGCCTGTTGAAAAAGGACTGGCATAAGGTTTTTTAAAACCTGTGGTAGGACAAACTCACTTGAAGGCAAATGAGTATTTAAAACCAGCAGTGGGAACAAACTCACTTCAAATCAGTACTTTATTGCAAAGTTATTTTCTAATAGAAGCAACCCAGCTGCTTGGTGTGGTCAGTAAGCGTGGCTGTAATAGTCATGGCACTATTATTTGTCCCTCCTCAAAAGAATAGAAGAATAGCTACATTTTAGGACATTTACCTTTTATTTTTTTTCCACTTCCTTTTAAATTACTAATGATGCTCACTTTTTCTCATGCTGTGGGACCTTACTCATATTTGTGAGTAGTTACACACATGAATAATTTCCTGGACCTAAACAGAACTATTTGGTGAGTAATTACTTACCAGCTTGAATCAGGGATTCCCAATGTGATTTATATATACATTGATATGCTCTTGCTGCTAATGAAATCTTATTTTGTATTATAAAACAATGCTTTAAGACTTTCCAGTTAAAAACAAACAGGGAAGGAATAGGTATTTCAAGCTAACAAAATAAAATGCAATTTGATTTAGGGGCAGGGAATAATTAGGGGCTGCTGATGATTAGTTACAGGCTCATTTCTCTACCTGAAGGTGTCCCATGTAGGTTTCCTGGGTTTGTGCAGATATTTGTTATGGACAGTCTTGGGTAGAGTTTGCAGTAGCAGTACCCCGGGTAGCTCCTTAGACGTGGCTGTTTTCCACAAAAGCCATCTGCCCCACTGGAGCCGTCCCTCATGCACCTTTGAGGCTTGTGATAGCGTTTGCATGTTCTCTCCTGCTTGCCTTGCCAGGACTGCAGTCTCTCTTGCCCGGGTGGGAGGGAAACAAGCCACCTCCTTGGTAGCTCACACTGATGCCTGCTGTGACTCATTTGACAGGGAGTCCTCCTGTGGCTGGCTTCATTCCCCATTTCTCCTGGGGCTGACTTTGTTCCCTTCCTGGCTTGTCTGCTCTCAGATGCACTAGGAAGTGCTCAAGGTTGTCCTTGGAGAGAATTGACTATCTATGGTGAAAGCTTGCATGAAACCACTGAGACATTCGTTTTTGCAGCTTGTCTGGTGGATTATTTGTTTAACTGAAAGAAAACAAAATTCTCTCCATCCCCCCCAATCACTACTGTAATTACAATTATAAATATTTGATAGTTGTATTACAAGTATTACAAATTCCTCTGTCTCTAATGTCCTTCTGAGTATGAGGAGAGCCTTGTCCCTGTGAGTTTTAGAAAAGTTTTGCTACATGAGACTCTGCCACAGCCCCCTGCTATTTGAGCAATCCACCTCTTGAGCGTGGCTGGAAGAGGCCACATCAAAGAAAGACACAGAGACCCTGCGGCTGCAGCTATGGGGTAACTTGCTGGGGCAAAGGATTTTCCCTAACCTCACCCACTGAACTCTCAGAGTCCTGAGGGTTTATAACCCTTCCAAAAACTCTTTAGAAATTAAACCCTTGTGGTTTTAACCCCCCCATACACACAGGTCCTTTTGCTGCACCCAGCTAAACTCTTGCCCTCTGTGATATCTTGTTCCACTGGATCATTGTCGGTGGTGTAAACACGTGTTTCTTTTCATCAGTGTTCAGTCTTCTGCCTCTCAGCTCCCCTGCCCTTCTCCATGTCCTGGTATCTTGGGATGGGGTGAACAGCCATGTCCAGATCACCTCTTTTTCTGCTGCCCGACTTCACACTTGACAGTCCTTTTGCCGAAACTCAACTCAGTGGCAGGAGAAAGGTTTAGTTGGGTCAGGTTAGCTCAGGTGCCTGAGCCCAGAGCACCCCACTTTGACCACACTTCTGTGCATGCATATGAAAAGATGTTGCAGTCTCTGCTGGCTGTGATCAGCTGTTATTTCCTTTTTATATGTGTCAGTGTGGAACATATTAAAATTTCTCAGTAGTGGTATGTTAGGAATCCCTCTGATGCCCCACCTCTAACTTAGCAGAACAATAAAAGCAAGGTTGTAGTAAGCCTTTGAGCAGCTGGTCGTCTATATATTCCTCCTTTTCTCACATAATCTAATTCAGACTATTATCCGGGTAGCAGTGGCACTACCACTTCCAGACACCATCAGTCCTTGTCCTGTTTGCTGGAATTTCATCGTGTGACATCGAGATCCCTTCTACTACAGGAGAGGGTAGCCTCTCTTCTGGTGCAAGAGTAGGGGGGCTGTTGGTGCCATGGAGACACTGGTCCCAGGAATTCCTCCTCCCCATTGCTATTTTTCAGCTTCTCTTTGTTATTTTTCTAGTTGCATCAATCATTGTTACGGCTCTCGCTTGTCACATTTTCGTGCTTGCTATTACTGAGCTGCAGACTGTGTCGGGCCGAGGCAGCACAGGTTATGTTGCCCTTTAAGACATGTGGGTTGAGGATCTGAGTTAATGCCTCAGCTCTGGTTTGGCAAAGGTTAAGCATACCATGGCAGTGACAATCACATTGCTGTCATAGCAGCACGGCTCAAAGGGAGTGGGACCTAGGGGAACGCTGCTCCCCTTGTTAGAAGACATAGAATTGTTACCATGGGCCAAATATTTAGGTTCCCTAATTATCAGAGGATGAGGTATATGGATGGTGGTCTGAATGCTGCCTGTGTATAAAAGAGGAAAGGATTTTGCCCCTGGGGTCAGAAGAGAGGGAACATCCCCTTCAATCATGTGCTGTCTCCGGCACGCATAACAATCTCTGCTGGTCCCAGCAGCAGGGATGTGTTTGCTTAGTGTTAAAGAATAAAAAGACCCATTGCTGCTCCTGCATCTATTGATAACTGCAGGCCTTTGAGTTCCTGGAAAATATGCAAAAGACAGAGAACAAAAACTGCCCACCTGCTTCTAACACACTCCAACAGGTAGAGGACACATGCCTGAATGCCCTAGACCTCTCAGCAACTTGTAATTTGGCCAAGAATAATTTTGCCTCATGTTGGGTCATAAGACTGAAGTAAAGGTAATTACTGAAGCAAATCCTATAGCTAATGCTTGGCTGGGAACATTTGCACTGTAGCCAGCAGCCACCCTTCCTGCTTTGCCTCCTGAGAGGGATGGGCAGCCCTAGACTGCTCAGCTCTGCACCTGGGGCTTCACCGAGGAGTAATCCCATCCAGCACCCTCTGGATGGATGACCAAGTGGAAAATTGTATTCCTCTGCTGTCCGAGACTCAAGACCACGACTACTCTGATATTCAGTGAGACACAAGAATAAAGAAAGAATCCAAGGCTGGCATCACCTCGCTATTAAATGGCTCTACTCCCTCATTAGAGATATCCCATGCATGCCCCTAATCAATCTATTTAAAGCTTCCTGGAAGCAGGAAAAGGAAAGAATAAAAATACAAGCACTCTTTTGTCCCCCAGTAGTTATTCTTTGCGAGCGTACTAAACCCTTTTCTCCGTGTTGGCCTGTGCCTGTCTGCTGGCTGGGCGCCAGCCTGCAGTACCCACTGGAGTTTGTTATTTCAACCACCGAGCAGGAAGGCACCTCCTGCTCCCCCTCTCCTACTACCCGAAGGGCTGGAAATATTCTTGGGAACTTCAAAAGCAGAGGGAAGTTCAGACAGCTCAAGTGCCATTCAGCTGGATTTGTTCCACCTCATGCACCGGGTCTCCACGGCGGGAACACTTTTGGGGCCTTAAATAAGCCCAGGGAATCAGTCCTGTTTATGCTCATCCCATGAGTGCTGAGGCTCCCAGGGTGCTTCCATTATGTTTGCTGCAATTGCTGTGTTGCTTCTTATGCTTCACATGCCATGGTCTTCCTATTTTTTCTTTTTCAGTCTGCTTACAGTCACAGGTATTCATCTCCTGCAATATTATAAAACTTAAGGAAGTCTCACAGCAAAAAATGGTTTGCAGGAGTTTCTCTCATTTACTGTACCAGTGGGTTTGCCATTTCTGACTGCTCAGAGGCAGCATCTCTTATCTTCTCGGGTTTGGAGGGACCATGCCTGCAGTCACTGGCAGTCACACAGTAGCACAGCACAGCCTCAGTAGGACCAGAAGATGGGCTTCTCTACCGTGGACAACCTGATGAAGAGGCTTAAATTTCCTTTTGAGCCTGTTTTCCTTCTTACTGCCTTTTTCCTTCCCCTCTCCTCTTCCCCACCAGCTGCTGCCAGCTCTGGCCAGGGGTGTGTGTTGTTTGTGTACCCTCCTTGCAGGCACACACCGCCCTGCTGTGCAATGGGTGGATGGAGCTCCCGTCCCACGGATGAAGACATTCCCTTGGCATGGAAGGGGACAAGCTCCAGCACAACTGGATGTCAGTCGAGCAAACCCTCTTTAGCGTAATGAGACCTTGGGGGAACATTCACTTATTTAGACCTGTAAGGGTCCCACTCAAAATATTTGGTTAGGTATTTGCCCTGCCTCAGGATGGGAAGAAACCTGTTCAAATGCTGTGTGGAGGCATTTCTCAAACAGCTGGGGTTGCCTGTGTTCACCTGCTGCTGCGTGGCTGCCACATGGCCACTCAGTGGCTCTGTCAGGTGTCTTGACAGGCAGCTGCAGAGTGGAGTAAGGATTTTTGACATCATATACAGGAGGCCAGCTCCTTCACTGCTGGAACAGAAATGGCCACAGTAAAATAGCTAGGTAAGAGGATGACTGCAGGTATTTACAGAGCTAAAAGGTACGCTGGAACTGACAAAGACTCTGAGGTGGTTCTACAGAAAGCAGACACAGCATCTCATCTGAGGTTGTCTCTCCTACTCGATGAACTGTCCTCTGCAATGGCTCGGATTGTCGCTGGTGTGATTCAATCCCACAGCTCCCAGTCCTTCCCAAGCTGTTCCCAGGCTTGGTGTGGATGGCTGCGTGGGCTGGAGGCCATCTGAGCGCTGTGGGTGCCAAAGGATCTTTGGGAACAGACCACGCTGCCCTCGTCATGGCGGTGGAGAATTTAACCCTGTGGAACAAACCCTGGTGGAGCCTGACTGAGTGATTTGCCCATCACAGTTGTTTCCACTCCAATGCAGATGTTGGAGAGTGAAGCCCCCAAATCTTTATCTTCCTGGAAAATCTAAACTATTCCAAATTCGATAAAGTTCTTGAGAAATCCATTTTGGTCTCATGAAGAACTTTGTGGCTTTTTTTTTTTCATCAGAACAGCAACAGTGAATTTACACACATGTCCATATATACACACATACATGGTTAGCAACACTTTTTTAGGTCTGGATTTTGGAGAAACTGAGTAGTCTTGCAACTCTTCTGTTTACATAACAAATTCAGAATGAGGGAACCACATGGTAGGATCCAAGTAATTGTATTTACTAAATATGCACAGCATGCAAGGCCAGGCTTAAGTTATGTACACACACCACTGCTTTAACGGGATTTTGGCAGACTCCAAAACATAAAAAGCATTGAGTCACTTAAACTGTACCCTCATCTTCAAGCAGGAGTTTCAAACACAGAAAATGCACAGCAAATGAAGGCCAAGCTGAACATACGTGCATGCCTAACACAGGGGGCTCAGGGAACAACTAACTAGAAGTACACCATAAATGAGCTTTTCCACTGCTCCCTTCTTACCTTCCGGGGTGGAAGCTGTGCAGATCCAATAGACCTTTGGAGAATTGCTCAGCTCTTTATTTTTTCCAAGATACATAGCAAAAAGGGAATTTCTGTTTATGTTCTCACAAAGTGACTGGCTAAATAATTCCAGATGATGGAAAGTTCTTCTGTCCTTAAAGCAAAACAAAACCTTAACCTTCACCACTCTCTAAATGATATTAAAACTATAATAAAAAAATCTCCATTATTCAGAAAGCAGTTAATAAGAACATGGAGTTGGAAAAATAACCCTACCTCTGCTCCTATGTCCACATGTAAAACAGTCTTAGACTGTATGTTAATACGTTTTTTTTTGGGATGTCTTCTATCTTTCCCTGAAGTTTTTAGGTTAACAGCTGGAGCAGTTTTAGGTAACAGCTGTAACAAGTTTTAGTACGTTATGTCTGTATGAAATCCTGAAAACTAGTTATATGGAAAGGGCACTAAGCCTGAAGCTAACAAAGTGTACCTCCTGTAACTCAGTGAATTCTGAAAAACATCTGAACTAGTGATTTTCATCCACTGTTACGCCATATATCTCTGTAGCAAATTTTCAGCCTGAGGATATGAAGTCACCTTTGCATCTTTTTCTTTACAGGATGCTGTAAAGAGGGAGGGTTTAGGCTTCCTTTTTGTTAGCTTGGCAGATGAGCTGTCTGCCACAGTTCTTACATGAAAAGAAAGTGAGGAAAAAACAGAAACAGAAAATAGAAGAACAAAATTTCTCTGTGAAATTGTTGATTTTAATAAAAAAGTGTATTTTCCAAATGAAACAAAATGTCATTGTAATGATGATTTATGATCACAATTGTACTTGCTTCTGTTTTTTGGACAGAGGTATAGACTGGAAACTACTTATGCCAATCCTGATGGCACGTGCTATCTAGGATTTTATAATTTCAGACAGCATTTCAAAAGGAATGCAATTTTTAACTTAAAAACAAAAAAAGAATGCTAAGTTCAAGTGAAATGCCACTGCACAACAACAGCTGGAAATGGAAAATGTCATGCCAACATACCTCATCATGGGGATGCACCTAAGTGAAATTATTTTGACTTTTTGTTTACAGAATCAAAAATCTACACCCTAACTTCCATGTGTTTGAATGACCCTCCAAGACTTTTTCTTCCATACATATTATATATAGCATATGTGCTTGAAAAATGTACGTGCACGCTTCCCATAGGTGTGCCAGGAGATACACCTCCACATTTTGCCAGTGTGTCTATAGAGAACTGCAACCAGCTATTTCACAGGAGATGGATCACATTCACAATGGTTTTCTCTCTTTTTTCTTATAAATATGTGATACCTTTTACTTCTTTCAAAGTATTGTTACCAAAGCCTGCCACATTTCTTTGTTAGTAGAGTGTCACGGCAATTTTAAACAACTGTGGAAGTGTTAATACTTTTTGTACTGTGCTTATCCTGAAGAAGGTACAGCCATATTCTTTTTCTCACACTTTTCCCTGTGTCTTTCCAGCTTTCTCAGAGTGTTTTCATGAGGCAGACTCTGTGTCATCCAATTATTTCCTGAAGAAAACTAGGGAGATAAGCCTTTGAAAACTGAGCCAGGACTTCAGTTTTCTCTCACTGTATTAAATCATACTGATCAAAACCATGGAAAGATATAGAAGAACAGAATTAACAGTGGGACAGAGAGAATGGGAAATGGGGATCCCTGGGTGTAATATCACATTAAATGAGACCATCTAATATCAAGTAAATTTATTTGGACAGAGAGGGAATTACTGGGTGTGTAATAATGATTAACTATGTTGGAGGGAGACCTTGCCAAGCAGCATGTTTTGGTCAGCCTCTTTACAAAAAAGAATAGGAATGTAGGTAAAAGGTTAAACATAGAGAAAAAAATAGTGTATCCCTCCTCCTGTTAGCTAATCCTTGGGCATCATCTGCGTGAACTGGAGTAGCAGAGTTCACTTCGGGGAGGGAGTCTGTCCCAGCTCCCATGATGGAGAGAATTTCTCTCCTGTGCTGCTAAAATGTTTGGAGGGATATTTATTGACATGAATGAGGCTGTGCAAAAATATATCTGAGATCTTAAGTGTTTAATGTCTTTTGTTTAAGTTCTCTATACTGCAAAGGCACAGTATGTTTTTAATGCCCCATTTGCTGAGGAAAATATACCAGGTCATATGTCAAACGCTGGGAAAAAAATATATTGTCATTTAAATCCACAGTCACATAATTTTTCCTTTCCTACTTAAGCACATGGATAATAGCCTGAAACAACAACAACAAGAATGTCTAATACACAGAGCATCTTTGTCTCTCTAACACACAGAGCATCCCTAATAACATTTCTTCCCAGCGTGAGACTTTGGATGTCACATCAGCGCCATCCCAACTTGGATGAACTCTGGAAGTGTTTGTCACTGCTAGGCACTCCTCTCACAGAAGCGCTGGAGGAGGCTATAAAGCAACACACAAATCATCAAGCACTCTGGTGGGGAGGCTGTTTGGGAGATGAGTATCAGTTGGTTTAGAGGACTGCCAGCAAACCAGAAAACAGTTTTGAAAGAGGCTTGTATAAGGCAATAAAGGCACACATCAGCTCTTTAAATACTCAAGAGGCTCTGCCCGAGCATTTCTTTGTGAGCAGGGAACTGTCTTATCCTAAGTTTCTTCAGAGAATCTTTTCACTTTTAACTGTACTGATGAGTATCCTTTGACTATCCTTCATCGGGCTGTGTTTAGATGGATAATTCACAGCTCTTTCAAGTTATATCTGTTTGTAGTAAAAGCGAAATTAATCACCCAGTTGGGACTAAGGGCTTTGTGAGAAGGATCAAGGGACTGTGAAGAAGCAGTTGAGGGAGATATTCTCCTTCCCCTGCTGGCACAAAGCTCTGGGCAGCGTTTCAAGGGCTGTCCTTTGCCTTTTCCCTAGGTAATCTCCTGATCTCCAATATGAACCAGAAACCCAGATGCCTGGGTAGATAGCCATATGTCTCCACCTAAACATACTTATTCCCAATTGATAGCTGGGATAGTACTTGGATATTATGGAATAATAAATGTATTTTTCAGATGCTGCTCTTTAATTAGTGGGGAAGAGGCTGACACTGAGCAAGCGCTGCCTGACAAGTAAGTAAGTAAAGCCTGTCCATGTGTGTGCATGGGAGTTTGGTACTCAGAGGGCAGGACAGCCAGAGGCCCAGGTATTTCCTCATGCAGTGCAGGTCGGTGTTCAGCAAGTTTGCTGGGGGACCACTTTCTTAATGCCTGGGCTCAGACCTTCAGCATCCCCCCATCCTGGGGCTGTTCCTTGTCCCTGCAGCATACCAGAGACAGGCAGCCTCTAGAGCCGGAGCTCAACCTGCCTCCAGCCTTTCCATGTGCTATCTAGGCCAGAAATTCCCATCTGTAACATGGAAGGCAGCCAAGCTTTGCCCCTCTTTGGCGCTTTGAGTGGATACAGAGTCCTTTCGATTTGCAGAAATTTCTGATGTATTACTAATCACCCGTTTTGAAGGGAACACATTAGGGTCATCACCAAGTGGAAAAGAATGGCATTGCACCACTTGCGATGCTAGAAGTCAAAAGGTTCTCCCTGAAATGATAGAACAGTGCTAAAAGTAACAAGGCCTTGATATCGCCTTCCTTAATGCCATATTCCCTACCTGCTGTGGGAAGGATGCTCACTCAGAGCATGTATTTTGGCTAGGAAAGGTTCTGAGTGCGTTAATATTATTTATGTTTATTTTCTCCAGAGGTCTTTTTGCTCAGGATTGTGATTTACGTTGCTTTTATTCCAGCTGTGCAGGAGATTCTCTGATGGATTACAATCTCGGCAGACTCCAACTTGAGAAGAAGAATGACAGCTCAGACACTTAAACCAGACTTTTCACCATCCTGGAAAGGAACTGGCTTCCAGAATTCGGTGGGTTTTTAATGCTCTACCTCCCTCTGCTGTTACCAGCGAGAAGTTCCTCGACGATGGGAAATCATGTACTCGCGGCTTCGATTTCCATGCTCTCGCTGCTGGTGATGATGGGAGACACGGACAGTAAAACAGACGGCTCCTTCCTGATCGACTCCGACCCCAGCCGCTGCATGAGGCACCACTACGTCGACTCCATCAGCCACCCTCTCTACAAGTGCAGCTCCAAGGTAAGGCCTTCCCTCACCTCCTCACAGCACAATGCTGCGAGGGAAGAGGTGCTAAAGTGAGCCATTCTGGGTGACTTTCTCTGCATAAGTTCTTATCTACCACAATCGAGCTGCAGAGGGATGCAGATGTGGAGACACCTTGTGTGTACGTAAGAACTGGGACTGGAGATAAAGGCTCTCGACTCTCTTTTCACCTTTTCAAAAGGAGAAATGCACAATGATGGTAAAGTTTACATGCAGTAAATTGTAAGTTTCAAAGGACCCCATTTGGGATCTCAGCTGATGGTCCCAAGGAGATGGGCTAGTTTGGAAGTTCAGATCACCCCAGTCACCCCATCCTTCAAGTGGGTGTTTAATCTGGAGCATGTAAATTCATAGCTACCATAGGTGAAGTACTGAGATAAAGAACCAAACTCTAAACCGGAAATTAAAAAAGGTTGTGAAGAACATTGCTTATTTTCTCCCTGCCCACCCCCTTTTCAAAGCCTTTGTTTTCATGCAGAATGACATTCAGATGGTAACTGTAGGGCTTAGGAGCAGACAGAAATACAAGATTGTCTCTCATTTGGGATTTCAAGCCTGAAAAGTTTTGTGTCAAAATGGTTTAGCAGCCTGTGCATGTAGCCTACAGACATTTATTTCATTGTGTGGAGAAAAAGAATTGGGAGAAACAATGGGAAAATCCTTGCTGGTCCCTTTTGTCTTGTCCTAATTTGTTCTGTCTGAGTTAATACAGTCTGTACATCCAGATGACTGGGCCATGCCTCGGTCCCATGGGAAGCAGCTTTGCCTCAGGCCCTCACATCCCTGGATTAAGGCAAGGGAACAGCTGCCAGCGCCAGTGCCTTTGCCAGCCCCGTGTTGGGTAAGAGAGTGATGGGAGGCCGAGTCTGACAGGGTTTAGGACAAGAGGTGTGCTTGCCTGGTGGCAAACCCCAGCAGCAGGGATCCTGGGAGCATTTACAAGGAGAGAGGACCCACAGAGTTGAGATGGATGCAGCACTGGCTGTGGACACCCCCAGATGCCTTCGTGTGCAGAACGAGTTCCTTGCTTCCCATAATCATGCAGAGGTGAGGGAATGCCACAGGTAGCTGCAGGTCATAAAACCTAAAACAAAGCACAGAGAGAAGTGTCCATAGCAAGTAAGACCCACTCGGTGCTCTGTGCTCCTGCTGTGCACCAGGACAGCTGCTGTGCACTGGGACAGCCGGGCTTGTGCTGTGCCTGCTCAGCAGAGAGGAGCTGACAGCCTCGGGATTGCACCCAGGGAGCCCTGCTCTGCTCTGGGCTGCCTCACACCGTTCTCCCAGCAGTGCTGTCTGCCTGGCCTTGCACAACCATGCCTGATTCACAGCAGTGGGAGCCCAGAGGTTTTTGCCCTACTTCTTCTGAATCCAAACAGTAAAATCATGCATTACTTGAGATTCAGGGGAGGTCTTTTGATTTGCTTTTAGCCTAGACTAGACTTTCTTACCATGTGGGAGACATCAGGCAGTAACAGGGAGAACTGCAGAGGTGCATCTCTTTGTGCAATATTGATTTTGTCACAGTTGACTCCAGCAAGAGGCAAAGGTGACGAAATGTGGGTGTGTGGGTGGTGTGGATGGCTTTTCCTTGCTGGTATCTGTGTGCTACCAGTCCTCCCCTCTCTGCATGTTTCTGGTCACCTGCTAGACCTGAGAAGAGGAAAGGAAGGAAGGAAGGAAGGAAGGAAGGAAGGAAGGAAGGAAGGAANAAAGAAGGGAGGGAGGGAGGAAGGGAGGGAGGGAGGGAGGGAGGAAGGAAGGGAGGAAGGAAGGAAGTAAGGAAGGAAAAGAACCCATCAACAATTCACTTTTTTTATCAACCCCAGCGACATAGAAAAGCAAAAAAGCAATCAGGCCTTTAGGAGTGGGGCTGATGGAAATGAGGACACAGCACACATTGTAATGAAAACCATATAATTTCAAAACTGAGCTTTGAGGGAAAAAGTTGTTGACATAAACATTCTCAATTCTGGCTACAAAAGTCAGTGATTCTTTTAAAATCAAGCCTTTAATGGAAATCATGTTTGAAAATATTATCACATCTTTTGGCTTGCCAAATTCCACAATGGTTTCAAGAACACTTTTATAACAATACTGTGATTTGTATGGACTTTCTCATGAAATGGAAAATGAAAACAGTTGCCATATGAAGTGAAATAATTTCCTAGAAAACTCTCTTAATTCAAGATTTTTTTTTTGTTTGTTTGTTTTGTTTTAAGGTCTTGGGGATCTGAATCATCCTAGTAGACATATGGCTTCTGTTCTGGATCTAGCATATAAACACAGAGGAATATTAGACATGCTAATGGAAACTAGATGCAAAGTCTGTTTATATATATACTGTGATGTAACCAAGACAAAAAATGGAAAGTTCTGGGGAGTAGCTGTGGGAATTTTGGTACCTCTTGTTTCCACCAAGTTTCCACTGTGGAAGCCTGGACTGACAGTGTCAAGCAGAGACTTTGCCCTTTTTTGGGGTGATAGACTGGTTTCACTGAGATATCCTTTCTCACTCCATATGTTTTCCCTTTTGGTGCAGCGTAGAGTTACAGAAGTTAAAAATGGCTTCAGAAATTGCAAGACATATTTATGTTTGCTGTCTGTCCTGGCTGAAAAAGGATTATGTCCACCATTATGTGCTTCTCTGTGGAGGCTGCCAACTGTACCCACATGGGAAGCAGTTTTGTTAAACATCCAGACAATATAATTTAATCATTAAAATCCCTTTTGCTTGTGGCCTCAGGCAGACGATGAAAACAGTTTTCCAAATCCTTTGGAAACATAGTCCATTATAGTAACAAAACGTACAAAAGAGACACAAAAGAGGGACAGAAGAAGGCCATTTGTTCCAGAAAAACAGTGTTTTCCTTTGTCTTCAAGGAAATGTTTGTATCAGTTCATGAGGTATTACCTTTCCTGACTATATTGGATTTACCCTGACCTCTGTCATGGAGACTTATTGGTCTCCATCAATGTGCTGGGTTCTCTCACTGCTCCCAGAGACTCCTAAATTCCAATTTTGGCTGTCGCAAGTGCTTCATCCAGATGTGCAAGAAGTGTGCTAGCACTGACAGCCTCGCACTAAGGAATCCAGCCCAGAGAGTCATGGAGCAGATGAAGAAAGATTTAGCAGATGTTTGAAGATGTTTACTCCTGAGGTAGCTCAGGAGATTTTCAGTAATGCCTGCTTGCAGCCAGGCCACAGGAACTGTGTGAAAATCTGTTCTCAGGCATCTCAGCCCATCTGCTTTCAGGCTTCAGCTCGCTGCTAAAGGTGAAGAAAAGAGGACTACAAACACCGTAAATAACAAACCAGTTCACAGCTTCGGGATTTCCAGAATACAGCTCAAATGATCAGAGCCAAATATTGCCTCAGATTCAAGTTGCTCTCTTTTGTACCCATGAGACTCTTAACTTTAAATAATAATGATAATGATAATGACAACGATAATGATAATGATAACGAAAATGATAATGACAATAATATTCTTCCCTAGCTGTTCATAGACCCACGTGGTTCCCTTGTGGTAGGACACTGTGCTTCTGGATCCAGCCTTGCAAGGTGACATGCACAAACTCATATGTGCAGGGGACAAGGGGGGCCAAGAAGTGTCAGGTTATAAAATACCCACATGTTTTTACTATATATACGCACCCACTGCATTATTGTGCTATGCCATCATAGCATTGCTAATTTTTTAGGTGATAATCTCTATTGCATTATAGTACACAAAGCAATAAGCAGCTGGTGCAATTGATTAAAAGGCAAAGCAAAGCTTTCAAAGTACATGCTATTTCCAGCTCATTTGCACACCTGTCAAAATCCACTGGTGCTGTTCTGGATTTATGAAGAGGAAGGAAAGTTTTGGTTAGGACTTTAGGTAGCCCAGAAGGTTAGAAAGCTATGAAAATGGGAAATTTGTTATTTTTTTTAGCCTGAAAGTTCAACTTGATAACCTTGGGTTTGTGCCATTTGTAAGAGTTTACACTGTCATCCAAAAACAAGGCATAAAACCAACACTGTGTGATTCTACATTATATAAATACTGACCTTAATCTTATGAAAAATGGAATAGCCAGAAAAATTGCAGATTAAAATTAGAGCCTCCGCAGACTAAAACAAGTTTTTAAAGACAAGGCTTAGAATTTATAAATTGTAAATTACAAATTATAAATACAGTGGCACATTGACTAAATATTGGCTGGATTTGCATTAGGAAGCCAGCTGTTTATGAGAAATATATTCAGACAGATATATTGGCACATCAGATAATTCTACCCCATAATTACTCTGGACAACTCTTCTCTAGTCCTGCCAGTTTCTTGAGGGCCTGTTTCATTTTTATTGGCATTTCTGAAAGTACCTACAGATACAGGAGCAGATGTGTGCCATAAAAATTCTTAGGGTAACAGTACCAGAAAGTGACTGATTTCTCCAGCTCCAGAAGCATCAAACTGTCAGAAGTCAGCCCCAATATACAGCAATGTGTGCTGTCACATTTGGGCTGAAATCATAGAAATGATTGGTTGGAAGGGACTCTAGGGGTACTCTGAACCTCCCAAAAAGCAATTTCTGGCTGTTGCTCATCCCCCTGTACCACTCCAGAGGAGAGTTCAGCTCTGTTGTCTTTGAAGCCTTGGAAGAGTTTTCAGGTGCTGTTGAATTGTTGATTTTTTGACGGGATACCCTTCCCTCTCGGACCAGGGTAGAAGAGAGCAGAGGAGGCTGCTGTTCTGCAAAGTTCTTTATTTCACAGTCTCATAGTTTCTTGAAGGCAGAGTTCGAAGGGGGTTACATGATAAAGCCAAGCAGCAGCAGCAGCAGCAGCAAAACAGCAGGCAGCATACAACATCTTCTTCTAATTTCCCATAATGCCTTATTATTCTTATATTTTTTCTCACAGAAGTGTGGATTATATTTGTTAATTAACCAGTGAAATCAATACACAATTCTAGTTTTTCTTTTCTTAACCTGTCCTGGTCTAACTCTAACAGCCGTAAGCATTACATGGGTATTACACAGATTTGCGTGTACAGTTTCTATCAGCTCTTTTTGTTTATGTGAACACTCCATCTAAAAAATGTGAACAATGTAGTTCTATCTCTATTTTGTCTAAAATAAAGAATTCTGTGAAAAGGCAACGCTGCTGCAGAAAGAACTGTGTTTAAGGTCTCTACTGCAGCTTTTTAATGTTTGAGTCACTTAGCATGTATTTCTACTGAAAGCTGAAAATCTACATTTCTATTTTACTTTGGTATGACTTCATGTATCTCAGCTTGTCTAAAGGTTTTAATTCAACTCCTGTGCTTTGGCTTTCATCTGGGCCTAAGTCCAGAGAAGCCTTCATTCCAACATTGAATTGCTCTTCACCCCTAAAATTTATAGGTGATTCTATAAATCTTTTCTTTTCCAACCTGGTTAACTCTGTGATTCAGCCAAATGTTTGGGAACAGCCTGTGACACACAGTCTGGTGAACTGGTCAAAGCAGGGGACCTAACAAGAGCTGTCAAGACGCTGGGAAGGAAACTAACTGGGTTAAATGTCCCAATCTGCTCCTTTCCTTTGCAATACAGGCAAAATTGGATACCTGCATAGCTGAAGTCTTAATAGACACCTTCACCCGCTGCCTGCCTGGGAAGTGAGTTTTGTTTACCAAGGGGAAAAAAGTGGATCTTTATCTGTGATTAATGGGGTGCCAGCACTGTAGTGATTGTCCCTTTCATGTTCTCTATACACTAAAGGCACTGCTATGAAGGAGCTTGACATAGCTGATAGGTCTAAAGCTTGGGTGTGACTCAACAATACACTGAAATTTCCTTCCCACCGTATTACTACTAACAGCTGAACTTAATTTATGTATGAATATGCAGTACCACAGGAAGGATACCATAAATTTATGCTAGAAATCTTAAAAGATGGCAAATTTGTCAGAGAGCAACAAGAACCCATCTCTTAATTTAACTAAGAAGCAAGATGGTCCCAAGCACAGATCATCAGCTCACGAAGACATCTTCCTTGTGACCTGTGTTGACTGGAATTGTAGTCACTAGTATATCAATACATTAATACATTTTCAAGCAAAACATTTAGCATGCAAGTGCTCTTGGAAGAGTGATTTTTAAGCACTGCACAATGGATGATCAAAACCTTTCCCATGGATGCAGACAGTGCGGGCATTTCCTACTTGATTTCAGGAATATTCTCTCTCTCTTTTATCTCATATTTCCTTACGACTCTGACTAAAGAGAAAATTAAATATTTGATGTACCTGCTTGCATGACTTAGAGATTTGCAGCCAGTTGAGCTTCTGTAGAGAAAGAAGCCCAAAAAGGTTTAACATTGTAAAACATTTGCTGTCACATTTGTAGTTGTTCTTTCAGATTGTCTGGAAAAAACCCATGAGATATGTGCGGCATGGTTAAAACGTAATGTTCTCCCGTGGTTATAGGAAAGACTTGCAACTGTTTTACTGCCTACTTTAGATGATATAATAAGCTGATATTGAAGTTTATGTTGGTTAAGGAAAATTAGCTGACATGGATTTAATATTTCCGTTCCCATGAAAGTATCGGAGTCTGTTCGAACTTGTACAACACCCGGTATCAAGGTGGCAACAGCTGTTTCCAGCACATTATTTGCTGAGCTTTAGAGGGTCCTTTCCAAGATTTATGTAGTGCTTAATGCTCTATCCATCTTCTCTGGTCAGCAAGGGATTGTTGGGGAATTGGTGACTGCCCGTGGACTTTCCTTCCTTAGTGATTCCCGTTGTGCAAGTTACCCTGTTCTGGTCACAGCTCACATGGTGAACTCAGAAGGAGAAACATGGAGCTGCAGTGCTTTTGGGAAATCTCATGAGTGAACCCTCATGTTTGGCAACCTATTCAATTTTTCTTACGTTTTCACTGCCTTGTGCTATGCAGTGCAGGTTATATAGATGCAACTGATGCAATGATATATAGATACACATATAATTGCAAATACATGTTCAAGGTGATCTTTGTCAAAGGACTGAGCTAGAAACATACTTCTTTAAAGCAATAAACTGAGCATCTTCTTTATATTTCTGCTTTACATGCTCATGTATCTAAGAACTTGGACATTTCGTTGTCCCTGAGAACCAATTCTGCTGATCACTTGTGTACATACTCAAAACACTGGTAAATACCCAATCAAAGTATCAGTCTGGCTGATGATTTAAGGGCTTGGCTGCTACAAATCTGGGGTCAGCAACTCACAGTTGCAGTCACAGTGTCTGGAAAGCAGGGCTGGCTGTGATCATTTGGGGCCCTGAGGTCAGTCCAGGTCCTGCAGTCCTTGTTGGTGTCAGTGCCAGGGACTTCAGGAGGAGCCTTACTTTTCCTCCTGCCCACATTACCTCCTCCACTCTCTCAGACACAGCGCAGGGGCAAAGCACGATGTGGGGCTGGGATGCAGTGACAAAACCCCAGGCAGGCTGGAAGGAGGCACCCGCCTGCTGGTGTCAGCTGTGTGCTGGGGACACGTTTCCTCACCCGTGTGTTTTCTTCCGCAGATGGTGCTGCTGGCTCGCTGCGAAGGCCGCTGCAGCCAGACCTCGCGCTCGGAGCCGATGGTTTCCTTCAGCACCGTCCTGAAGCAGCCCTTCCGCTCCACCTGCCACTGCTGCCGGCCCCAGACCTCCAAGCTGAAGGCCATGAGGCTGCGGTGCTCGGGGGGCATGCGGCTCACGGCCACCTACCGCTACATCCTCTCCTGCCACTGCGAGGAGTGCAACTCCTAGGGACCAAGGGGCACAGCAGACGGGGGACAAGGGGGTGCTGCTGTTGGGGAAGACTCCCAAGAAACAATCCTAGGTCACGCCCGTGCTCCAAGCACACAGTTGCAGCGAGGACAGGACTAACCAGGCTGGATTGAATCTGAGAGCAGAAGTACAAATATGCTGGGTTGCTGGAGGGTGCTGGTACCGCAGTGTGGGCTGTGACAAAGGCAAAAGCATGAGGACTTGGTTTTAAGAAGCCTTTCTTTTTTTCTGAAAGGATATTTTTGAGAGTTTCTTCTTTTTCTGACTCAGCTCTGACTACAGAGAGGTGCTTTTACTTTAGGCCATGGGCAGCAGGGGAACAGAGAAGAAGGTCAGCCAGATATCAGCACTGCAGTCTGGAAGCTGACATTTGGACAGAGGATGGGCATCAGTTCCCACAGACAACCTCTTAACCTATCAATTTATTCTCAGTTTTCTAGTTATACTGGCCTTCAAAGCAAACTGTGCTGTTGGCAAGGGTCATCTGTTACTGACCTGGTGGCCAAATGCTGGATAACTTTAACTATGGTTTAGCAGAAATTACAAATAAACCATTGAAAAGTGAACTGGATATGAAATGCCATGCTTGGAATACCCAGCCTAGCTGAAACAATTATTTGCACCCTGTGTCATCAGAGTTCAGTGGCTGAGCAGCTCTTGGGAAGAGAAAGGTCATGAGACTCACTATTCCCTTCTAAAAGCCTGGAAGTGTGACACATCATGTCTGTCACAAAAGCCATTATTCAAAAGCTAAAAACTCATCAAATATTAAAATGCCACATACTAAATGGAGTAATTTCTTAACTTGAGTAGACCTGTTGATGTACAGAACCAGAGCCAGCAAAATGGTGACTAAACCTAGGACTTATTTTCATGTATAGCTCTTAGGCCATTGAGCAAATACCATTTTGCTTTTTAAAGACAGGCAATCCCCAAATCCTAAATCTCAAAACAACAGGGGATCCAAAGTTTGGGAATGGTGTTTGGTATTTGCTGAGAAACTCTGTCCCTCCTCCATTAACATGAGGTTTTAGGAAGGTTCACTCACAGTCTCTTGTGACTGCAAAGAAACAACATAACTGTTCTTCTCTCATATTACAATTCTTACCTTCTTAAATGGCAGCATATGCAGTCAGCCAGCAGCATGTCTGTGGTGTTCACAGAAACCTGGCTGAGCTGCTGTTTTGGTGGAAGTCATGAGGGTGTTGAGAGCATCTTTGCTGTGTAAGGATTCAGGGTCAGTAGCACCCGTGAGCACAGTCCCACAGTGATTGTCTGGGATGGACTGGATTGGCTCCCATGCACAGCAATGTCTGGCAGGGTCCCATGGTAAGGAGGGAAAGTCCTTTCCAAGAAGAGAGTTCAGCCCATCTGTTCAACCCCACCCAGTTTATCTGCAGCAGATGCCATCCACAGCAGCTCGAGGCTGCACACTGCTCTGTGCGACAGGGAGTGCCCAAGGTCTGACGGAGCACAGCAACAGGAGTTACTGTGGCTGCTCAGGCAAAGCCTAATTCCTTTGCCTCATGGTGAATGTGTATGGGGTGTGAACATAGAGGTGACAGACACTGGCCTTGCAGGCCAAACCCTGGAGTAGGATGGCAGTCAGAAGTGGAAAGCCATGGGGGACAGATATGACCCCAGACACCCATTAGAGAGGCTTGTGATACATGGGAAGAACTGTCTCTGACTTCTGAAGGTGACTTGGAGATGGTCCTTTTTCAATGACACAGAGCTGTGGGCAAACAAAAGGGTGAATCCAACCCCCAGAAGCTGAGGGGCTCAGATTGAAATGTCAGAACTGGGCGTGATGAGCCCCAGTGAGCTCATTAGGCACCATGTGTTATCCCAGGACTGTCAGTCATTCCTTTCACATCTGATGCATGGTCTGAACATCAAAGGGACAGCGCAGGCAGCGTGAGCTGGGCATTATCACCAGACTGCTGTATATGAAAGATCATATGTGCATCCCTTTTCCACTCTCTTTCAACCTCCATCATCTAAAGATCCCATTATCCAAAAGAGCACCACCCCCTACTGTTAATTATATATAGCAAATTCCAGTCCTTATTCAAAATGTCAGCAATACCTTTGATAGCCAAATAACAATAGAGCAAAATATGCATGACCTCCAAGCGTGGGTATAGACACTGCTGCACACCAGCAGCATTATGCAGCTATCTTAGGAATGGGAATGTTTGAGGGATAATTGCTATATCCAGCCTCATCTCCCCCTGGGTCGTGCTGCCACTGGTCTCTCCTTTGCCAGTGCAAAATGGGGGGGCTGTGACACGAAGTCGGGGTGCTGCAAGTGGCTAAAATGGTTGGATGGGACCTGGCAGAACAGCAAGGCCCTGATTGTGGTCCTCAGGTAAGAAGAGACGGGGGTTCAGCAGAGACCACGCCTGAGCCAATTTAGCAAAAAAGAAAATACCTGTAGTGAGAGGAGCGCTTGGCTGGTGTTTGTACCCACACCCCCCTCACCAACATAGAGCCAGAGGTGGAATTGCTCAAACTGGCCTCACAGAACAAATTTGTGTTTCAAGAAAAGCTGTTTTTCCCCTCTCACCCCCCCATATTCCTTCCCCTTTTGCTCAGTTCCTCTGATGAAATCATCACCTTGTCAAAGGCTGTTGCTAGACATAAATTTTGAGGTGAATCCAACATCATCTAATTGAACTGTGGAGTCGAATAAAATGTATGGAAGGAGTATAACAGAAATTATCAATGACAACAAAAACTAGTTATAAATAGCCACAACTTGACAATAAACAGTGAATCAAACTTTCAAATTCTCTTTTTGGCTCTGTGAGGCAATCTTTATATTAATATTTAAGAAAAGGAGGAGCTATTCTTCAGAACCAAATGGCCCAAAGTCAGTTATAAATCCATATTTTGAGCCCAACCGTTCTGTCAGTGTCGTATTATGGGGACCCTGAACGGTCCTGCTGTGTCAGAGGGTGGTTTGACTCACTCATTCAGGGTCACATACCAAACAGAGAAACCCCTTTCTAGGTCTCCACACCTTCACCCACTATCAGCGACCGCCAGCGCCCTTGAAGGACTCACATTAACAGTTTATGGAATAATATTCTATTAATAAAATTGTGACAGGTTAAGGTTCAAGGATTGCAGGTGATCATATCTGACTGCAAAGACTATTCAGACAATATATTAATTCAAAGCAATATCCTAACGAGCTCTAATCCCCAATAAAAGCCAGCTTGAGATCATTCAACACAGAGTACAATTCTTACCCAAGGAGAAGGGTTTCACCACAGCTGCTGATTCAACAGCAGNCCACCCCACCCCACCCCACCCCACCCTCTGTTTAGTCCCCCTTAGATCATGTGGGAATTCAGGCATGCTGACCGTGTGCTGTCCAGGGAGGAGGAGCTGTATTTTCCCTCATAATTTCTGTACCATAGTCTTTTTACCCCCAGTCATTTTCCCACACATGGAGACCAGAGGCAAACTCCAGAGCTTCGGTGGTACCCTTTATTTGGAAGAAAAGTCTTACAATGCCCCCACAGTTTGTGCCTATCAGAAATAATCTGTGATTTGCCAGAATAAAAGAGCAAATTTTAATTATTTTGCTCCCAGCTTCAAAGCCACTTTGCTGGTTCAACCTTTGTAAGAATCATTAAATGGAATAACACACTGCTTTCTTGGAGATATCCCCCCTGACAACACCTCACTTTGCCTGCTGACCTTGAAGAACTTTTACCAAGAGTTCCTGAGCCTGGATATCTCCCAGTGGCCTTTAGCAGGGCATTTGTAAGTTACTGTCACAGGGCTCATGCGATAAAGGAGAGGCAAAATTCACAGACATCCGTGGTACACCACAGCCTGTGCTGGGCTTTCATGTGAGCCTTTCTTGAGACCTGTTTGCCAAGTCCTTCCAGACCTACCACGAAGCCCTGAAGCTCAGGCAGGACTGTGTGACTCGCAGGCAGAATGTTTTTGTGAAACAGGAGGGAAATAAAAGAGGAGAGGTTACTATCCCACAGGAATAGTCCCATGCTCTGCTGTTCTGTGTGTCTAATCTCAGTTCTTAGTCTGTGATGTGAGGAAAGAGAAGCCCCCGAGCTCCCTCCTGTGGGTGTTTTCTCAGTGCCTAGCCCTACTTGTTTAGAGACAGTAGCTTCTTACAGAAATTGCCTGCAATAGGATTAAACCCCCTACAAAACAAAGTTCTGCTTAGCAAAGCATTTTTCCTCCAACTTTGGCCATAAATACTTATGAAAAATCCAAATGCCCTTATAAAAGGCGTTGTAAGGAGGGGGAGGGAGGATATGTCTTTCTTTCTTTGACTGTAACTATTTGAAAGACAAGGAGCTGACAGCCTTCTAAGACAGATTACTTTATAGCTAACAGGTAGTGAGACCAATACCCTTACAAAAGTGCAGCAGACTGTTGGAAATGAGCAGCCCAGTGAAGTTTGCTGTGTTGCAAACTTGTGTACAAATAAGATGATTGGAAATCCAAATTGTGAGTCTATCCCTTTTATTTTGCAAGCAAAGGGTCACAACTTTTATTTATTGTTTAAAAGAGAGAGGACAATCACCAATAATTGCAATTACTCCAAACTATGTTAGTAAGCAGGCCAAAGCACTGAAAATGGCTCCTGGTGTTTCTATAATACAAAAAAGATGCTTTATATATATCAAGATAAAAAACATCAGAGTTAATTAAGGAGAATAAGTAATCTTGTTTGGCTTGCACCAAGAATGACATATCAAAGTGTTTTGTTCTGCCTTTTTTTTTTCCTAATAGACCATTCAGAAAAGGTCGAGGAATCAAAAACATGTATGAAAATACAAAAGGACATTTATCATTTGTCTGAGTCAGAATTAATACTTCCTTTAGATGTTAACCAGCAGTGCATCCCATGAAATATTAAAAAAAGTTAATCATATTCCCAGATAATCTACATATATTAACCTGATCTTTTATTCTTGAAAGAATTAAAGAACAAATCCTGAGTTACAGCTGTTTTCATTCAGATGCACAATTGGTATTCCAAGCTCTACGTGGATCTCAAGACTTGATAATTTTCCATTCTTTTGAGGCTTTTCAGACATAAAAAATAATGGAGGTTTGCATTGGTATTTTGTGCTGTAGTCAATCACTGTATAAAAAAGATTAATCTGGGGAGCTACAGTAAGTTGTGTGCCAGCATTCACCTCCCCCAGCTCCCTACCCCTAAACACAAGAGCCTCTGACTTGTTGGATCTAGTTCTGCCTCCAAAATAATGTCCCACACTGTGACAGGTGGGAATCAAATCCCCTCCTCTGAGCGGAGGAGGATCTGGGACGAGTCTCCACTGCCTCGGGTGACCGTGCCTTCCCACAGAAGCTGTGCATAAGGGAGGTGGCAAAACCACGAGAGCAGTTGTCAGTAAATGCAGTGCAGTCTGAGAGAGCTAAGCACGCTCTCAGCATCGGCAGAAATATTAAGCTGCTCTTTGCACTTGAGTTCGCTGAGTTTTCTGAGGATGCACATTCCCATGTAGTCCCTGTAGGAAAGGCAGAGACAACCTCTGCTGGTCAGAGAGACTCTTATCTAAAACTGTGAGGCTGAAAATGTCCCAGGTAGGTGTCTGAGTGAATTAGAAATTAGATTTGAAGAACTTACCCAAATAGTATTGAAAACACATGTAAAGTATTTGAAGTTTCGAAATGACGTGCTCACTTTGAAATGACGTTTACTTTGTTCTTTGAAAATGACTTAAAAATGCTTTTGCAGAACTCAAACACTCACAAGGGCCATCAGCCCCACAGCTTTACCAAGAAGCAGTTTGGTACTACTAGAAGTAGTAACTCTTGATCTTTGTGTCATATTCCTGTGTGTATGTACATATTCGCACAAAACGAGGCTCTATTTCACAGACTCTTTTCAGCCCCACAGCCCTCTACCATTTCTGAAGGACTGGAGAAGAGCAAAGACCTCTACTAGACCCTCTCCACTGCTCTTAGAAAGCAGCTATGTTTCACCACTACTTGCAAGATGGTCAAAATTTAGCAAGCAGGTGGCCTGAATCACTCATCATTCTCCTGAAGTGAATCAACACTTGGTGCCCAGATCCTCCTGAGTCCCCCAGCTGACTGCTCAAACACAGCTCTCTGTGGCCACATCAGGGGTCACTTGTTGGAGCCAAATAAATATTCCAGACACAATGTTCTGCAGAAAAGGGATCAGGGTGATCCCATGGGAAACTGCATGTCTCTGTTTACTCTATCTGTGCTTTTTATGGGTCTCATTTTTTAAAATGCAGATTTTCCCAACTCTTGTTTTTGCTCCCCTTTAGACTATTGACAAAGAGATTATTGGTACTTCAGCAAAATTGTTTTATGGTGTTTAGAAACTGTGCCATTTCTCAGCTCTGGAGCAATATTTTAAAATGCAGTTCTCTTCTACAGACTGTAACTGGGAAAATACATCAGAAGATGAAACAGAGCAGAGGACGCTTGGGGGAACTAAGACACCATATTTCTAGATTTTGATGAAAAGACAGTAAAGGATTTTCTTTAGCCAAAGAAATCTTACCATTAATACTCAATTGAATAAACACTAAATGAATTCTGAGTGGGATTTTTCAGGGGGGTCAATATTGACTTAACTCCACTTTCATTGACACAGAAGAAGAGCAATCAGCAATTTCAGTGAGAGCAAAGCCTGGCCACCAAAGCCTCCTGCTTGAGGCTGATGGGGGAGGCAAGGAGGGAAGGATCCAGTCCTGCAAAGAACCTGCTCAAGATATTGGCAATCCTCAGCATCAGATGTTCACAAGTCAGCTGCCCTTAACTGAGGAAAACACTCTTTTTCTTCATCCCTCTCACCTGCCTTGCTCCTCCTCACCTTCACTGCACCTCTTAACTGTGGGAACAATCACCCTGCTGATCCCAGACCCATTTCCACACTGTCCAAACATTCCCAGTAACTGGAAAGTGTAACCTGCTGCAGCAAGACTGTGCAAACTTTAAAGCAATTCTAATCTTATATGAGCTAGATATGTTTAAATATTACCACTCCAGGGACTAGAGATGCTACTGCCTCACATATTTCATTCTCTTTGATGCACAAGAGAGTCCCTACGCTGGGAGAACCCATTCCCATGCTCCCTGATTTCTCCCATGCTTGTTTCTTTGTTTAAATTTGCTGCTGCCTTTAAGGAAGGCCTTGAACAATGAGGAGAAACTAGTCCAACACTCTTCATCTGTATTCTCCAGCTTGGAAACAGCCTCAAGGGGGAAATACATGTGTTAATTGTGGCTTTTCATCTGCAGGTACCATGAACTTCAGAACACTACATTGTGATATTTTTTCCCTTAAACTATAATGACAGATACAGAAATACGATGTGTATGTGCACACACACATAGGGAAGATGAGACTGTGTTTATTCTGGGATGCAAACAGCTGTAGGTTCTAGCCTTGTCTTGGATAGTCACAGCTTTTTTTGGAAGTAATTTATATTACAGGCTTTCAATGAGTTACAAAAGAGAAACATACAGAGACATGCACAACTCTCCTTTTACATATTCATAAATACATTTTTATGCATTTAAGCGTCAATAGTGCCATGGCTGTCAGACAAAATAACTGCATGAATGACCTCGAAAACAATAAAATAAAAGGTGATAAATTCAAAATGAGGCTAAGTCGGCAGCACACCTGGTTGCAAAGGAGGCAAAGGGCATTAACTGACTGCTCCTAGATTTTGCTGAGTAGCCTACACTTTCCCCTGGAGGTGGAGCACGGCGTGAGGCTCAGGCAAGACGAAATCCCTGTGAATCCCTCCTCCCTTTCTGGGAGAGAGCTGAGGATAAGCCTTTAGGTGGAGCTCACTTACCGCTGCTTTTCCTGCTGGACACAGCTGGCCTGCACCAGTCCTGCAAGGAGAGAAAGAGGAAATAATCTCCTGATTTTTCACAGCTCGGGTTAATAGCCAGGATCCTCACAAGCTAAAGATGAGATTGGAGGTGTTGTGTGCATGGGAGCACGGGACAGTGGATGCATCCAGCATGTTCCACGGCATGGCTGGAGAAGGCTGCACTGGGCTGTGGGATAGAGAAGACAGACCGTGTGCTTGGGACAGGAGGGCCATGCGCTTGTGGAGTGCAGTGGACAGCGTGAAGGAGCAGGTTTCTGTGCAGGATTTGTGCTCAGCACGGGGGATCAGCTACAAAGTGTGTGGTTCCTAATTCCTCCCAACCTTTCTGTGAGATCTGGCATGCTGGAGAGCAGTAGCAGAAATAAGCGGAAGAAAACTCTGCGTGAGCACCAAATCCCAAATCAACTGGGGACTGCAATTAGTCACATTTTGTCTAACAAAGCCAGGCTTGTAAAAGCCCATTTGTTTCACACTGTAAAAGTGATACCAGGCATCACAGGCAGGGCCTGTGTCAGCTTAGGAGGATGAAGAATGAGGGTGCCCTTGGTAGCATCAGGGGACAGCTCTAGACCGCAGTAGGGACAGGAACGGTCCTTAAATCTGCAAAACATGAAAAGGCAAAATCATTGCATTCCACTTTTCTTACACATGGAGCTGCCAGCAATATCACACCCTACTCACAGAAGATCGTGACATGACCTCAAATTTTGCCTACCATATTTTTGCACTCAAGAGTTTCCTGGCATAAACAGTTGTTTGGGACAGCAAACTTTCACAGAAGAAACTTTACACTGAGGGCGTCCTGCTGCCACCTGCGGGATAGTGAGGATCTTGCATGGATATCAAAGAGTGATCAGGAGATGCTGCTTTTCTTTCTTGCTTTTTAGTGCCTGCTTATTTCAGTTGGAGCCTCACAAATTCCTCACCTTTTTCTCTACTTGTGCAACAAAAAAATCCCCAGCAACCTAAGGGTTGTGAATATCTGTGAAAAACCAAATTGTTTAGTGAGATGTTTCCCAGAAAAGACTTCATCAGCTGAAACGACATCTGTGCCCAAAATTCTTCACTATTTTGTGATCTCTCACAGCCAGTATCCTGACCTTCCCATGTATGTAAGAGAAGACAGTTTGAAAGGAAACCGATTCATAAGGGAAACAAATTTTAACAAGTCTTACTTCTCATTCTGTTACTACTTTATTTTCCTCCCCCAGCCCCTTGGTTTTTTGACAGGATAATGCCCAATTACTATAACTGTAAGCAACATTAGCAATTTAAGGTGATCTCATAGGTCAGTTAGGAAGATTCACTACCCCTCTCACATGACAGATCACTACCCACCACTGTAAGCAGCTACTGAGCTCGGCAAAACCAAATTCCAGTGGTGCAGCATTACTCCAATTTGCACTGTAAATATTATCCTTTCTGTGGTTTTCTTCTGCACTCTAAAAACGTGCAACAAAACTTGACTAGAACATCCGGAAACAGCATGTTATTCTGTGTGTTACACAGAATTTAGCAGGCAGGATTTGGCTCTTGGATTAAGGGGCCAAGAATCAGGCCTGAGTTTGACTTCCCACTGCAGGTGGTGGAGATCCAGGTGAGACAACTGAGCCTAAGGTCAACTCACCTGAGCCGACATTCAGTGTATATCTCTAGGTGAGCTGAGCAGCCTTCTAGACTGATTGTCCTGACTAGATGCTTGTGGGCTATAACAGGATATTTTAATCTTCAAGCTGAATCAACCTATTTATTTCTTAAAAAAAAAAAAAAAAAGAGAGAGGAATTCCATTACTCTAATTTGTTATTTTACTATCATTCTTATAGCAAAAAGTCACAGATGCAGATCAATACACAGTACAGACAAAAAAAAAGGATAATTTTAACTCAAAGAATCCATGTACAGTCGTACAGCAGCTGTGAAGATCAACAGGAATCACAGAGATGGTGTTAATGTAGCCTCTCTGTTGATATCCTCACAAATAAGATGAGGAAACACGCTCTAGATGGATCTTCCGAGAGGTAACACGTAGAGTACCTACCAAGAGTAGCTACAAACAAACACTGTCCAAGGGTGAGATTGCATCAGTTGAGGCCCTTCACATTGCCACTGATGATCGAGATGATGGAATAGAGAGGATGCCTACTGCATTTGCATGTGGCATTAAGCAGGAGGGGCTGAAAATACAAATTAGTATTCAAAGCAATCCTGACAAACTGAAGGCACTGCCTAAAGCAAATAGAAGGGAGACCTGAAAGACGCAGCAAGACAGGAAAGAATAATCAGCACTACAAATACAAACCTTCTCCAGGAGGAGATATGGGGATTATGGTGGGTCACAGCAGAGCATAAGTCAATATTATGTTGTTAGGAGAAAGCTAAATGCGATGCTAGGTGGCATGGTGAAGTACCTGAAGCAATCCTTCCACTTTATTCAGTGTTAGTGAAGCTTCAACCAGAACAGTGGGATCACTTTTGAGCTCAAGAAAGATGTTCACTAACTGGGGAAAGTAAAGAGGAGAGAAATGCAAATAATCAGAGGGCATGAAAACATTGCCTGTAAGAAATAATTGAAGGAATTGGGCTGTACAGTCTAGAGAAGAGAAGGCTAAGGGAAAATCTGTTGAAAATATGAACATAAGCAGCCTCAGGGATTAAACTCCTAGTATCCATAATGAAAAACACATTCTTACACAGAAGACACAGAAATAATTACAGTAGGTGGCTGTTAAGACGCATCCTTAGGCACCTTTAAGAAGTTTGGAAGAATGTTTAGGCGTAGCCAGTCTTACCTCCAGATGATGCAGTGAATTAGATGATCTCCTCAGGTTTCTTTCCATGCCCTGGTGCGTAGCAGTGCATCATGACCATTTTGTCACAACATCTTTCTCTTAGGTAAGCTCATGATTCATGACCTCCAAGGAGAGGGTCAAAACAATTGTGCCACTAAACTAAGCAGAGGAGGTCGAGGCTTGTGTCCTCGGTGCAGGGGCTGCTGCAGAAAAAATACATCAAAATGACTCTGATTGGGAAGCAGAAAAGGAAAATCACTTGCGAGCTGTCACTGAAACTGAGCTAAGAAGACAGCAGAGCTACAATAATTAGAAAAAGTTAATATACTGTGAATTTGTTTCACACAGCAGGGCAGCCTGCAGAGGCCTGGCAACATTTGGCACATTAAAGTGTAGGCTCAGGTAGCCTATTTGTCCTGACTCTTCTTCGGCCAGAGAAAATCTAGCTTTAGCTTGCAGCTGTGAGCATGAGCTCTCAGTGCCTGCTGCAGGTGGCTGTAGACCTGAGACAGATTGAACCCATAGTGTTGAAGATGCCTCTACTCGTGCTTTTACCCCTTTTTTCCCCACTTTTTCTCTCCAGGAGTGACGATTCTAAACAGCTATGCCAATGGTCTGAAGTACAGTGTCCACACCATAAGAGGCTTAGGCTTTATAGCTGTGAAGATATATAGGAATGAGAATGGCCAAAAAGCAGGGGGAAAGGTGTTTTGAAACCCCAGAAAACAGTCCGAGAGAAAATATATTGAGGGGAGAAGGTAGTGGTGAGCATAGGGAACTACAAAGCAAAAAAAATAAGAGATAAATGCTGGTTCCACAGAGAACAGGCACATGGAGCTACACTCCCAGGGCAGCCCTGAGGGGGTGACTGCAGTCTCTGCTAAAGGCAAAGGTTAAGTGAAGATGTGGGGTGAACCCCAGTCTTTCGCTGGGTGAACCTTGCTGTGTGTGTGCTCCTGCTGAAGCACTATAGCTCTGAGATCCCAGTTCAGGAGGCTCCTGGACAGCTTCACTGACTGCTGGTTTTGCACTATCACCTTTGACTGACCCCTGCTGATTCCACAGGCTTGGAGATGACATCCAGGATGAGTTGTTCTATCACCTTCCTGGGGATGAAGATGAAGCTGATGGGCCTGTAGTTTCCTGGGTCCTCCTCGCTGCCCTTTTTGGAGTGATGGTGACTTTCCTCCAGAGGTCAGGCACCTCTCCTGGGGGATCACCTTGCCTGACCTGTGGGCAGTGCTCCCTGTGCCAGGGGCAGGAGCAGAAATTTCCCTTGGCCAGGGCTGGAGCCTTCAGAATTCAGAATGAGATTATTTGGTGGCTAATAAGCAACACCATCATCAGGTGCATTGATGTTATTCAAGAGGCACTTTACAGTTTGTGGAATGATGAAGGCAGGCTATGAATGTTGGAAACTATTTTTTTGGAAATTACACGGTCCCTGTCCATTACAGCATATTAAGAGTTGCACTTGATGATCAGAAGAGGTCTTTTCCAACCTAAATGAGTCTATGATTGTCTAACCTTGGTAATTTGGGGAAGAATTATTATAAATGCATAATGCCATCTTAAAATATAAACCTCAGAAACAGGTTCCAATGTCCCCAAGTTTAAGAAGGTCCTCAAATCCAAAAGTGAGTGCCCTGGCCACATAAGATTTACTGCTTGCCTGCAAGATTATCCACAGAGGAACAGTGTCCTGGGTCTGTGGAATCATGGAATGGTTTGGGTTGGAAGGGACCTTAAGGTTCCGTCTCCCTGTGCTTGGCATTATTAGAGCACGTCCTGTTCACAGGTGACATGCCTGTTTCTGCAGTTGTTGGTCAACTCTCCTCTGGAGCTCAGGACACCTTGCATAGGCTGTTTTCATCAATACTTTTCAGAGGGGAGGGAAAACAAATCACAGCCATTCCCAATGAAGAAATCAATCAACATTGAACAGCTGTCACGACAATATTCCATGTCTGGATCAATTAAACGTCACTACCTGCACTCCTCTACAATACCTGTGCCAATATCTGTGCTCCTGTCACCATAAAGTCTTTCATGTCAGCTTTACCCACATCACCCTGTGCTGTTCACTGCCAAAGCCTTCTACATCTGCCACCTCTTCCTCAGGCACAGCAAACCACTGTGGAAGTAGGCACAGCAGCACTGCCATATTGTAGATGCTGAAAAGCTTTGGTAGAGAAATTTTTCAGCTTTCTGCAGCATTCTGTGGGAGCTCTGTGGTTCTCATGAAAGCTATGAAAAACACTGCTACGGGTTCTTTGTAAACTGGGTCTTTATCTGTGCACCTGGGATCTGTTTTTCAGAGTTGTTATGGTACACAGTGAAATAATATTTTGGAGTAGGTGTTGTGAGCTTTAGCCAATGGGACAGGGGGTGGCTGGTCCAAGATCCAATGACCTCCTGTCATCTTTGGGAACCAAGTTATATAAACCCAATTATAATTAACTAAATAACTACTTTCTTCCTGAACTTGGATCGTGTCGTTACTCACCATTCTTGGTACTTAACAGCGACACCATATCACCACTAGGTGAGGGAAAAAAAAAGTCACAATCCATCTTAGAAGGCATGGTCGCTGTTTACAAAGAACTGCATAAAGAGAAACCAGCTATGGAAAATTCCAGACAAGAAATTGGGAGAGAAAAGTCAACCTTTTAGGCAGAACAGAGTTCCCTGCAAGGAGTCTGTTGTGGTTTAAGGCATGGCCCTCCACCAACACAGGGCTCATACGAAGCCTGCACAGGTTTAAAGGTCAATTTATCACCGACCTTTTGATCGACCTGAGTAAATACAGGCACTACTGGCCAGCCCACCAGTTTGCAGAGGTGCTGAGCCTAGAAGAGGGTTTTATGTATAGTGATGTCCAGGGGCTGTGCTAACCCCTGCTGTGCAACACCTGGTTCAAGGGGAGAGCTATACCTGCTTCTCAAGGGAATGATGTTTTATAATGCAGTAAAAGCCAGTGTTCGTGGGGATATGGCTACGGAGAGCCAGTCTAAAAGACACAGGCACATCAAAGAATCTCATTTCAGAATACATTCCTTCATTAAGCAGGGCTCATGGTTATATAATGTACAATCCCAGAGTCTCATATGAAAATGTCAGGATTTTTTTTCAGAAATACAAAATACCACACATATTTGCTAATTAATAATATGGTGTTTACTTTGCTTATGTCTACTATTTTCATTGGCCAGTCAATCCCAGGTGAAATGCTGACTTTTCTAACGAACTCAGGGTATTTGAAATCACTAACCAATATTCAAAAGGCCAGTTCTTTCTGGTGTTGTCTATACACATTCTCCAAGTATGAAAGTATGCAAATATACTTGGTTTATTAAAATCTTACCTCAGTGTTAAGGCATTTATGACTGTGAATTCAGAAGACTTGACTGACAGAACTGCTTCAATTGCTTCACTTGACTGACATAGCTTAAAAGTCATATTTAATTGTCAAAAGAATTACCAGATGAGATATTTCTTGTACCTTTTTCCACGTATTTCTGAACAGGTACCAGTTCCAGAAACCTGTGGGACTTAGACAAATGTCTGTCTGCTCGCACACGTTAAGGTTCTCTTCATTTAAAATCATGCCTGAAAAGCAAAACAGTTTTCACACCCAGTTGTTTTAGAAAAGCAACAAAAACCATAACAGAGGCACTCAGAAAGCAGTCCCTGACACCAGCAGGAATCACTCCACTGACTCTTGACAGTCACCAGAACAAGACTGCAAAACATATCAGTGATCAGCAATATGGCAAGCAAAAATATGTGGCAGAAGCTGCAGACAAACCAGCCCCTCACACCACAGTCTGCAAGACTAAAAACATCCAAACAATGAAACTTATTTTGTGGCCTGTCTGGTTTGTGGTGGAAAGAGAGCGGATGAATCACTCCACAGCTGAACAAGCCACAAGCACGAGAGCAGTAAGGAGTGTTACTCTTCCCAGAAAGATGCCAGCAGTTTTCCCAACCACTGTGCTTGTGTTGCAGTCCCAGACAGGGAATGGGAGTAAAGACTGAAGGAGTTCAGGCTCACACAACAAAGGAAGAGAACACCAGTAGTGTGGAATCAGAAGTAAACAGTGCAAACCAAGACAGACCAAAAGGATGTTAGGGAAGCAGGCAAGACTTCAAAAAGAGCACAGACCCAAATCAATGCATGGTCTGATCCCAGGGCATCACTTGGAGTTTTGATGGAACATTAGACAACGCTCTCAGGCACATGGTGGGATTCTTGGAGTTGTTTTTTGCAGGGCCAGGAGTTGGACTTCGGTGAACCTTGTGGGTCCCTTCCAACTCAGGATATTATATGATTCTAAGACTTAAAATAAAATGGTGTCTGAACCAGGAAACTGGATGGAAATAGCCCTGCAGAGTACCCTACTGCCAAGGGCCTGTACACAAAGATTTACAAATACCTGACACATGCCCATCAATCATTCCCCAGACAGGCACGAGGGAAAGCAAAGGCCACTGCTTGCAGAAAGGAGTCAATCAGAAAAATGTACACAGTGGCTCAGGACCAACATTTTAATCCCAACAGAGGAAACACAGAAGGCTCACCTTGATTTTTCTTCCATCTGCTATGAAATGACAATTGCCAGAAGATGGAGGATCACGGTGGTCCTTCTCCCAAGCCTGCAGATGGTAGGGTCAGGTATTTGAACATGACAAGCTTCCGTGTTCACACCGCAACCTAGATAGTTAAAATTCTAGATTCTAGGTGATATTCAAGGATCTAGTTCATGAAGACAGAGCCAGGACCACGTGAGGTCTTTAGGTAAAAAAGACAAAGCTGCCTTCGGCCCTGGCAATTCCATTCAATGCAGTCATCAGCAACAAGAAACTCGATCTCCTGAGCTAAAGAGTGGGACAAAACAAGGACCCCTGATGCTGTCTGGCCTCTTGGTCACATCTGTAAAGTAGCAGCACTTTAAAATATCCTGTTTCATACTGATCATCTCCAAAATCTACTATTTGTAAAATATAAGCCACAGTAACACTAACTACGTGCTGACTACCTCATAAAACCAAAATACTGATCATGAGAAATGTGAGAGAAGATTGAATAATATTTTTATCTGAAAACTATTGTTCAGTGTTTGCATGTGACAGCAGTTAAAATTCTGATGAATCTAAACTCATTTTAAATTTATTGAAACTAGAAGATTGGCTTCAACAGATCTGTAAACAAAAAATGAATACAGCAGCCTCATTTTGCAGAAAACAAAGAGACTTATGTGCAAACCTATCTGCCCAATACAGAAGTGCTAATAAAAACAAAACACCTTTGCAGGTTAAGCTTATCAAAATAACCAAGCACTTCAAAAGGAAACACCTATAAAATGGAAGACAATAAGCAAAGATAGCCCTAAATACTTTGAGAGACAAAAAATAGCATGAATATGAAAAGCCCTTCTTATTGTCAGATCCAGATTCAACGAATTTTAAACTATTGTACATCTAGTAAGTGGATACATATGCATTTTTTTATTGTTTAGAAGAGGTTTGTGCTTATGGAAATGAGTTAAAGGAAGAGGCATACAAGGAAAAATTTGATGAGGAGCTGGACTTTGGAAATTATAGGGTAATTAAAGATTTTGGAGAAAGTTTAGTCCTCAAAAGAATGAAAACTGTATATGGAATAGAAAGGAAAAATAACATGTGCATGGAAAATCTAATCCAAGCCTGAGAGAACGGGATCAAGTCCTGACCTCAGAAGATTTAGCCCAGAAAGATTTGGATTAAATTCAGCACTTGGCAATGCTGGGATTTTGAGTGTTTAGACAACACAGAGTGCAAAGGGCAATTATAAGATAAAAAAATTGATTCTAGTCCAGCACACAGCTCATGTTGTTTGTGCCTGTGGGTGCTTAAAATCTGTGCAAAGATGTTAAAAATGTGCAAGACCCCAGCCTTCCCATGCTAAAGGGTTTTTCATGCCCACCCAGGTACCAGCTTTGTTCCAGAGCACTGAGGGGCAGTGAGGATGAGCAGGACAACACAGGCCTTTGCAAGGCAATCCCAGCCTTCCTGGAGGAGCAAGGAGCCAAGTCATATTAAACTCACAACCTCCTGCTGCTTCTCAGGAGCAAAGACGAGATCCTGTGGTCGGGACAAAATAAACCCAGCGGTAAGTTTCCAGGGAAGTTTTGTGTTGATTTGTCCTTTTCTCCCAGGTTTAGAAGTATTAGTTAGCACTTCTGTCACTTTCACTGGAGAACTGTATGAGCAGCTCTTTGCTCCCCAAGCACATACCTGGAGTGGGACTGAGTTCACTAGTTCTAATCATCTGAAAGTTTATTTAGTCCAAGTCAATTAAGTGTCCTTTGAGAGAGCCAGGAATCCCAGGAGGAAACTTGTCTCGCCTGTCTTGATTACTCTAACACAGTATAAACCAGTCTCCAGAACTACCTGTCCCTCCCATGGCCCAGAGAAGGGATCTTGTGAGACAGTGCAGACGAGCAGCATAAGATGAAATGAGTCCCACCTGTAACAACCATAACCTCTTAACCTTCTCTTCTTTAAATTTAGATTTTTCACTAGCAAACACATTTCCTAATCTATTAATTATGTTCAGGGCTTTTCACTGAAGCCATTTCAATTTATACAGGGCCATCTTGGACTGTGGAAGTGTGCAGGGAAAAACATCCCCCCAGGAGTTACAGTCACATTACCATTTACACACATGGTAATACCTAATACATGCACAATAACCTCCTCATCAATACATGATAGCCTGTGTCCTGTTGTTCATTACTTTAATTCTTTCCCAAGCTTGCACTGTAGGAGCTTCTGGAATATCTTCCTGGATACTTTTTCCTTCAGGATAGCATGACATTTGCTACAGATGATGGGCTATTTCACCACAGGAATGAGGCAGAAGAAACATGGGGGAAAAGATAATGAGGAACCAGAGGAATGCAAACCTAGGAGATTCTTTTGACTCCAAGAAAGGTGAAATAAATCAGCAATGAGTTAATAGTGAAGGCTGGTAGTGGACAGACTGGAAGGGGGCTATTTTTCAAGTGACAGATGGAAGGAGTGTGCTGTGACTTCCACAGATGCAAAGCAGAAGGACCATCATGATCAAGAGAAAATAAAATGTCACCAGCCATTATTCACAAGAAAACATTCGGCATGAGTGAGAGGCATAACTTGTCTCTTCAGGAACTCTTCAGATTAGGTTATCAGTAAAGGACATGGTAGAATTTTTGTTAAAGGAGTGCACGTGTTTTATTTCCTCATGTGTTCTGAGGTGTGCAAGTGAATTTGCACAGGACACTGTCTGTTTAGAGGTAGGAGATGGAATTGCACTGCTCTCATCTGCTTTGCCTCTTTAGCTTTTGCTCATCTAATTCAAGAGAAAAAAACTGAGCTCAAATAGACTAAACAAGGGTCAGTAAAAAAACAGGCATTACATAGCAAAGACTGTTGGTTTTCAGTTCAGAATATGTCTTCTGGTCTCTACTTAAAAAACACTGATTATTTTTGAGCAACACCCTTTGATTAAGTCTGTCCTTAAGTCTGTCTCTGTCTGAAGCAGCAATATGGTACCTACTAAGGTACTTTAACTTTTCTAACTCCTTTACATCCACATAAAACCTTGCTTTCCATTCTGTCATTATCCTTGCCTGTATGGGACCTGTGGACCCATCCCCTAGGAATTCTGCATGGCAGGAACTGGCATTGCCTGTGAATGAATGCAAAGTGTCTTTAGAAATTGGCATAAGTCCACATCACAGATGCCATGGCAGTGCCGGGCACCTCTGCATGCAGGTATTCATGCTAATAACAATTGTGAACACCACCACAAACCTGAAAGTGGATTTCTTTCGGAGAAAAATTTTGCAAAAAAAGAGAAGCAATAGGAAATTGGATCAGCCTGAACTGTAGCTAATTGTCAGAAAGAGATTAGCATAGTGCAAGGATGAGCTTGACATTGGGGAATTTATTTATGTTACTTTAAGGGGTTTTCCCTGCTTTTTCTTTGTTGGTTATTAGTAAATATGCATATATTTGCATGATTACCATCACTGTTTTTAATCCTTCCATCAGAATGGTGGTTACACCAGTCACAGGTTTATAAAAGTGGGCTCATTAGGACAAATAGATGGAAAAGAAACTAGAGACTATGCAGTAGGATAGCTGGAATGGTTTGAGACATCATATCAGTTTTCTTCCACTCCTTCTTGGGGTTTCATCACACAAAGTCTTGATGAATGGCTTCTCTGTGAGATCTAATGAGGAGACATGTGACTGACTCCGTGTTGTGTTAGAGCCTACACGGCCTCTCTCCACTGCATGGGAGGCTGCCTCTGTACCCTTTAGACCAGAAAGACCCTTAAGTCCAAATAGACAGATAATAATAAGAAAGCTAAAATTATTTTTTTTTCTAAAAACCTGTGCACTTGTATCAAATGATTATGGCATCAGTAGGGACCTAATTTTGGGTGCTGCTCCTGCCTGGGGGTGGGACAGGCCTGGGCTACTACCTTCCCTTGGGGGTCCCCATGATCCTTGCCCCCATCCCGAGGCAGCTGCTGGCCTGGCTGCACCATGGCACTCAGACCCTTGTTCTGTTCTTGTGCTGTGGCTCTGTGTGTGCTCAGAATGTGAATGTTTACATTCACTCATCGCTTCTACTAACAGGCCTAATACTGCATGTTTTACCTGTAATGATCAATCCTCCTTTGAATGCAGTCTGATTGATAAAATATTCAATTTTTGCTTACTAGCTCTAGATGAATGTCAGACTGTGTATGTTGGATTAAAACACTCGGCTGTTAATATTTAGCCTCTCCAGCTAACATTCACTGCTAATCAAGATACATTTCAGTCATGGTTGATGCCACTGTAGAGTGCAGGGACAGACTAGACAACCTGCTGAGACACCTTGCAGCAGTTTTCCCCTAGTGAAAAGCCTGACATGCAGCTCGTGCTCATTTCATTGTGCAGTATTTCAAAAGCACTGACTTGCTTTCACAATTTCTGCACTGACGACATGAGAGAAATTTGAAACTGTGTAAAACATATGTTTAAAAACGTATTTAAACCTGCTTGTCTTCTGCAACATCAGTATTCAGCAAGCACAAAGGTACTAGCAGGGGAACAGCATGGCCTAGTCACAGATTAGGGAGGTGTCAAGCCAAGTTCACCCCTCCTTCGAGGGATTCTCCACCAGGGATGAAGTGCAAGCACTAGATTTACTGGGTGCCTGAAAGCACCAAGGCTCAGGACATGGTCAGGGCGTGTCAGGACAGTGGTGGAAAAGGGTGGGAGGAGAATGAACACCCAGGGATCACTGACATGGGCCTGGCATAGTGGGAGTTTGCATCCAGACCCATGAACTGAGAAGGATTCCTGCTTCAGTCACATACCTGCACCTGAAGCAGGTGCTAATATAGTCTGCACGTGACAGAGGAATCCATTCCGATGCTTTGACTAAAGGTGATGTCAAAACCTATTCCTTGCCAGCAGGACATTTCAGAGATGGGAACCAGCTTGTCCTGAAGAAGAAATTTTCCCCTTGAACATGCTGAGGAACAACTGTAACACATAAAAAACAATGAAAAACTGTTTTTTTAAATGCACTACTATTTAAAGAGTAGAAAATGAGAGGATGTGTAATTTAAAATGCTGCAGTGTGCTTTTACCAGCCACTGACCAGACAGTGATGAATCATGTGCCTAAATTCTACTTCTTACACTTTCTAAATGTGGAGATCTTTGGCTTTGACCCCTATTCCATTAACTTTCCACTAAGTCCTCAAAATTTAGTCCATGGCTGTCAGAACATTTCCTATCAGATGGCATAGATATTATGCCATTTCATTACCACAGTGTCAGAAAGCCTAAGAAAATTTATGAAAACAATATATTCTGTCTCAGACAAGTTCTAGTCTGAGGTGAGAAAATGTGGAGGCTCTCAGCTGCTGTGTTTTCACAGAAAGTTTGCTTTGCTTTTAACATCATGCATTCAAAGGATAATGCACCAAAATCCAGGCAGAACACACTTTACTTGTTTAATTAGTTAGAACCACATGGGATGAGAGAAGTAATGGGACCATAAAAACCAGGAACTGAATCCTAATGTGATTAGATGTGAGAGTTCCAGGAAAAAAAATCACCTTTATGCCATCAAAGAGGCTTTATTAGGATTATGTACACCATTCTGCTCCTACCTGTTGAAGACAGATACTTTTGGACTGAGACCTGTGCATAAAAGATATTATTTAGATGATGTTATTAGGATCAGCAAACGTGTATCCCAATATATGAGGATCCTAAAGTGCTTGACAAGCATCACAACATTGCAAACAGAAAAACAAAGAGGGGAGGGAATATGGTGCCTGTTTAAATGTACCATGGTGTGTTGGTTTTGGTACTGGCTGGGGTTAAGCCATCGCACATGGTGCAAACATTTCGGAAGCAGAAGCTACTGAGATGCAAAAAATAAACCTTTGAACCAGACTTATTGCAGGAGAGAGGAGGGGAAAACCACCAACCTGGCTTTGGGAGAGGTTTGGCCTGCTCTAGACAGTGCTGGATTTATTCATTGGAAGGGTTGTATAATGCATCCATGAACATACAAATACAGACTTAAGGGCACAGATGTTTGCTCTGTTGAGTCTTAACAGGAGCCTTTTTAGGGCTTTGTGCCTTCCAACGCTCCCATGGACCTTCATGTGACTCTAGGACATGTACCACATACCCTCAAAGGCAGGCAACACAGCCTTCTCTTTCAAACAGTCACATTAAAAAAAAAAATTAATTCTTAGAGACACAAGTAAAATGGGAACCAGAAGAATCCCAGAAATAAGTGTTACATATTGTGCACATTCTGAAGGTGTGGCACTTGGCATTAAGTACATAAATATAACCATAGCTACCTTTGACAATGGTCCATAAAATCCCTCACTTCTGCTTTTGGAACAGCCTTCCCCAGTTTTCAGTGTTGCATATGGGATTTGAAGTGTCTCTGCAACCATTATTTCTGACAATTTGATAATTGTGTCTCTCTCAGGATAAAGAGGTCTTGGAGTCTGATTTAACCACCCTTGAATCAGACAGATTCTTTTAATCAGAGTAAGAATATGTATTTTTATTTTTATTCTATTTCCTGGCCCTTTAATTTTCTTCCCTCCCATTTTCCATAAAAATGCAGGACTGTACCCACTGTAGCCAATATTTGTGACTTCCATCCAGATGCCCCTGTCTCTGAACCCCATAAGCTGTCCCTTGAGGTATTACAGAAGAGGGACAGGGAACCCTCTCCGAATTCTCATTGCCTCCTTTTTCCAATATACAGCTCCAGGAAATGGAGAATGACAGAGACTGAAGAAGTGTCTTTGTCTCAGAGGATGTCTTGGAGCTGGGAACCTTCTTCCTTGAGCCTGCCGAGCGTGGGAGGTCAGGTATGACTGACATGAGGGCTGGATGGGGTCCGTACAGATACACCAGACCAAACCCATTTCCATGCTCCGACCATCCCCAAAGCCAGTTCTCCGGGTGCCACCCTCACGGTAAAGTAGAAACCTGGGCAGTGGAAAGCCCAGCTGGGTGTGCAGGGGGCCAGCCTAAAGCGTCCCGGTGAATTTAATGACACTGCTGCTTCTGGATGAGCCAGTGCTGTGCCCTGTGGGTGAGTCTCTCGGGGGTCTCACAGACAGCTCTGTGTTTGGAGGCCGGTCTGGAGAGACACTGACACATGCCACTGCCACACAGCACAAACTGCAGCTGGCACCAGGTGCCAACCCTCATTTAGGGGGCTCTCACAAGGAAAACACGAGCTGGTCTTCCAGGGTCCCTACGTCGGCAGCCACAGGTCCCCTCTGGCAGCCCCGGGGTGGCTGCAGAGGGTGCAGAAGTGGATTCCAACATCCAAGCAGAGTACCCCCGTCTGCTGCGCCTCGGGAGCTGCGCTCCTCAGCCAGGGGCAAATTCCCTCCCCAAACCGTGCGGGAGGCAGGAGACACGCAGCACCACGCCCGTCCCTCGCTGTGGGTCGGTGCCCACCGCCGGCAGCCCCGTTCCGCCGCGCAGGCCGGGCCCGCTCCCCCCGGCCGGNCAGCCCGGCCGGAGCCGCCGCGGGAGCACCGAGCGCCCGGAGCGGGGCAGCGCCATGGCCGAGAGATGCGACGTGGTCGTGGTCGGCGGCGGCATCTCAGGTGGGTGCGGGGGCGGCGGTGCCGGCGGGGACGGGGGCGGGGGCGGGGCAGCGCGGCGGG
>VZTI01005851.1:687747-701443 GCA_013397865.1 Struthidea cinerea | reverse complement strand
GGGGGATGCGCGACCCCCGGTCCGCCGGGGCGAGCGCATCCCCGGCGGCTGGGTAGAGCCGGCTGAGTACAGCCCCGATCGTTCGGGCGGCGTGCCCTATGGTGCAGGCAGTATTTTATTATTATAAACTGTTACTAATTTCAATTGTATTGTTATTTTAGTTATTCTTGTCTTATTGTTATTTTATAAATTACTTTATCATTGGTTTTATTATTATTTATTTTTATTGTTCTTTATTTTATTACTATTCATTTTTATTACCATTTATTAGTATGATTTATTTTTATTACCATTTGTACTGTTGTTGATTTTCATTATTATTTATTTTCATTGTAATTTATTTATAGTTTATATTCATTATCATTTATTTTTGCTATTATTTTTCATTTTACTGGGTTTTTTTTGAAATTCAATTTTATTCTATAGATTTACATTTTATTTTTGTGGTTCTTCCGCTGTCCAGTCCTGGCATCCCCTGAACCTGTGCAATTCTTCCAGTACCCCTGTATCTTTTGGACAAGCGAGCCTAGAAGCACTCTGCATCCTCTGCAGCCAGTCCAGGGGTGTTAGGCAGAGGCCCTCGGTCACGCATGATTAATTTAAATCCTTGGCTGCCTTTTGTTCAGCGCAGGTAGAGGCATAAAGGAAAAATGCCTGAAATCAGCTGGATGGTTAGGAAGTTTCTAGCTCCCGTTTCAGTGCAGGTATGGATTTGAGAGTGTGAGCAGGCTGGCAGAAATGGACAGACAGCACTGGGGGCCCTGAGCCTTCTTGCACCTGAGTGACAATCAGCTGTTCTTAACCCAATCTGGGCTAGAAGACCTCTGTGCCTGCCCATGGGGAATCTCTCCCCTGTGCATTTTGTTCTGAGATACACATGGCAAATAAATTGTGCATGTGCAGTAGATTTTTTTTCCCCATGCCTTTGGCATATCAAACAGTTGTTTTTTGGTGCCTTAGCATTGGGAGGTATGGAGTGATAGCTCCTGTTCCATGTGGTAATCTCCTCAGAGCATAATGAGTGTGCATACATCCACAGATCCAAGTAGCATCTCCTGCCAAACCACAAACAAATTACTTGAGATCTGTTACAAAATGTGATTTTGTCCATCCATTTTTCACACAGCTTTTAATTTCCACTATTTACTTATGTAATAATTCTAGGTGTCTGTTTAACCATCATGTTAAGGTGTGTAGCATGAAATTTGAATGACCTACAAAATGCAGAGACAATATCATTGGCATTATTTCCTAAGGACGATTCTCTGATAACACACTGCTGAATAATGTTTGAATGTTTCAAGTATGTTTATACAAACAGCAAAAATTAACCATTGGTTTTCTATAGAGCACAGTTGATTCTGAACACAGTGTAATGGCTCATTTTTAACTTACACCATGTGTCACAGAGAAACTCAATTAAAGTAATCAGCCAGTGGTAACTGTCTGCTCGTGCCTTGTAAACAGAAACATTTCCAGTGGCATGGTTTTGTACAGCAGTAGTGCTACATTCCCTCTCTTGAATGAGTTGGAGTGAGAGAGTCAGTGTAACAGCTTTTAAAATACCCTTGTTTTTCATGGTTGCCATGGGAATATTTTCATGGCAGGCCTTCACAGCCCACTTACATTTTTCTGGAAGAGCATCAGAACAGAGAAGCAGTGCTAAGCCGTGGTGAAGTGTGTACTTTGCTCTTTGCCACCTGTAGACAGCAGCAAGTGGCAGGGGGAACCACTTTGCTATTTACATATTTTTACACGAAATACCCGCCCAAATGCTCCTGTTTCATGCGGTAGCAACTTTTCTCCTGTCTTCCCACAAAGGTTGGAAAAATATACAGGCACAAAAATTACTATTGACGAAGTACCCCTCTTCAGTCACTTTCCTTTATCTGCTTTGTACTGCTCCTGCTTCACCTCTGATTCACACTTGTCTGTAAATCATTGAACTTGCAGCCGAGTGATGAAAGTATGGTTCTAGGTCTCCTCACACTGATTGAAAACCCCTGCTAACATGCACAGCTGCTGCAGACATCTCTTGTCTTGTCCCACCAGAGAGGGAAGCAAATGATTTTTAAAATGAGGCACTCCTTGGAGACCAGGTTTGTTGCTGCTCCACAACTGATGTTTGTTCCTTTGGAAAGTCTCTGTTTTTGAGGCTCCGTGGTTGCTGCCTGTAAAACAGCAGAAGGCTCTTGTCACCCTGAGGTGTGCTCGAGCTACCCGCTACAGCCCTCAGCAAAGCAGGTAATTGCAGAGCAAACAAAGACTTGCTGTGCCAGCAGGAGGATGCAAACAAGCGTCACAGAGCTGCCACTTGGCTGTCTCTTTTCTGTTTATTTCTTTAGGTAATGCAAGCTGTCCATTTGCAGGCTCAGACCCTCTTTGGCAGCATCTCCACCTGTCTTTTTATCCAGATGTAATTAGTAGGGTCTAAAATTTAAAGAGTGAAAACCTGATAATGAAGTAGCAGTGCAGAGGCCTTCACAACCCTGGCAGTCACTGTTCTTTTATCTGAAGATGCCACTTCATTTTTAGTGACCTTTATTGCAGGTTTGATAAAAGGGAAGAATAAAACTAGGGAACTGGCTAATTTATATTTTATGTAATGAAAATCGACTCAAAATTAGTCTTCATTTCTTTCAAGTCAAAGAAATGGTCCATGGCTTTTCTGAAGATGTCAGGTAATCTCAGTACAGCTGATGATAGTGAAGACCTTTGAGGAACAGAAGGATTTACTAAGGGTAGATTCTGCTTTATGGGAAAAACTTCAGCAGAAGTCCTTGATATTATTTGCAAATGGTGTAGATTAAAAAGAAATATTTTAAAAGAAAATTTCCCAGAGTCAGAAAGTGTATATGAAAATGCTTAGCCACACACTGTGTGTCTGATACTAAAGAATATTTAGATATGAGTGTCTGATACTAAAGAATATTAAGCTAAATGCTTAGCCACACCCTCTTAGAGCTGGAATGTGCATCATGACAGGTTCTTCTCTTTGCTTAGAGTCCTCTCTTTTACTTTGAAGGGCTCCTCAAGCATGAGGGTCAAAACAACTTTGAGAAAACTATGCAGCGATGTCATCAAACTTGTTTATCTTCTTATTTGAGACACCGATTACAGAAATTTTCTTCAAATGAAATCTTGGATTCTGCTCAGAGATTTTGTTTAAAGACTTTCTCTTTTTGTTTTCAAAAGTTTCTTCCTGTCTCTGCTTTTGCTGTGGGAACTGCTTTCCTTGTTTTGTTTTCAAGTAAAGTATCAGATTTTATCCTAATCTTATGCCAGTCCTACTTAAGAAAATGCTCCTCTTAAATCTCTAGTGCACAGATTTTACAGTCAAAGTGAGGTTAATTGATTTTTTTTTTCCTTAAAGGTGAAGTCTTTTCTTAATTATGGTGTTATTTGAAGTATGCTTGGTGTTTTGCTGTTCACAAGCAACCTGTCATGTTCCTGTAAGTTTAGAACCAAAACATAACTGTAAGATAAAGTAATTCTGTTGTTATGTGGGGTTTTAAAAATATTTCCATACCTATTAGTGCATTATTGAGATGCCACTGTGCTCTCTACTCTTCTTAAGTCTCACTTTTAATTCGTGTGACAATTTAATGTGCTGTATAATTACAGTAGCTCTCACTGCATCTGTGTGCCACTGTCAAGTTACTTTAAAAATAAAACCAAAACATCCCAAAACAGACTAGGTGTTTTGAGGGCTGTTATCTGAAGGTATTCTATCTGTTTAAAAAGAGACTGATGCAGAAGGCAAAATTATTTTTTAAAACAAATCTGGGACACGTTGTAAGAAAACTATCCTTGAAATACATAATATTCAGTAGATACTTGTTTCTTTTTGTCCTCCGGTAGTAAATTACAATGTTTCAATACTCCTCCTTTGAAAACATGGTTTACCAAACAAGACACTGTTTTTGCAGAACATTATTGATCTGGGAGTCCTATGCTAGGTGCCCATTTCAAGAAGAAAAAACCCCCCGCACAACCAAAATTAGGGCATGGGTGAAATAGGTGTGCGTGATGAACCAGAGTGGATTGGTCAGTGGGAAGATTCTGACCCTCTCCAGGGGATATCACCCTCTCTGGAATGCACTCTGGCAAAGGGAATCCAGGACATTTTCCTGCCAGTTGGCATGACGAAGCTCTTGGCTCACATTTTCAGTCACCTGTCTCTGTATCTGACAGCAGGGAGTTATTCCTCTTGTGCTCAACCACTCTCATGGCTATTGCAAAGCCGTGGGAGGCAGTTAGATGGAATCTGCATTTGACTTCTAGACATTTCACAGAAAAAAACTTGGCAATGCACAGTAAACAGAACAGAAAGCAGCTGCATAATATTGTGAAATAGTTTAGTAGCCTAGGCAGCAGGGACAGCTCTTGTAATTCACTGTCTGAGACCTCCTAATTGGTCTGAGAGTTGATTTGATAAGAAGCTTTCCAGTCTACCTGCAGGAGCCATCTCATCTCACAAGGCTCAGGGTGATGCATCATCAAGGAAAGCTTTTCCATTAGCTTATTTAACCATTATGAAAGGGTGTTGTTAGGAAAAGTTCATTCAGTGTGTTCAGCAAAATGTGAAAACTACTATGGAGGGGGAAAAAAGCTAAGTTAGGATGGCAAAAATTTGGAAAAGAATTGCTGTGTACCTGCTGTGGGGAATAACTGGTAGGGAACCGAAGTTTATGTGTAGTGATGCCTTAGGTTTTAACTTTTGTATTCTTTCAGGTTCTGTACTATTTAGTGCGTAGCTCTGAAGTTTCTTGTAGCCTGTTAATTTCTGCTCTCTCATGCTAGGTAGACACAACAAGCCTCTCCAGGCCTGCTTCCCAAGGACACTCAGACCGTCCTAGGCCCAAACTATGTAAACCAAAGACTCTAAAGGGGGGGCAAGCTTGGGGAAATTGCATCATTGAACTGAAGCTTTAATTGGAGAATTAACCCTGATATGCAAATGAACCAAACCTATAAAACTGTGAAGAACTTGTGACCTGCCGACCATCTGGGGGTCCATCTTGGCAGCAGCCTCTGGGTCCCCAGGGTGTGCCTTTGAAGGCCTTCCAAATAAATACCTACCTTTATTTCTTTATTCTGTCTAGTCTCTGTTTCTAGGAGGACAGTTAAGGCATCAGTAGCAGTTGGTGTTAAAGTTACAAACTGGAAAGTCCACAGGATTTTCTTATCTGTACTGCTGAATTGCGTATGTATTTTGGCAAACAAGATTAGAAACAGGAGAGACTGAAAGCTCTTTGTAAACAAGCTCTGTGCATTGTTTTCTTGGACAACCACCTGCAGGAGTGCTTTTAGTTGGTGAGATTTGTCGTTTGGTCTAGCACTTGACTAGAATGTAATCCCACTGGAGGTGGTGATTGGTGTTCATCTGCACTCGGGAGTTGGTTCAGATCAAGTGCATGATGGTCTGCACTCTTTGCTAACATAGATGCTGCCAGCTTGTTGTCTTGGGGAACTTTTAGTTTTCCTGATCGAAAGTAGTGGCATGGAAAGAGTAAGTATTTCAATTTTGTGCTCTTCTTCCTTCCACGAAGACATTGTTAAAAATTATTTACTTGTTCATCTTGACCACACATGTGCACCTGCATCCTCTATGGTCATCCTCTCTGCTTTCTCCTTGGCTACTTTTCTTTCTTTAATTTTCTTGTAGCGTGAAGAGGTTGCCAAAAGATCACATTCTGTGTACTTGTGAATTATGATTTGCTCATTTTACTGCTTGGCACCATCAAGTTCAGGAGTAGTTTTAGAGAAAGGCAATTCATTGTGCTTCCCCTGCTGTAGTGAGTGATCAGTGTCAGCGTCCAGCACATAACACGTTGTCAGACACCACAGTGACACAAGTCTGGGTCAGACACTGGTACCTGTGGTCCCAGTGGCTGTGATGAGCAGCCCACTGCTCTGGCTCCAGCCTGGAGTGTTCAGGCTGTCTAAGATGATCTTAGGAGTGTGTTGACAAGGATACAGTTTGATGTTGACTACTGCAGGTATTCTTATCAACTGGTGTGTGTATGTAGTTTTATCCAAAGCTGGAGAGCTGTGCCAAAAAGCTAAGTGTTCATGTTTGCACTGCCTAAGCAGGCAGCCTGAGCAATGTGGGCTTACACAGCCCTGATAGTCCCAGAGGTAAACTTCCAGTGCTGCTTGTATTATTAAAAACCAGCAGAAAGTTTGCTCTGTATTTACATAGCTTCCACAGCAGCTAATGGCAATGAATTAGGCCTTATGCTTAATTTGATCAATTGAGAAGGCTTTTCTTCTCCAGAAGTTACTCTTCTGTATGTAAACAATCTGGGGGATTTTGGCACAGTTCCCACTGGCACAGTTTCCTTCTCCATAGCACAGCTGGCAACTGTAATTAAATAGTTATGTTATTTCATGATAAAAAGCCATGTTGTCTCGCTGCCCCTTCCCAAAACAGGAGTTGTTTGCCTTTGTGTTCCGTCTCTGTTCTGTAGCAGTTATTTCACAGAGTGCACTGATACAGCAGTGAAGTTTATAAAAGTTTACTGAGCAGGGCCCTAAGGTATTGAAGACCTTCCTTTGGATTTCCTTTGCTGAGAATGTGTCTTGATGTACTTACAAATCACTCAGGGATGATTCTAAAATCGGTCGTCATTCCTGAGGAACTGTAGTCAGAGAACTGTTTGGGCTGGAAGGGACCTCTAAAGGTCATCTACTCCAACTGCCCTGCAATGAGCAGGGACATCTTCAACTAGATCAGGTTGCTCAGAACCCTGTCCAGGCTGGCCTTGAATGTTTCCACCACCTCTCCTGTCCAACCTATTCCAGTGTTTCACCACCCTCATTGTAAGAAATTACTTTCTTTACATCTAATCTGAATGTACCCTCTTTTAGTCTAAAATCATTATCCCTTGTCTTATTGTGACAGGCCCTACTAAAAATTTCATCCTCATCTTTCTGATAAAGAAAATCCCCTTTAGGCACTGGAAGGTGTTGTAAGGTCTTCCCAGAGCCTTCTCTTCTCTAGGCTGAACAACCCAAGTTTTCTCAGCCTTTCCTCATAGAAAAGATGTTCCATCCCTTGGATCATCTTTGTGGGCCTCCTCTGGACCTGCTGCAATAGGTCCATGTCTTTTTTGTGCTGAGGACTCCAAAACTTCAGCCAGGCTTTGGTTTCTTGAGGAAATTATGTTAGTCTCATTAAAGTTTCAACCATTTAATTTTTATATAGCCATTTTTTAACTTAACATGAGTTTCCTGCTGGGCTGATAGCCTATTTCATCCTTGTAAACTGATGTCAGATATAATTACAATTGCTGCCTTGCAGGATTGTCAAAATGTGATCATTCTTCTAATCCACTAGCTTTTTTTCCTTATGGACTGATTTGTGTCTGAGGTTTATAATTTTGTAATGCTGCATAATTCTTGTATATTTTTTTTGCTGTTTTCAGTAGTCAGTGAGGCTGCACTACAGGCCATTGGTATTTAAACCATGAATGCCTAGCATTCTCTTAAATAACCTACCCATGCTCTTGTATTTTGCACAACTTTCTCCGTCCTGTCAGTTTTCTATTCAAACAGCTTGCTTAAAAGAAAAATCAGTATAAAGTCACTTGGAAAACTGTATTCTCTACACAAACCATCATTTGGTTTGGGGCTGGAAGGGAGGAGAAAGAAGAATGGTTATCAGTGCCTCATTTGGGGAGACCCTGAGTTCTGGATGGGTTAGTAATGCTGAAAAGTGCCTGTCAAGCCACAGAGGAGTTGCATTGACCTAGTCAAGAAACAGTGATAATATTATTTATGGGAAGAGCAGGCTTCTGTTCCTATGCCACCCACAGCCCCACAGGACTCAACTGTGTGGACTTTGTGGGCTCTTAAGGGCATCAGGAGGAGCAGCAGCAGTGGATGGAGAGTAGGGAGCTGCCCAAGGAAATGACGGGCATTGGGATTTTTGTAGGGGGTCTGTGTGTGATTGTGTAGAGGAAAAGAGGGCAGGGAACAGGAGAGCGAGGGATAGGATGGGGGAATGCAAGGTGAGAACCATCCTGGAAGAGAGGATGGTCCAATCTAAAAAGTTTGAGACGTCATGGGCTACTTCTAGTAACTGGCATATATGGCAAAGTAAATCACAGATGCACTAATTTTTACCACTGAAGAGTCTGGCTGTAGCTCTTTAGAGTCTCGGGTATCTTGGAAAGATTAAGTTGTGGTGGTGACCTGGCTTCTGTTGGCACTTCATGTTTCAGGTGGTTACAAAGTTCCCTGAAGTTTTGATTCATTTTAAACCTGCTCATCTTACAGATAATTACTTTGTACTCTCCAACTTCTTCATATTTTTCAGTTTCCACACAGCTGGAAGTGAGGAGGGTGGGAAGGAAAGACGCCTCTGTAGCCTCCTGCCTCCCAGGCAGCTGGTCTTTATCTTGATGGTATAATTCATATATAAAACATGGAATTCAGTCTGTTCAGTTGACTGCACACAGCAACAGCTGATCAAACAGCAGGCTCATACTGTGCACCATGATTACCTGAATTACAAGGATAGCTTGAGTACCAACTGGTCTCATTTGTGCTTGAGTGATAAATCTGTGTTTGAATGTTTTAAATATTCTTGTAAGCAATAAAAGCACTATGAATTCCAATATGAGTTCCAATATGAATTAATTTTTTATGAGGCAGCTTGGCCAGAGGCTGAATCAGTGAGTTATGCTAAATAATGATCACAAAGGAGGGAAGGAAAGGGTGTAAATGCTTTTATTTTCCACTTTGGATACTTATCTTTTCTTCTATGCTTCCTTCACCATTTTTGCCCCTACGCATTCTATCCGAATGGTACAATTCTAGTGGTAGCAGTTTTTCCTTTGATAGCAGTGATGTTTTTATCAACTGTTTGGCTCAAACTTCCTCTTGCCTGCACTTAAAGATGGATGGATGGAAGTCATTTACAAGTCATCTTACTTAGTATTCTCTTTTGGGCTTCTCTGGATCACCTGTACGTTCTTAGCCTTTGGTATCTCAGCCAGGGAATGGTTTGGACTTTCAGCAGGGTTCATCTTAATTTTTCAGTTGTTCAAATAGATAAAATGTTCACAAATCCTTGTAGGCTTTACACTTTAGGCTATGTGTGTGTATACACAGCTACTTGTATATGTGGGCTGGGATGATGGCAGGAATTTCCAAGGAGTCACTGGGGCATTTGGAAGTGACAATGAGAGGTCCTCAACATAAATCTGTAATTATTATGTGCTATTTGGGTGAAAATCTTTAGCTGAAGATCAATTAAAGCATGAAACAAAATGGATAGCCATGGAATGGGGACATGATGGCTCTGCTGGGTGTTGCTGTTGTCTAGCCTGGCCTAGGTGAACACCTGGGAGTCATCGGATACTGAGAAATCTGGGAAATTACATCTTATTCTTTAATGTCAAGATATGAGAATGATAGTCTGTTTATTTTTTAAGTTCACTTCTTCTAGTTGATCATGTTTTTTGAGCATTTACTTTTCTTAGAGGAATAAAACAATTAATTGTTTGCTTGAGAACAGGCAAGACTTGGTAAAACAGAAAAGCATTTCTCTTCTGAGGCAACTGTTGCCTAATTTTGCAAAATTTTCCAGATGCAGCCTAGCCTTTTTTTCCCCACATTGCTGTGTATGGAAGGCAAAACTATTCTTCAGAGTAAACCTGGCTGGCATTCTATTTGCTCGTAGATCTCTTCATAATAATAATGCCTAAAAGGATGCTTTAAGGAAACTGCCTGTGTAGACCCTCAGCCAGTTCACTGTGCTCAGCTTTATTTGATCCGGTGCTATGATCTGTTTGTTGTAGCGCTTTCAGTTCTCTCTGTCCTTTTTTTTCCCCCCTCTGTCTATTGTGTTTTGAGGCAGCCTAGATTGTAAACTAGCAGAAAGGGATGACCTAAGCTAAAGGAGGCCCTGGGATTGAAGGCGTGTGATAGTATCGGAGTAAAAATTATAATTACATCATTATTATTAACTTTAACTCTTCAGTATATCCTGGACCCATAACAAAGGACATGCAGAATGTATTTGGGTTTGGTTTTTTTGCCTGACTGGAGCCAAGAAGAAGACTTCTGACATGCTTTTGAAGTGTGAGTTGGGCCTGGCTGTTCTTCTGCATGTGTAAAATGTGGCAAGTCCATAAAATGAAGAGAACACTGAGTAAATGATCAATACTAGAAATACTCAACCTTTGAAAAGCTGGAGTGCTGAGTTTTGTCAGTGTGAAGTTTCATGGGGAACTTCAGATGTAAAAGTGAAGTGGAAACGCGGGAAGCCTTGGGCAGAACAGCTCTGCCTTCAGTGCTTGAGCTTGGGTGCCACTGTACCAAAGGTGCTGGGTTTCCACCCAAATTACACTAATTGTCTTCATCCCATGCTTGGCAGGGCTTGAGTTTAACACCCCACAACTTTGGTCGTCTCACTCATATCTGCCCAGGCTCTGTATCACTCAACCAGCTGCAATGCCTGGGACAAATGTAGGCTGAATGTTTGTAATGCTGGTTTTGAGAACTCTGCTTAATAAATGCTGCTCCCTGCACCATGGATGAATCATCCAGGAGCTCTTGCAGGGAGAAGGGATCACAGAAAGTTGGGAGAGTTTATGCTCCCATTAACTGATGGGGATGCCCATACTGACCTCAGTGACAAGATTACAGAATTAGAGCTCAGGCAGAAAAACTCATTGTCTTGGCTAGACAATCAAATGCCACAGAAAAAAATTATATTTGCTCTTAGAGTGCCGTATCTTAGACAGAAATGTTAGGTCCTTTGTACAAATATTTAAAGTAAATGTACATTTTAAGCAGATAGGTTGATAATGTCTGTTTTTGCTCCTTGGGGTTTCTGAAACTGTAATTTTGTTGTTTTCCTAAGTTCTGTTGTATTCTAGGTGAGTGATATTCATTTTAATGGCATTAATTGCAGCATGGTGATACAGTTTAGGAAGACAGAGTATCTCCCCCCATGGCCAAAATACTTGGATCAAAAAAGAGTTGCTTTGATACTTGTCACTGTGCTGTTTAGCACATGAAGGTGAGGCATGACCAAGAGTGACAATTTACAGGGGCCCAGCTCTACCATGGTTTTAGATTTTGAACTATAATTTTTGTATCTTTCTTCCATAAGATTGAGTCAGATATCTAAAGCACCATTGTTAAGATGGCCAAAATAAGAGAAGTTAAAATGTTACCTTCACACTGAAAGCAAAGTATTCTTTACAACAGCAAAATTTCTTGACCTTGCCATAATGTGAGGAGTGTTACAAAACAATCCTGTACCACCTTAACTCACCCAGACCCTGGGCCAGAGCTGGTTTTGATTTTTTTGTTGCTGTTGTTGTCTTGGCTTTTATTTTATTTACAATCCTTATCTATAATGCCTTACAGGCATTATTGTCTCCAGCCATTATTTCAATTAAAACATTTTAGCTGGCTAACGATGAGTGACAGAGGTAAAGGTGGCCAGCGCCTGGTTCAATCTCTCAGTGGCAGAGCAGTAATCGGATTGTGTTCATTAGAGCACAAACAAGACCAGTGCTATCAAATTGCAGTTTCTAGCACAGCAATGCAATAAAGAAGCTGTGGAGGATGAAGGAGAGATCCCACTGGTGCAAGATGGCTGCTTAGCTGTGAGTGAGGACAGTGCCTTTTCTCTGGTCCTGCCCTCCATCCCTCCAGGGTCACAGTGACGTGGAAACTGTAACTAATGCTGATGGCACTGAATTACAGGATGTTGTGGGGACATTTCTTGGAAGGAGGTCAGACAGCCCTGAGTATAAACAAGGAGGGTTTTTATTTGAATTGCAGAGTAATTAAGTCTAAGAAACAGCAAACTGGATTCTTCCACTAACTGATCTAATTTTTACAAGCTAGAAACTTAATTCCTGATCAAGGGAGTATTTTTTTCTCTTTCCCCCACAATTTACCTCAGCTGCTTGGGGCATATTCCTCTGAGTTTCTTCTTATTGGCCTCATTCACTGCAGCTGTGGTGACCACTAATGCTGGTGTTCTCCCCAAGTGTCCTTTTGCAGTGTTAACAGATGGATTTTATTTCTTTGGGTACAGTGCAGCAGTTTTGGCCAAACTCATTTATTTCTTTATGTATTTTGCAAGTATTTTGCAAGTATTCCTGAGCATCAGAGGTGGTAGGTCAGGGATACTGTACAAAGACATCTAATAGTGAGGAAAGCTGTATTTCCCATGTGATCCCACGGCAATACCAGCTTCTATAACTTTTTGTAGGTTTTGACAGATTTCCTGGTTTTTCCTTAACATTTTAGATACCTCAGGTGGGGATTTTTTCATTTGTTTATTTGTGGGGTTTTTTGTTTGTTTTTGTTGTTGTTGTTATTTTGGTTGGGTTGTGGTTTTTTTTTTTTTTTTTGAGACTCATCACTTAAGAAAAGAAATTAAATTCATGGCCTCTCTGGTCAAAATGAGACTTATATTCAAGATCAAGAAGAAGAATACAAAGATTACTAAAATAACCGCTTCAATGTGTTAAATATCCACGGACAATGTGTTAAATATCCACGGACATCCATCTGTCAAATAATTGAATAATTCTGTTGAAAAATACTTGACTTCATCTACCTTGGCAACGATTCACTGAGATCTTACTTGTCTATATATAATCTATTATGATAGGTTTCCTTTTTTTGCTCTCAGTCTTGTGAAACCTTTTTGCATCCCTCAATTTCTCCATTAACCCCAGGGCAGAGGACCGTGCTTGTTCTGCAGGGTGAGTGTTATCCCATTTCCAAGGTGCATTTTTGGACACATCCTCATGCTGAGCCTGGTGCAATGTTTTTTACTGCCCTTGACTCCACCGAGGCTGCTCTGCCCACTGGCTCTGTGGAAAGCAGCATCTGCTACCTGACATCTCTGCAGACTCAGTGATTTAGATGTGGCTAACAGGTTGACAACCAGGGGAAAAAAATCCTTTGCGAACATATCTTTTGTGTCAAAATAAATACAGGGAGGAAAACGTTGGCAAATTCCGTGACTTGAAGGAAGTTCTGCTGTAAGACCTGCAAGTTAATGCAGCACAAGTATGATGGCAGCATTTCTTTCTGCTTAATGTAGAGTTTTAGTCAAAGGGAGAAATTTTTAAGGTTGTAAGGCGAACAATTTTTTTTTTTTTTGCCAGCCATTTTAGAAGCTATTAATTGAATGCTTGTGGCTTACAACTTTCTTTGCTCCTTACATGAATTAAAATTTAGAATTCGTAGATCATTTTTATAATTAGATAGATGAGAGAAGCAATTTTTTTTTCCTAGAAAGGAGATAATAAATATGGAGGAATGTGATAAAGTAGTGAGTAATACAGAGAAAGTAGAACAGGAACGCCTTCATAAATGTGCTGCTTTTCAGAGATGCAACTTCCAGTCATGTCCTTTCTAGTGGATTTTTTGTTGAAATGCTAAGATTAAAGGATATATAGTGAAATGGCTGATTCTAGGCAGAGTCAGAATGGTGTTACTAAATTGCAATCAGTTTTTTTAGACAATATACTTTAAAATACTCTTTAGATAGTCAAATATATTTGCTCATAGGGCTGCATTGTAGTGTACATGAGGTCAGTTGAAAAATGTGACTCTTGTCACATTTTTTCAATTCAAATATATATGTAATAAATATATGAAAATATATATATTAAAAGTACCTGTTATCCAAGTATATATAATCCAAATA
>VZTI01005851.1:667621-684765 GCA_013397865.1 Struthidea cinerea | reverse complement strand
TTTTTTCTTTTGCTTTTTTTTTTTTTTTGTCAGAGGGGGAAAGAAAGAGCTTAAGTGGTTTACCCAGCACAGTGCAGCAGTTTCACTACAGGGCTGGGAACAGGACCATGTCCTCCTACTCCTGGTCCACGAGCTGGTGACCAGAATGTTCTGTAGCCTCTCCCCAGGACTGCTATATTTTCTTCATTTGAATTTCATTCAGTCCTGCCACGTTAGCTTGGGCCATCTGTTTTTGCTGCCAGTGCTTTTTGCCATTTCTTCCACGGCTGCCTTCTGCTTGGAACAATCTGCTTGGATGACAGCTCAAAAACTGCATGTTCTAGGACACACAGAGGGAGGTGATTGCATTCTCATGGTAACAAGGCAGAGAGCCAGAAAGGATAGATGAATTATGATGTATGAGTGTGGCTTCCAGCCTGGCCTCTTGCTGAACTTTATTCAATATATCCTGCTGGTTCGAAAGGATGATACAACCTGCTAGAATATAACTCTTGTCCTACTAGAAATTCACATGTGGCCAAAGTAAGCACCTCAGTTTATTTAAATCTCAGTTTGTGTGCTGAAGTAAAAGGCAGAGATGATCTTCGGAAGCTGAGAGGTTGTGGGCTGGATTCCCTCCATGTGCACCCTTTCTAGCTCCCTTCATTCCCACAGTAACTTGACACACTGGCTGCAGGGCTTGACACTGACATTTTCCACTGCAATTGTGAGAATTTATGACATCAGAACTAAAAAGAGATGTTGCCTCCTCTATTTTTACTGTTCCTTCACTTGGGTGTCTCAGCTTCAAGAGTCACAAGATGAAAATAAAATGTGTTAAAAAATGGATGAGGAACCAATTTTTTGGGGTAGACTTTCCCATATTTTTAATTCTGGTTGCCACACACAGCTGCACATTCTGTCTCTTCTTAGTCAGGCCACGTGTTCTTTTGGAGATGGAACCTGTGACCTGACTGTGTGGGAACTTTGCTACTGTACTTTAAGATATTCAGAACTGGAAAGCAAAGACATAGAACAAGTGTCAGGAAAACTTTTGAAATGTAGGACAGTGCTAATAAAACTTCCTCTTTTTTTGTTGTTGGAGTTATAAAAGATGAAATGTTGGGGAGGACAGCTTTCTGTTTACAAACAGTAAAGTTTGTAAGTTCTCTTCCTGGCTGGATGACCATCATAGCAAGTGCTGGCTTATGCATCAGAATTCCTGAGCTGGTGGTGCAAAACTTGCTCAGCACATGCAAAATTGGACCACAAACCATTTATATAGGTGGCTTCTGTTCCATTTAACGATTGTTGGGTTTTGAGGGTTTTAATTCCACCACCTCACCACTCTGGCATAGTGTTTGAATGAAAAATTCAGGATTTGGATGGACAGCTGTGAGAATATTTACATATCAACTAACAAAAACCGTGCAGTGCACATACAGAAGTATTCTTTAATTTCTTTTCTTTTTATCTTTTAGGTCTCTCAGCAGCCAAGCTACTGACTGAGTCAGGCTTGAATGTGGTGTTGCTGGAAGCCAATGACAGGGTTGGTGGAAGAACTTTCACCGTAAGGGTAATTATCCCCAAACCCATTTGTATACTATATAGTCATACTTACAGTATATGCCATACGTATGGGGGAAAATTTCTAGAGTGCCAGCAGCTGGGAAATTTCCTGATATTGTACCAGGAGGGGAAGGGAAAGGCTGGCATGATGGTGGGGACAGAATATTTCTGTGTGATCTGCAGGCTCTGGAGTCATCCATCTGGGAAGGAGAACGTGATGAGCTAAGTTTCAAAATAATTTCCTGGGGAAAGACACTGTAGAATCTCTATGGAAAAAACACCCATGAGGCCAACCATGCTGTGAAGAGCCTTGAGCTGAACTGGAACATGGCCCATACAGAGTGTCAGGGGTGGTTGACAACTAGAGCTACCACGTCTCCCTTCACTCCTTTCCCTTCTGCTCTGTCTTGACTTGGGACACCCCCTCATACTCTGCCCATTAGGGAATCTTGCCCGTGCTGCTTCCTAGGACAGTGTGATTTAAACTGGTCCTTGGTGAGATGCCTGACTGAGCAAGAGTAGCACAGATGTCTCTGTCTCTGTCCTCTCCCTGCCTGCCAGGCTCTTTCCTCTTGTTCTTGTTAAGGGTGTAATGTAACAATGGGCCAGCTATTCTGGTTATGAACTTCAAATCATAACCAGCATACTGGTTATGAACTCAGTAATCACCACACCACAACTCTACCAAAGGATTTGTTTTCCCTGGGGAAAAACATGCTCTGGGAGTGTTTAATTTAATTTCATTCCTCTGGATTGCTCTTTTAACTTGTGTGCTATTTACAAAGGGCTTATCCCCTTCGGTTTTGTTTTCTTTTCTTCCCTTTTGTGTGTTGTGTGTGATAAACTAGAATAAGCAAGTTAAATATGTGGACCTTGGAGGGGCTTACGTGGGACCAACACAGAATCGTCTCCTGCGGCTCTCTAAAGAGCTGGGAATAGAGACATACAAAGTGAATGAAGTTGAGCACCTGATACACCATGTCAAGGTAAGAGATGCTCTCAAGCTGCTACTGTAAACAGGCAAGCTGTAGTGATACCCTTTCTCATTGTTTTCCACTCTTGCTGCAGTGGAGAATACCTGTCTGAGTGTGCAACACCTGAGTTTGTTGGCTAAAAAAATAAGTGTGCTGGTAATGAAATCACCAACAAATTGCTATACTAGTACAAATGTTGACATGCACACATATTTGTGTGTGCACCCTGTAGGTGCATCCTGCTAGCTGATGCCTTCGTTCACATCTCACTTCTTAGTTGGAAGCTCTCAAAAATCTTCCTTGTTTATCAACAGTGCAACTGTGACTCTTCTGTGCGGGTCAGCTCTGCACTGAAAATCCCTTTCAGGAGTCCTGGATGTATCTCCAAGCAGGCTGAAAGCTTCTCAGGATGGGCTTCCTAAAACAGTGACAATTACTATGCCGACAGAAAGAAACCTGAGAGGTTATGTCTGGTTTTGCTGATGGGCAGACTCAACATGCAGAGTAGCAAAATAGTAACTGCAAAAGGCTCTGGGAATCAGACAGTCTTGTGGAGGAAGATCTAAGCGATCTGTTCATGGTCTGAAATAGAACAGCTATGGCAAAGCTGTTAAAAGCCCACGTATTCTCAGTAGTCATTCTCCAAAAGAGCATCCTTTCTTCTTCCCTGATATAGACCAGTGTTGCACTGCCACAGAAAGGAAACTTTCCTTGTTAGACCCAAGGAAGTTAACTCTGAGTTTCATTATGTGCTTCCGAAAAGCCGTTGTACAGTGACTGGCAAAATATTTGTAGTTGGTGTTTGATCAAAGGTTAAACAAGACACTGACAGATTTAAAAACAGCAATAGAGAAAAGATGTCCTGTCATGTTTTCCATTATTTTTTCCACTTAATTGTTATAAAAGAGCGTTCTCAAAATGATTTGCTATGGTGATTGCCTGTAATTACCATTTCTGTGGTAGAACTAATGGATACATCACACTGCTCTGTTTTGTGTGCCTCTGGCATCGTCCTCAAAGCCAAATTTTCTGTTTGTTCACAGTATTTAGCCTTCAAATCTCCCCAACAGTGATAGGAGGTCATGCCACGAGGGGAAACACTTGACATGGCCAGTCAGGATGCCCAGCTTTTCAGGGCAACCTGCTGTCCTAGCATGGTGGCATTCCAAAATACTGCCAGAAGTCACTGTTTGTTGGGATTGTTCCCAGTCAAGTGTTGAAAGTCTCCAAGGAGAGAGATCCCAGCTGCTGGCTGAGTTCTCCCAAGCTATGCTAAGGGCCTACAGGTTGTATGGAAACAGTTTGTAGGCTCAACTGCCTGTAGGAGTTCCTGAAGAGAGGAGGGGGAGAATTGTGTGCCAGATCTCCCTGGTAGCCAAGCAAGAGGTAAAGAGAGGAGATAATCCCACAGTCAGTAGCACATCCTTTGCATGTCCTGATTTAATTCATTTTTAAATCCTTTATTTCCTTTTTGCTTCTGTGTTTATACAGCTGTGGGAAAGTATTTACCTAGCTGAAGAATTACAGTTAAATAATTGGCACGTGAGCACTATATAATAAACATATGCCCTGTCTTGTGGCCAAATCTTCAGCATTTCATCGCAATGAAATGTGTGTCTTCAACACATTCCTCACAGGTTCCTGAGCCATGTGGCTTGTCCATGGTTTCCCTGAAAATGGACAATGCTCGTGTACTCCTTGAAATCTAAGCAGTGCTCCGAAGTTGTACATTCCCAAGTACCCAAAGGGCTGTGTCCCCTGTGTGGATTTGAATTCATATGCTGGCCCAAGATTTGTGACCGTGGCCAAATGTAATTAAATTCTGGACCACAGAACTATCCGAGCCCAGAGAGGCAATGAAACCTAAAGGTTTTAATTCTTCTCTTGCTACACAATCAGGCATCACAGTGCATCTTGTAAAATCAGCCGCTGTTTTTACTTATACCCAAAGGCAAAATCAAGCCTTTCATAGTTAATTAAATTCATTTTAGAGGCTTTTTAATACAAGTAATATATGCAGCTTCTTTGTACTACAAAATGAAAAGAATGCATTTTGTTGATCTCTGGGTGGGTCTCTGCTAATTAGGCTTTACCAACTTGATTGGCTTGTGTGGTTTTTTCCTCCTTTAATCTTTTTTAATGTCAGGTTCTATTGTGAGATTATTTTTGGTCTTGCTTATATTGCATGTGATATCTTCACAGAAACTCAAAATTATGTTTCTCCCCCTACATTTTTTTTTCTTTTCCCTCCACTTGTTAAGCAGCCTTTTTCATGGTCTTTGAAAAGAGATTAGTATGTCCTTTTCATTTTTGTAAATACTGGTTCATCAGCCTTAGTGAGAAAATTAGTATAGCTCTGTAAGTAGTATTTGGTAGGCAAATTGCTGCCTGAACACCACTGATTTTTCAATAGCCTAACTGAAATCAGGTTCATAAACCCAGATTTAAGAAGCAAAAGCAGGACTGTATGAGTAGTCATCATCTCCTAACAGTTCTCCCACTGGACTGGTAGGCAGATGTAAAATCTGTAAAAATGCTTCTTAAAATGAGGTAACTTCTGCTTAGCTGCCCAAGAGAGGATTCAGGGTCCTACCTTAGATATGCAGATTTACAACTTTTGACTAGTGGTGTTTATTTTCCTCACCAAAACGACAGCTTTTGTCTTTTAAAAAAGCAAAGCTAAGTGCATATAGTCCAGGTCGTTTTTACCTTCGCTATGCAACAGTCCCTGGAAAGAAGTGCTGAAATATGAAAGCATGCCAACTATTGTGAGGGTTTAATTAATGAATTTTCCCTGTTAATTCAATCTGTAATTCACTTCTGTGCAGTCTCATTAGCCACGCAAACTTTCTGCATTTTAAAACACAAATTTACCATATTTTCAGTCGTAACGCAGGTTCCTTGTCCAGGATAACTGTGGAACTGGTTTGTTCTGCTATCCTGAATCTCTGTGAGGAAACATTTCTGTATACAAATGGTTTGCCCAATGAATCTTTTTAGAACTTGATTCTTTTATGTGCTGTGGGGATGACCTACTCTTTATCCAGCTGTGGTGCCCACTGAACATCCTCTGGCCCCATTTTCTATCAGATCTCTTTATGGGATAATGCCATGAGGCTTCCTGGAAATTCCTTATTCTAAAAAATGGTGGTAACACTTGTTCCTTCTAATCTCTGGGTTGTCTCAGTGCAGGCTGTGGATAGTGCTAACAGCTTGCTGAGATAGCTGGCTATTTTCACTGCCTGTTGCACCTGAAACTTCCTCACGTGGTTATAATTGAGTTGTTTCTTTAGCACCAAAAGGCCCTGTGGGCACGGTGCCCATACTGGGGGATCTTTCAGGTTAAGATGTTGGGGGAAACATGAAGCATCTCTTCTCTAGTCACTGGATAAGTTCTTGACAGCCTTGCCCCTACATCATTACCTCAGTGAAGTTCCCTGTATGAAGATGGAGTTTCCTCCTGCTCATCTCTCTGCCAGCAGCACTGGCTGGAGGTGTCTGAGTGCATGCCGTGCCCACTTGAAGTTTGGCACCACTTTCAAACAAGGATAAGTAATTGACAGCTCTGGGGAGAGTGATAATGTGAACCCTGCCTGCAGCACCTCGTGAAGGTGAATATTTAATCCTGTGCACACAGTGCTTTTAACCAGGACCCCAGAGCTGCGCTGATTTTGCCAGGTTACATACTGATCTACAGCAGACTTGCAGAACAAAATTTTACAGCCCTCTTGAGTGTCATTCATTTTCATCACTATTGTGCTTATTAAAATGCAGTTTGCAGTGGTCTTGTTCATGAATTAGAAATATGACGGTCGTGTTGTATTGGGATTTAATTAGCAGCTGGATAAGTGACTGCTGTATCTGAAGTTATAGAATTTAGTGGTGTTTCTTCTGTCATATCTATAATATATGCAGTGAAACTAAGAAATATGATTTATTTAAGCTTTTCACCTGCAAATCTAAGGGCAGTATCTCCTGGCATAGTCTGTAGTATAGAGCATAACAGCTTGAATGGGTTTTTGAATGACTAGATAAAAGTGCTTTCATTGTTCTTTGTATATCTCAATTAGAGTGCTTCAGAGAATGAAAAGACTGTGAGACTCTCAGTAGCTATCAGTTGAAGTGAGGTGAAATAGCCTCATGTCTTTTGTTTTCTCCCCTTTTTACTGGCAATTTGTAAACAAGAACTTGGGGACCTGAGAATACATCTGAATCTTGAAGAAGCTGGGCATCTGGTGTCTTGAAGGGGAAGCCAAGTAAATTCAAAGACACTTAAATTTCTACAGGGCCTTGATAGTTTCACTGTCGTTGCTGGAACACAGATCTATGTTATTTTAACTCTTTACTGGAGATGAGGATGCAGACATTCTGGCAACGAGATGCTGTGTCATTATCACACTCACTTGTAGCTTCAAAGTGAGTCTGAGGTTGACCAGGCTGAAGATGGTGAAAGCATCTTCCAGACCCCCAGAAGGGATATCCTTCAGTCTGTGAATGAAGAGCAGCTTTTGGCAGGAGTATAGGAAAAGCTGGACTTGTTTGGTCTCACTGGACCTGCCCTATAGAGGAGCATCTTCCCTTTTTTCCATGCCAACCAGCTGGCAGTATTTGCAAGAAGAAATTTCCTAATTAGGGCTTTTTAAATTAAAATAGGGATATTTGTATTACAGCAGCTTGAAAGAAGCAATTATGGACAGCAAATCTACAAAGTGATCTCTGTCAAGGGGGGCTGTAAAGCAAGGTCTTGCAAAGGGTGTTTATTGATCAGGAAGACTGAATGGAAGGCTGGAAGCTGTGACCTAATGGTAGCATGAGGATGAAAGTAGTAAGAAAAATGAACTATAGATAAAGTATGCATTTCTTAATTAAATTTGAGGGGAAAAAAAAAATCTTCCTGAGTCTTAGCCTTCCCAGACTCCATGGTCTGTTCCTGAGGAAACAAGGAAAAGGAGTTGTGCTCCCATCTGGATTATTTAATTGAGGCTACTGGGAGAAAAGCTTCAATTGCGTCTGATTGTAGAACTGATTTTTGTTTCCCTTGAGAAGCTGATTAATGTCTACAGGAAAACAGAATTAGAGAAATGTGTATTTAATACAGGAACAACTGGCTGAGCATACTGGGTTTCACATATCTGTAACATTTTATGTACATTTTCATGTTTTTAGTGTCCCCAAAGTCAGGTTCTACTTAAACCCAGTGTTCTAGTTGTGGGACAGTGTGTCTACTCAGTTATACTGTGGGCAGATGCTCTTTTAAAGACTTTCTTCCAAAGGAAGCTCCACTTTTCTTTTGTTTTCATTTATTTATGCCCCATTTATCTGCTTTGTAGAAGGGAAGGAAGATTTTTCTTAAGACTAGCTCTAGAAATACTGACAACTGATTTGATCCACTTTGTTGACTGGTTTAATTCAGGTGTTGAAAGCCACATGCAGGCCCAGTATCAGAGTATTTAGAAACAAAGTCCCTATGAATCTCTGCTTCATAAAATACCTTAAGGCTTTTCTGAAGGTGTTTTTCAGTGTCTGAAAACAAAAAAAATCTCTTTCTAGTAGGAAGGACACTTGGTTAATTATTTTCACAGCTGACTGGAACAAATAGTTTTATATAGCTTTTAAATTTGGAGCAGATTCTTAAGATCCTCAATTTTACTTTCTAAATCACTTCAGTGGTGTTTCTCTCATTCTGCTTTTTTTTTTAAGGATGAAAAGCATTTAACAGATTGCATGACCAGTGTGGCAGAGTGAAGATGGACTTTATTTCCATAATACAACAGAAAAAAATTGTTCCCAATTCTCTTCTTTCCTTATCAGAATGCATGTTTCAAGCCACCGTGTCTGGCTGTGCAACACTTCAAATGGAATCAGTTTTCTTAATGAAATTCCCAAGATGTGTTGGTATCCACAGCTGATGAACTCAAATTAAATATTGAAAGATATTTGGAGGACATTCTGGCGTGTCTTAATGTTGTAGCTTTGCACTGTCTGTTTTACATTTTTTTTCCCTGTTGCATTTATATTTTCTAACCTATAGATCTTCTTACCTTTAGAATAGCTGTCCGTACAGTATCCAGCTGAGCGTTTGAGATCCTGAACTGTTTTGCAATGAAGGGAGCTTCAGTGAAGCTCAGCACTGTTACAGTTTCTAAGTAGGTTGTGTTATCTCTCATTTTGGTCCAGCTACTTGCCATTTTTTAATTGAGAATTATGATTGTACAAGAGGCTTAGTCTCGAAAATGTCTTGTTAGATGTTACAAATTAAAAACAAAAAAACCCCTACCAACCAAACAAAAAACCTCCAAAAAACAAAGAACAAGCACACACACCCCCCAAAAAAACCCAAAAAGCAACCACAAAAAGCCAAAACCAAAGTGATACTTTCCCACAAGGCATCAGATGAGAAACAGCATCTGAGACAGGTGCAGAGCTGCAGCCTGAAGTGATGCTTTTCTGTTTCTGATTTTCCTTGTCACAGCTTGCGGTCTTACGGTTCCTGAGCTTTATGTGAATGAGGTTACTGGGATTTTAAGCTGAGGGAACAGGGTGTGTGTGATGTGCCAGTGCTGTGAATCAGCAGAGGGCACTGCGTGCTAATAAACCTGTGTGGCTGTGAATTAACATGCAGAGTGACAGTCTTGGTGAAGTGAGCGTCAGTTAGTCCGAGGTTTGGATGGTTTAGCTGAGGGAATATCTGTGCTCGTTCAGGGATGCAGGGAATGCACCACACCTTCTCGTGTCTTCCAAGGAGAGCTGACTTTATTTATAAGATGTTTATACTGTGCTATGAAAAATGCATGGATCGTTGTCACCGGGGGCTTCAGTTCATGGTACTGCATCTCACTCTGGCACTACCTGGGTACACAGTGCTTAGGGGAGCATGAAGTTGTCCTGGGCCTGCAAAAGCAGGTTTTCTCCTGAGAATCCCAGTCTGCGTTTAGATCCTGATATTTCCTAGCTGTCCTTTCTCAGCTAAGCAGTCACTCACTGTCACCCTCACAGGAGAAAGTGCGTGAGACCTGGTGCCTGTGCCCTCCTGAGTGCTGGGGCTGATATTCAAGGGGCTACTGATATTCACTTGTCATGTTGTGGGGTTTTTTTTCCCTGTAATAACCCATTTCTTACATCAGCTATTTGGTCTGAAACAGACCTGATGTATAAAGAAAACTTACTTCTGCACGGCTTACACGGGTCCATTGTTACTCAGCCAGATGTTGGTTGACGTGGAACAGATGGCTGAGAAGAATCTCTTGGGAATTGTAAAGTTTGTCACAAACGCTGGATTTCTCATGTCCCTGCTGGTTTATTCCTGGGACAGCTGGGTTGCACGAGTTTCCTCCCTTGAGTTTCAGCTTCTTCAGCGAGCTTTACCCCCACTGCAGCAACAGCCTTTGTGAGCAGCAAGTGATCCATATAGTGGCAGGTAGACCTGCAAGTGCTGATGCTGCTGTTGTGTTTCTTGAAGCATTGCAACTGGCATCATGAAACCATTTCCAAAATTTTATATATATAAATTAAAAAAGGATAAGAAATGCTTCTGAGCATCATAGAACTGGTGTTGAAATACCGTGTCAGTTGATTGGAAGGGCTGGTTATTGTTGGTGGTTTTATTCAGCTCTGATTTAGGTATAAAAGTATTTGGAAAGGGAATGTTTTGTGCATCTTGGGGCAGGCAAGTGCCTTGTTATTCTTTAGAGATTACACACCACCAGGAGGCACAGAGAATGCTATTCCCAGCAAATAAGCAAATTTTGCCTAAATATCAAAAAGGTTTTTGTGTTTGCAAAAATGCAAATTCAGCACAAGCAAAGCTGAAATGTTTTGGTTTGTTGGTAACTACTCAGAGCCATCTGTAGTCTTTCTTTGCTTCTGCTATTTTTGCGTCTGTGTAGAGCCTAGTCTGGCAGTCTCTTCTCAAACAAAATTCTGATTGACAGCTCCTGGAGTTTTGTTTGTGCAAGAATAAGGATCAGGCCTTAGGAGATGCCTTAGGAGCTCTTGAAAGTAACTTTCACAGGAAACTCACCAACTTTGATGACGGTTTTTATATTTTTCATGTAGAAGTTTGTTCTTGTTCTTTATGAGACTTACCACCCCAGATTCCTACACAAGAGACGTACCAAAGATTTTCCTTTCGGCAGTTCAAATGCAGTGAAATAGAAGAGCAGGAAAACAGAAATACGGTTTGTGTGTCTCTCAGCCGTGCGCTCATGAGGAAGCACCTCTGGGAATTCATAAGACTTGCGTTAACTCAGAGGGGATAACTGGGTTAGGGTTGCCTCTGGCAGAGCAGGAAGCTCAGAACAAAATCAATAATTAGAATAACCTATTGTGATGCTGTCCTGGTTTTCTTGAGCTCAGCAGTGTACTTGTTTCATAAACCCAAATTTGGGAAATAGCAGGTACTTGAAACCAAACTGATAAGCTCTGGCTTTGGAATACTTACATGGTGCTGACACTAGTGAAGGCTCCAGAGTTCAGAAGAAGGTACAGTAAAACTGACTTCATGACGCCCTAGAGCCAGTTATGGAATTCTAATGTGCCCCAAATATCTAAAAGGTAATTTCCAACATGGTTCAGATGTTACCACCTGGGACAGAAAGGCACTTGGTCTGAGAGGTTTTGCTCTTCTCTCATAGCCCTTTGGCAGCCAAGTATGAATTGATATTCATACTTATACAGCCCCAGGATAAATTGATTTCATGTTAAGAGAGTCCATAATAATATCCAAATGTTCATGCTGGCGCCAAATGGCTCTGATGAAGCAAACTTGTGCAGTTCATGTCCATCTACAGGGGTATGTTTTCCTGATTTCAGGTTTTGTTTTCCTGATTCCAATATTTTCATGTAGTTGAGCACTAAAAATGTAGAAATGCACTTTTGTTTCATGCAGAATGAAAAAAAAAAAGACAACCCTCCATTTTCTGGGTAAACATGTGCTAGAATTTCCATCCTCAGACTGGAAGTGCTGGTTTTCAACCGTGGTGCCTCTGACACATAAAATGACTGGAGATCTACTCTGGCTGTGACAGAACTTCTGTTTGAAAACTTCTAAAAGTTTGGTTTTGGCATTGTAAAAACCACAATTTATCCTCAAAAGCACTGCAGAGATAAATTGTTGTCTTGTAACTACTCTGGTCCATTTACCGAAGAATTAAATCCTTTCCTCTCCATTTTGCTTTCTTCCTCACTTTCATAGCCTTGGTGTTTTTGACAAGGATTCCATTAGAGTCTTCTGTCCATAAAGACTAGGTGAAAAACCAGTTTCTTCTTAACTTTCTCTAACCTGTTTGGGAGTTTTGCAAACTAATTTTCTCTTACTCATGGGTTTGATTTTTTTTCTTACTGATTTCTGAGTATCTTTCTCTTTGAATTAAAAGTCCTCAAAGTTATTAGCCAGCACTTTTCAAGGTTATATATCTCATTTTGTTATTTCCAGACCAAGTTTTGAGTCTTGCAGGATCCCTTTGTGCCCTTTTATTGTCTCTTCTGGTGCTTGCAGACACCTGCAGGTTTAAATAATGTGCCCTCTGTCCCTTCTTTCACAGTATTAATAAAGAGGCTAAATCAAATCAGGCCTGACATTTCTTTGAGTGAGTAGTCTTTGGATACTTTTCTTCAAAATGACAGTGTTGTTGTTATTGTTGTTGTTACCTGGTTGTAAATATTAAATCTTGGTGCAATATGATTTTGTTAAGCCAGTATAAATATTTTTTTAGTGATGTATTGGTGTGGCACTGCATCAAGTATCTATTAAAAGTTAGTACTTCTACTGTTTGACAGTCATGCTCACGCAGTGCACACTTGAATACATAGTTTAATATGAATTTTGAAAAATCAGCTGTGGCATGCAATGTGGCCTTTATTATTTATCTATCTTATGGACCCCAGAATGCACTGTGAAAAAAAAAGCACCCACATAATGTTAATGAGCCTTTCTTTGTGAATTTTAAAAGATATTAGGCTGCCGTCCGTGTAGTCAGCCAGGGAAATCCCATGTAAATAAAACAGCTCTACAAATGACCCGTTGTCTTCCACTCTTAATTTAGCTAGACTTTCTGAACATCTAGTAGTGGAGATATAGATACAAAAAACCTGACTATTTAATATGCAATGATGTAATTAGGACGTTGGTATTGGTCACCCTGTCCCACTGTAATTTACAGCTAGGGGTGTTGGGCTGAAAGAATAAGTCTAATTAGTAAATGCTACAGTTTCTGCAGGGCTGGTAGGTTTTAGGTTTGCTGAAACTTTTTTTTTCCCCAGGAAGTTCTCTGAGCTATGATTTAGTGTATAATAAAGTTTACCACAACTACTTTCATCTGATTTTGAAAGAAAAAAAACCCCAAACTGCTAAATGCAATCAACAGTTCAGTCTTTTCATGAAAAATTAGGAGGAAAAAAAGTTTTTTATACATATATATCTATATAGATATATAGATATCTTCAGTAGCGAATCGCCAATTTTTCAACTCAGTCAAACAATGGTGTTTCATCTCATTTTTTTGGCTCGATCTTAGTGACTCTACTGCAGGGTGTTAGTTTGGTTGCCCAGAAGTGCCAAATGTAAAGCTTTGAAGGTAAAGTATCAGTTCTGCACATCTGACTTGCTAATTCAGCTGTGTATCACACCCAAATTACACATGCAGAATAACAGGAGTAACAGAAAAAGCACCTAGAGCTGGTTTCCCAGGATCATGTTCAGGTGACTTTTGAGTGTCTCTGAGTATGGAAGACTCCACAACTTCTCTGGGTAATCAGTGCCAGGGCTCAGGTGCCCTCATGGTGAAAAGCATTTCCTGATGTTCAGAAGGAACCTCCTGTGTTTCAGCTGGTCCCTGTTGCCTCTTGTCCTGTGTCCTGCACACACAGCCACAACCTGTCAGAAGCTGTCACATGGATTGATTAAATTTGTGCTTTTTTGGAACACTTTACCTTATGGTGCATCTTCCCACACATGGAAGCTGTGATTATAGTTGACTTTAGGGTTTTTTTATGATGTTTTTGTTTGGTTTTCATCTTGCAGGGTAAATCTTACCCCTTTAAAGGGCCTTTCCCTCCTATGTGGAATCCATTGGCCTACCTGGACTACAACAACCTATGGAGGACCATGGATGAAATGGGAAAGGAGGTATGGCATGAGGCATTGCAGCTGACTGCCTCAGCTCAGCTTGGCTTCATGAGGAGCAGGGGAAGGGATTAGGATGCAGACAGGTAAAGCTGCTCTGGCTTGAACAAACCCACTGCTGGCAAGAGCAGCCACACATTTTGGTACACACTGATGGCCAGAGCATATCTGGGAGCAGCATCCTGGCAAGCTCTTCTGAGTCCCGTGCTGGTGAGGCTGTCTGCACTCATCCCTTCATTTTTATCTTTATGGGAATGTCGAGGTTTATGCCTGTGGTTGCTTTTTAGCACTTTTCCTGATGATTTGGTAGGTAATATTTTAAGAGGCTTGCAGACCACAAACATTTGCCCTTTTCTACCTCAAATTCAACTTGTCTGTTCTAGTTTGTTACCAGTTTTCCTTTGACTGAGCTACAAAATTTGAGAAGAGGTTGCTCTTACTTGTATCAATAAATGTGAGAGATATGGAATAACTTAGAGACATTTCTTAACTCTAAAATTGTTCTCTATTTTTTCAATAAAAAAAAAAGAAGAATGTTAAAACAAGTAAACAAACCAACCCCCTCCCCCAAAAGCATTCTCTATTAAGTTCACTGTGTTACCTGCCAGAAATTTGCAGGCTGAAATAGCATTTAAAGACAAGATTATTTGTATTTCTTTGTCAGTCATTCACTTGCTGATAAATGCTTTTCTTTATGTCTCCTTAGATTCCCAATGAAGCTCCATGGAAGGCTCCACGTGCAGAAGAATGGGACAAAATGACTATGCAAGATTTCATAGATAAAATATGCTGGACAAAGTAAGAAGCTTTTTAATATGAAATATAATGGCTTATATTTCTATACCTTAGGGTTCCAAATGAGCATTACTGCTTTGCAAACAGATATAACTATCACTAAAATACAGCCCTTTTAAAGAAAAGGAATGAGAAGGTCCTGTCATAATGGACCACGACACCTGTCAGCACACTCAGTAGATTCTGTTATATTTCCCTAACTTTTTAGACTAAAATAAAGATAAAAGGAAAATATTTTTGGGAAGGGTTGCTTCTTGCTCTTTTCTGTCTGTTTAGCCTTTAAGAGAAAAATGTTATGGTTACAGCAGGCTTTTGAATCAAACTCTTGATGGAACAATACACATTTATTCTGTGCTGGACTAGCTGATTTTACCAAAGTGCTATAAAGATAACATTTGTCTTGCAGTAGCACTAAATCACTTGAGCACTCATCATGTTATTGTTTAGCTGTTGCACTATGTACCACCCAGGGAAACTGAAAATGTGTCCTGTTTTTATGTATACATCAAAGCAATTTTTCTTTACTTGCCATTCAACAGCAGTTTGATTGTTTTTCTTCTCACTGAAAGGAAAAAAAAAAAAAAGCTCATTAATCCTGGTTGCTGTAGAGCAGATTGATTTCTACTGCAACCTCTTCAGAATTGCTGAGTACCCGACACGTGGCTGCCACGAGCTGGAGCTTGGTGAAGAAACCTGTTAGTGCCCACTAAAGCTGGTGCTGTCACTGACATTTTTATGGGTCATTTTTATGGCTTCAGGCAGTCTCTAGAGAGCAGCATGGCCTTTGCTGTTCGTGTTGGGCCTGCTGGAGTGAGTCCAGAGGAGGCTGCAAAGATGATCTGAGGACTGGAGCACCTCTGCTATGGAGACAGGATGAAAGAGCTGGGGTTTTTCAGCCTGGAGAAGAGATGGCTGCAGGGAGACTTTACAGCACCTTCCAGTGCCTAAAGGAGCTACGAAAAAGCTGGAGAGGGACTGTGAACAAGGACATTAGTAACAGGATAAGGGGGAATGGCTTTACACTGAAAGAGGGAAGGGTTAGATTAGATAATAGGAATAACTTTCTTACCTCGCGGGTGGTGAGGGCACAGGCAAAGGTTGCCCAGAGAAGCTGTGGATGGCCCATGCCTGGAAGTGTTCAAGGGCAGGCTGGATGGAGCTTTGAAGCCACCTGGTCTACTGGAAGATATCTCGCCCATGACAGGGAGGTTGGAACTGGAAGTGATAAAGGACATGTTAAGGTCTTTCACCATTCTGTGGTTCTGTGATTGTTAATGGGCAACATGCTCTTGTCCAAAAACTTGGAATCTTCTGGTTTGTAGTTTTGCTTTAACAAGAGTGACAATTGCACCGAAGCATATGGAAAGCCTTTCTCATTTGCACCGTGGTCCATATTCTGTAAAACCAAATGGAAATGTGTGCTGGCAGCTGTGCTGGCTGGCTGAGCCTCGGCCAGGGTGAGGAACTGTACAAGTGAGCAAAACACCACACACTGGTGGTCACTCAACATCCAACAGCTCGTGTGACTGCAGTCACGTTTTTTCCAACTCTGATGGAATAGGACTTGACATTTTACCTGAATATTGGTATAACTTGAAGATGCTTTTCAGATTTTATATGTGCATCTCGGCTTGATTTGCTCGGTTTGTTCAAGATTTAGGTAACATGCTGCAGAAACTTCCCACCCTGGAAGGTAATGATCCAGAAGGGCAGTCTTCTACTGTTTCGTCTTATCTAACAGACTGTACAGGTTTGCTTTTGGCTAGAACTGTGTGCTGCAAATATCCTGAGTGCTCTTGGCTGAAATCATACTGCCATTTCTAGATAAAGCATCAGGAACCAAAAAGCAACGGGAGAAGGTGGCAGAAACCAGTAGAATGCAACCACCTTCTAATAGCATCTGCTTATAAAATATTAATAAATACATATAAATTAGGGAAAATCTCTTAGAGTTGATCATATTTTACAATACGTATTTATACTGATGAAAAACTTCTAAAAAATTTCTGTATTATTTTTGGCTGTCAAGAATGTATTCAGAATGCACCCACATTTAAGAAAATGGATCAGCTTTGTACTTTAGTGGGACTTTGCATTTTTAGAAAAGAAAGAAGATGCCTTTTTCTATGTAGATCTAGAGCTCTTTGAAATAGCGTGTTATAGTTACTTTTTTTTTTTTTTTTGAAAGTTTGAAGACTGAAAAAAAGAAAGAAGCAACCAGAAGTGGATTCTGTACTGGCTTTGATGTCTTGCATATGAAGTATCTATAGGATCTTCATTCCTATCAGTTACAATGCACTTAAACTGAGCACCTCCTGGTCCTGTCCATGTCTCTTTAAATTCCTCCTCAGAGTGAAGGCAGAGGGAAGGATTTACTTATAGCAGGAGGAATATTTCCCTGAGCCTTAATTAACTCTGTCTTAGTGCACCACAAAACCTTGTAGAGGCTTATACAGTAATTTACAGTAGAGCTGCTATGAAAGCACAGGTTACAGGACATAAAGCAGTGATCCCTTTTCTGATACATGTCAATTTTCTGCTTCTGTGTTCATTGCCACTGGATACCAGGACACCATTTAAAATACTGAGTTGAGCTACCTAAAGTATCCTTTCCTTTCCTTTCCTTTCCTTTCCTTTCCTTTCCTTTCCTTTCCTTTCCTTTCCTTTCCTTTCCTTTCCTTTCCTTTCCTTTCCTTTCCTTTCCT
>VZTI01005851.1:617841-667167 GCA_013397865.1 Struthidea cinerea | reverse complement strand
CTCTCTCCCTCTCCCTCTCCCTCTCCCTTTTTCTTGCCAGCCTCTGGCATGAATACTGTCTCTTCTGCTATGGCTTCCCACTTACATTTCTTTCCTTGTGTTCCAGCTGCAAAATTCTCCCTGAGCGGAGGATTGGGCAGTGAATGGATGCTGACTAATCCATAGATTTTAGTTAATTAGCCTGGAAAAGATCCCTAACTTTTTTTATGACGGGTGTTGAATAATCTCTATGCTGTGTTCTTGAGGGGACTGGCACTCAGCAGGGGCAAACAGAGATGCAGATCTGGTTTGTAACCCAGGAACTGGGGACAGGGTGGTTTTGGAGTCCAGTGAAGACAGGAGGGCTTGCTCTCCTTAATCCTGAGGCTAGGATGACAAGCTAACTTTGCATTAGTAGCATAAAGTGATATAATCTTGGGCTTTTGTGTCTCCCAGTGCCCTAATTTGTATGGAATACAGGAGTGTGTCATTAATAGCTTTTTGCAGGATTACTTGAAAAATGTTGCATAAAAGCAGTTGATAATTCCTTACTTCAGCTGAAATTAAGGAATCCTTTGCCCCCACCGTGAAAGAAAAGGTTGCCAAAGAGAGCCTCCTGCCTACTCAAGAACAATCCTGTCAGTGTTATTCTGTTTTTAAGTTAGCTAACTTTCTTGTCTCTGTTGCAGAGCTGCCAAGAGTTTTGCAACTCTGTTTGTGAATGTGGATGTCACTTCTGAACCCCACGAGGTCTCTGCCCTTTGGTTTCTGTGGTACGTGAAGCAGTGTGGGGGCACCGCGAGGATATTCTCAACGACCAACGGGGGACAGGTACTGTCAGCCATCACCTCCTGCAGCTCTTGGCAGGCCCTGGTTTAACTTCATTCTTTTGCTGGTTTATTTTGGTTCAGAGGGCCAGCTAAGACATCCATGACTTTTGAGCCAGTAGCACGCTGATAACTAGTTTTGTTCATTTAGTCTTTAATCTGGATCTTGCCGAACTAGTGTTGAAGATTGCTCCCATGCTGAAGGCGTTGCCCCCAGGGATCAGTAGATTTGTATCTGGCTTTCTTTTGGATGCAGATTAAACATGTGCTTTGCTTATCCACATCGAAAAGAGAAAGCTTTACTTCTGTTTATTTCTGTCACGAGGCTGAAGCCATCCTTAGCACTGCAGAAGCACTTAATGGAGATGGCAATGTCAGCTGCAAGTTAACACTGAAAATGTAGCCCAGAGCTGGGTTCCTAAGATGCAAATTTCCAAGCATTAACACCATTAAAATTTTAAAATCAGTCTCAAGAAAATGCACACCCCTCCTTAAATATGGTATTGCTCTGAAATGTTTGCAGTCTGGTACATCAGAGCTGCTTCTGCATTTGAAGAAAGTAAAGGCTCTGTTAATGGTCTTCTACTTGAGAAGTGCAAATTTCACTAATTGTATTAGAAATTGATATATTTTTAGAAATGCTAATTATTTAATCATAAATAAAAATGCAAATACATTAACCATATTAAAATGCATAAATATGCATAGATAAGCAATTACTGTAGGTAATTTAAGTTAAATACATTTAATTAAATATTATTTGAATTCTGTACTATGTTAGAGATGATTTGAGTTTAAGTTGGGTTGGATTACATACTGCAGCAGGCATTTTTGATGTGAACTACGTTACTTCTTACACCTTGTTATTTATTATGAAGATCAGGTTTCCTACTTCTGATAGACAGAGCTTTGCAGGGATGAGTGAACTCAGAGAAAGGTTTGAAAGTTTAAGCACTTTTCAGAAGTCCTGCTGATTCACAAGGCCTGTGAAATCTTTCTGGAGATCACATCTGGAGAAGGGATTTTCTTATGAGGTTACTAGCACTTTTAGTTTTGACTAGAGTTCAGATGGTGGGCAAATATGGGAAGTATTTGAGAAGCTCACAGAAGGACAAAGTAAGATGGGTATGTTTCCAGGTGAGGCTGCCAAAATTCCCAAAAATGTTTCGATAACGATGGAAGAAGGGGGTTTGTTTTGAATGCCAAGAGAAATGCTGGTCACGATGCACGCTCCACAAGCCCTGCTCTGCTGAGCTGTTGTTTTTGTGTTTCAGGAGAGGAAGTTTGTCGGGGGCTCTGGGCAGATCAGTGAGAAGATCATGGAGCGCCTGGGGGGGCGGGTGAGGCTCAGGAAGCCGGTCGTGCGCATCGACCAGTCGGGGGACGGTGTTGTCGTGGAAACCCTGGACCATGAGTTATACGAGGTAATGGCATGCCCAGTAAGAAATCATTAATGGTGGGATGGGTGGCTACACAACCTTTAGCTTTTCCTTTTTGACTTCTCCAAAATCCTGTACAAAAATGCAGCAGAAATTTAAGTGACCATGGCAAAAAGTCACACGTTCTCATTGTCCTGAAGTAACAGCAATGAAGGAGCCTTAAAGTGATGCCTAAAAGCAAAGTGTGTAATCAAACTTTTCCTTTGCTGGCATCTCTTCTTTGTGTTCGGTTACCTTCTGAATTAAAGGAAAATTGTAAGGTGTAAAATGTAATTTAGCAATAAACTTTCAGTGAAAAAAGCTGCAAACTTTGCTTCCAAGTTGTAACAGGGCAGTCCAGATGGAAGGGACACCAGTGGGCTCTTACAGCACAGTGCTTTCTTTTAAGCACCAGGGAAAGGGCAGCTGCCCATCATTTGAACAGATGGCTGTTTATGTAATGCTTGTTTGTTATTTAATGAGCAGGATTTTGTGAGGATTTAGTTTTGCAATTCTTATGCTAAATGCCAAAATTGCTTCACAAGATCCACCCTGCAGCGTCCCCAGATGTCTGCCAAGACCATTACAGCAGTACACTTAGGCTGAAGTAGGGGAGAATGTATTTGGCTTATGGATAATTTCTTTTCCAGGGCAAATACGTGATCAGTGCCATTCCCCCAGCTCTTGGTTTGAAGATTCATTTCAACCCACCTTTGCCTCCAATGAGAAACCAGCTCATCAACAGAATCCCCATGGGCTCAGTCATCAAGTGCATCGTGTACTACAAGGAAACTTTCTGGAGGAAGCAGGGTATTGCATTTTAATTAAAAGGAATAGTAGTGACGGAGAGAGGGAAGAGAGTACATGGAACAGAACAGACTCTCTTCAGAGGATGCTAAACCTTAGCAGGAGACTTCATGTGCTTCTATGCCATTTTTGCCTTCCCTGTGAGAGAAACTTGAGAGATTGGTTGGGAGGAGAGGGTGGATGAGGGAATAAAAGAAGGAGGTAGTCATGAAGGGGGAATTCATGCCTGTTGCTTGTTGCCTTGGTTGTTCTCTGGTGTCCTCTCCTTGAGTGGCACCTGGGCATGAGACGAGTCTCTCTCACTTGTACAGGGATGTAAAGGTACAAGTGATGTGGGACGGAAATGTCTGCAAAAATTCTGCTTTCTGGATGGGCTGGGCAGCATTAATTGAAGGTGTCTTCACACAGACATGCCCAGCTAGCATGTCATCCTGGGCTCCTCTTACATGCTGAATGCTTCCATCATGACTCCTCAGCTCTCTCTTGGAATTTACTGAATCCAAGGCAACCTGCAATGTAGTAACACCCACTTCTCATTCTGGGCTATATGAGCCCACATCTGTTTGCCTACAAATGTCATCCACCCCCCATCTTTGTAAATGAACTTGAGAGTTCTGGATCTTGTCATGTTCTGGCTGTTGGTTTTGGGATGGATTAGCAGGAGGTGACTGAGTATTTCACAACTTCTTGGAAGCCCCTGCATTTTTGATACATGGATCTTGACTGCCTTTCCACCTTGTTCTTACCAGGGTATTGTGGTACCATGATCATTGAAGATGAGGATGCTGCAATTGGTCTAACACTTGATGACACTAAGCCTGATGGCAGCTTTCCTGCCATAATAGGGTAAGGGACAAAGAAAGTGTCTAGTTAATGCTTTTTATTTTGTCTTAGAGGCAACAATTAAAATGGAAAACCTGATACTTTTGAAAAGAGATACTTTAAAACAATTAAAGGTTGAGTTTCTCAGTGTATGGTGATGTTCTATGATTGTTTTACTTCAAAATTTTCCTCTATGGTTTTATTGCTAATTTAAAAAATGAAATTCTCTCTTTCTAATTTTTATCACTGTTATCTTTTGCCTTTTTTTGTGGCAAAGTACAAACTTGGAGAAGAGGAAAGAGAAGAGAAGAAAAAAGAGGGTGATTGCAGAAATGAAAAGTTTTCTCCAAGTATTCCAGTTCTTTAAATGAAAATTTGTTTTCTAGAATTAAATTTTATTTTGTTCTGGTTTTTTTTAGCAACTAGAGAGTATGATCAGTCTTAAAAGTTTTATTAAAAAATGATTTCCAGCTCAATCCCAGGCTTCATGTCATTGCTATATGCCTGCACCCAAGGCTGTATGAAATTAAAGTAATTGGGAAACAGCTCATGCAAATATTCTAACATGAATTTCAGAGTGGTTCCTTCCTAAATGAGTCCTGCAAGCAGCAGGTAGAGCATTATGCAGAGAGGTGAAATGGATATTTTTGTTAGAGACCCTAAAGCTATTACTGTGAATCAGAGCATTTCATCATAAGTTATTGGCATTTTAAATAATGCAGGACATGTAGCAGCATAATGAGAGTAAATTGTTTGTGGTCTTACAGCTTCATTCTTGCTCGAAAGTGCAGAAGACTGACGGGTCTCACAAAAGAAGAAAGGTAAGTACAAACCCTGGAGATCTGTGTGGAATTCAAGTCAAAATTTTATTGTAGATGACCAGAGCAGGAAAAAAATGCCCTGATTTGAAAGGAGTTGTCTGTAACCTTGTGCCAATAGGCAGACATGTCACTTTAAGTAGGAAGATGCCTTGGTTTTGGATGAAGGCCCCACAGAATTCTCACAACCTGGCAGCAGATGTGGTAGTCCTTTGGAAACTCTCTGGTCCTGATTCTTATTTTCCCACAAGACTTCTCTGTTTATGTAACTCTTGCTCAAGAACAGCTCCAAGCTGCTGAATATGAAAATAATGTAGACATTCTGCTGGAAAGGGCCACGGACCTGCCCCCCATTGCTGCCTCCCTGGCTTCCTGCAGGTGCCCTGAGCTCTTGGAAAGCTTGTCAGAAGGGAAAGGCTTGGCCTCTGTGCTTGATTTTATCTTTATTTTCTGTTCACCCTGGAGGGAAGTCTGTAACTTAGTGCAACTTTAACCTGTAGCTGCCATGAGCAAGCTTCAGCATCACGAAGGGATCAGAAAGCTGCCTCCATGTGTTCACCCTCTGTGTGGAGAAAAAAAAAGCCCTTCAGGCACAGATGAAGGTCATTTTACTGCCTTCTTGAAACAAATCTCTGTATAGACTAGTGCTCTTTGGTATGTTACTCAAATAGAATTTATAAAGTAATGATTTTTATTTTCCATCACACTGATTCGCTGTATCTGATCAAATCAAAGCTGCAAGTAGAGAGCGTGGATTATGAGGAGAGCCTTGGTTTGATGGGGAGAAAATACATTTGATGTTAAAGTATGATAAAAGGAATGCTGTGCCCAAGTAAACACTTTTACAGTAATAGCTGGTCTAGCTAGAGAAGATGTAGTCATCTCAGATAGTCTGGCAGTCTGTGGATAATGGGTCTAAATGGAGCTGTTTATGCCCCAGTCCTTTCAAATGACAGCCTGGTACCACAGAGCCCTTTTAATTTTGGCAGGAATGGACAAGCACTGAGGCTTTGAGATGGGGGCCCAGCAGGTGCCAGACGATAAAAGTCTTGCAGGTGTTCTGAAACCCAGTGTGCCCAGCATTTTGAGCCATCCTAAACACCAAATGGTGTCTTACACTGTGTGAGTATCCTTGATACAAATGAGCGTTTGCAGTCTTCAAGAACAGCTTTTCTTTCTAGGAAATTAGGGTCTGTCCTGGGTGTTTGCAGGGCACCATCCTTTTCCCTGGGCATTAAAAGCACTGGCACAATTATCTGACTCTGCTACTGCCAACAGCCAAGTTCTGTACAAGAGTTTTGAACTCTTGTCTTTTGAGGAATAAACCCTAGAGGAGGACTTTGCTTTGGTAAAGAGTAGTTATGAAATGTGCCCAGGTTTATACCTGCTGGCTGTACCCCAGTGCAGGGGTGCCTCTGGCTCCAGTAAGCCTCGGCCACAGCCAGAAAAGGCAGGAACCTGCTGGGCTGCACTGCAGCTCCTGTCCTCCCCAAGAGCACAAGTCTCCTTCCAGTGGAATTTGGGGTCCAGGAGAAGGCAGAACACGAACACAGACCTTCTCCCAGTGTACACTCAGGGTGCAACCAGTTAGTATGATTTAGGTGAGGTCTGTGGTGTTGCAGGAAAGGATCTCTTCTGAGCACAGGCTTCTTGTGACACCCTGCAGAGGGTGTATCTTGCTGTGCTCACCTACCAACACAAGCTGGGCTCTCCCTTCATCGTGCTGAGGACAGGGTAAAGGTTTTGGTAACCCTTGGGTATGAAGAGTAGGATGTAGAGTCTGTGGCAGCTATCCTAAATCATGACTTGGAAGCTGTGGGAGAGGATGGAAATCTTTTTACAGCTAAGCCAGACTGAAGGGAGTAAAACTCACTGCTGCCTTCCAGCTGGTCTTCCCAGGCCAGGTGCCAATAGTGAGATTGTGCCCTGCCTTTCAGAGCTGTGCAGTGAGGGCCATGGCATCACACACTGCTGTGGAATAAGAGACCAGGAAAAGAGCTGAGTGTCTGCATGTGCACTTCTTCCACACCGGACACAGTGTGACTCTCAACAGGACCCTACCTTGGTAGCTCCAGGCATACATAACATTCCTCTTATTTAGTGCTTATAGCAATTTCACAGCTGAGCCCAAAGCCAAGGAACAAGGATTTTACTCACTGCATATTCGGTATGTTACTCACTATATATTCCGTATGTTCCATGTCAGCATTAACTACAAGTCCTTTAATAAGAATTTATTTAAACTGCTCTAGGACAAAAGGTGCAGCTCTTGCAGAGAGACCAGCACAGATGCAAAGACTTCTCTTATTAGGGGTAATGTCCTCAGAGATTGATTTCTGTTGCTACAATTCAATCCTTTAGAAACTGCTAGCTTGGTTTTGGTTTTGTTGGCTCATTTGGGTTTTTTTTTCCTTGTCAAATAATACCCTATTACTGATAAATAATTCCTCCCAATGTCGACACTTCTTAAGAGTCCGAAGATGCCCTTGACCTGAAGCTTAATATTTCCCTTTGCAGAGCTATTTTAAACTAACTAATCTGTATTTGCAATGTACTCAGCACACAGCTGTGAACTTGCACCTTCGTGGAGCCCTGCAGTTGGCCCCAAGTGGCAATATCTACCTGCCACTGGTATGACATTCCAGGCTCCCTGGAGGGTCTGCAAGTCATCGTGCAAAAAGGACAGGGCAAAGGCAGGTCTCGAGGGGTCCTTCTCATCCCTGCCATGGTGCTGGGAGGAGCAGAAGCTGATGGGTCCCAAGGTGATAACTCACTCTCCTGTGGAGCCCTGTGGTGTTTCTGACCTGCCCCGAAAGCAGGGGCCGATGGTGTTTGTGAGAGGTGGTGGGCTGTTGAAATGGCTTTGTTCTGTTCAGACCCTGGGTAGGTGCTGGTGGTCTGCAGGGCACAGTGCTCACCTCACTTCTGGAGAAGTTGGGAAATCACCCTTTTCCTTATGGCTATTGCTGGATTTGTGTCACCTGTGACAGCAGAGGAGTGTTCATACGTAGGTCCTGGAGCTCTCTGAGCCTTCCTGGCCAGTCACTGCTTCTGGAGCAGGCTGACCCTTGTCCTCTGCCCCAGGGCAAAAGGAAGGGGCTGTTTCCTCCCCGCTGCTGCTGCTTGGCTTGACACCTGCCAGCAGCAAATCCACACCAGGGCCACGGCTCTTCCTGAGCTGTAGCAACCTTCACTTTCTTGCACAAGCTCCAGCCTGCGTGTGAGGACACCTTCAAGGGCCTTCAAGTCATCCTATTTCTCCTCATCCTCTTTCCATAGCATTCTTTGAGTTCAGCTGCTCATGGGTATAGCTGGGCTCCTGTAGAGCTGGGTTGCTTCTTACAACAATTGTGTATGGTTTCCTCACGTGCTTTTATAGCTGGAAGTGTAGTCCTCCCAGTTACAGAGCTGGGACTCCTGTATTGCTGTGCCCACCATGGCTTTCTGGGGAGCACTGGATTTGCTTCCAGAAGCAAACGTCTTTCCAGAGCTGTGTTTGCATGGTTCTTTTTCATAATTGTTATTTCATCCTGATCTTCTTGCTTTTGGGAATTGGTGCAGCGTGGCTAAGAGTAAGACCCAAGGGCTTGTAGGAACAAACTTAATTGCACTTGGGGTTTGCTACAGAATGAAGTATATTCGGTGATTTATAGACTCATAAACTAAAACAGGAGGAAATTTTATATGTACAGAAATAAAGTACTGCTCCCCTGAGAGCCACAGCGTATCGAGACCTGCATCTTAGTAGGAACAAACCATAAGTTAGACTATGTGCCAAGACAAAAAAGTGCAATGCCTTACTACTTTCTTTTGTGACAGCCTGGAGAACATTTGGATAATTTGGGGGTTTGGGCTGCTAGAGTTATCTTAAGAGAACAGCTTGTGAAACCGCTGGAAAACCAGCACTTATGCAGCGCAGGATCTTGGGTTGTTTTTAGTGATCCAGAGGCTGATGAATTAGGATAGATCCTAAGAAGCTGGAACCTCAAATTCAAGCAGATATAATATTTGTTCTCTTGGAAGTAGGGTAAATTAGAGGTGTTTTTTTTTTCTCTTCCCTCACAATGAAATCTTCTGTTGCTCTTCTCTCGCAGGAAGACGAGGCTGTGTGAGCTCTATGCAAAGGTTCTGGGATCAGAGGAAGCTTTACATGTAAGCACAAAATCTCTGGAAAAGGTACCTGCTCTGGGAGCACTTGCTGCCCTCAGTAGAGGAGTGGAGAGAAGATTATGGCGAGTTTTGGACTGGGTTTGACAGTGAGGATAATGAATGAGCTTTATGAACATTAATGAAACATTAAAAGATGTTTTTGTTGGTATGTTCTTGTCCAGCTCCATGGGTGGAATTTTCAGTGCTTGCCACCCTAAACCTCAGCTGTTGTCACATGTGACAGGCTTGCTTTCCCCCTCTGTCCATGTTGTGTCTTCTCTCTTACTGGTTGTTAAGATCCACTACTGCACATGTTGGGTTGTTTTTCTTTTGCCTTTCCCTTGCCTTCTCTTCCCTGTAAAGGTAAATGACTGTCAGGGTTTGTGTGATCTCACATTTCCATTATGTGATTAACACTACTTATACTTCTAAGGACAATTTTACAAGGTTAAAAGTTGTAGACACCAATCTGGAGAACACATGATTTTCAACACAGAACCATACAAGTGCCACACTTTGCATTTTTAACAGTGTATATTTGTACCGAATGTACACATTACAAGTATTACAACTGTATACACCGGAGGTTAATTTTGCTTTACATGCTCAAAGCATAAATTTGTGCACAAATCATAAATTAACATTGACAGATTAAGGGGATTATGTTCTACAATGGCCAGATTAACTAGTTTTTTAGACAATGTATTCCTATGTTTAAAAAATTAGGGCTCATTGTGATGGGTTCGTGTTGCATTAAGAGACTTGTTAAATGTGCTCATCTTGTCAGATGTTGACATGCAACAAATGATAAGCTGTTCTTCTCTGCTCTCTCCTCAGTTCTGTTATTAACTTCCTCGAGACTTTGTCCTTTCCATGAGTGAATTAATCTCTGTTTTACAGCCAGTGCATTATGAAGAGAAGAACTGGTGTGAAGAGCAGTATTCCGGGGGCTGCTACACAGCCTACTTCCCACCAGGCATAATGACTCAGTATGGAAGGTACAGTGTCTATTTATAGTGGGCTTTGGAGTGGTAAGATAAGACCAAGTTAATAAATATCCTCAGAAAGGGTCATAAATCCTCTGTCACTATTCGCTTTACACCTTTAAGATCACTGGGGGATGTTTTAAACAGACGATATAACCTTCCACTTGTCTCTGTTGGGCTTTATGATGGATGAGTACAGTATCATTAGGGGCTTTTATCCACTCCTATTATTTGGTGAGTACAGCTGAGCAGGTTCTGGGAAGGGAGCTGGGAAGCTTTCACAGTCTGCTTACAAAACAGGCTGTGGGTATTTGAGATCAGTGTAACCATTTCAAGTACATCTTTAGCTGATGTTTTAAAATACTGACAGAGTTAATTCTTGCTGACATTGATAGTAATGAGTGATTTCTTTGGAGCATTCCTTTCTTTTTAGCAGTGGAAGCCTAATACAGGGATCAGTGTGCCATTGCATACAGTCCTCTCCCACTTCAGTTTTTGCATGAAAATAAGATTTACCGAGAAGGAAAACACTTACTTCAGACTGGTGATTGGATTTAGATACACAAGTTTTAATGTGGTGGAATAGCCCTACTTTTGAACCTTAAGTTATTACAATTTAAAAGTAACTTAGGGCTACAAAAAGTTGTAGCAAAAAGCTTATGGAGGCCTTAGTGTTTAAAGTAATTAAAATGATAATTATTGCAGATTCTGGCAAAAAATAGAGTTAAAACAATGCTTTTTGTTTATTTACTTATTGCTTCAAATACTATGGAGCAATTTTAGAATACTACACTGTGCCAGTAATGCCTGGCATTGGTATTTATGCCACGGGCTGGAATTGTGAGATAGTTTAAGTCTCATCCCAAAATAGTTGCCCTTTTCGCCTATGAACAGTGTAAACATTCAGAAAATGTGTGTTCACTGTAATAAGTTAAATGCAACCCAGACTCCTCCTCCAGCTCCCCTCACCCAGTCCTGTTACCTTCAAGTGCTTGCTGTAATTTAAAACACTTTTATTCCAACATTAACCCAACTATTTCAGTTCTTTCCTGACACAGGTGATGTGACTTTTTGCTTGTCCCCTTCCAGGATCATTCGGCAGCCTGTTGGCAGGATCTATTTTGCTGGCACAGAGACGGCCACAGAGTGGAGTGGATACATGGAGGGGGCTGTCCAGGCTGGAGAAAGAGCAGCCAGAGAGGTACAGATGCTCAGGGGGCACTGTCAAATGTCCTGTGGAAAATGAAAGATCTTGTGGTTGGAGGGGAAATGAGAACTGAGTGTTGACAACTTCGGGTGTTCTGAATCTTGATGCAAATCCCTGCAAAGGGGGCAGACTTCAAAAAGTATGAATGTTTTGCACTTAGATTTGGAATGTTAGGAAGGGCTCTGGCTGTTTTGTCAAACTCTCCCCTTGTTTCTAGGATTAAATTCTTTCTTCTTTTACAGAAATCCCAAATTCTTCCCAAGTAATTTTTCTCCCGAATCTGTTAATCATCACTCTGAGAGATCCTGGCTGTTAGAGCATGGGGACAGCTCAGTCCTGCAGCTCTGCACACCAAGCCACTCCCTTCCTCAATGTTTCCAAAGCAGTGATATTCCATTGAGACAGCCTTAACATAAAGTCACTGAAAAAAGGACTTCGATATTTTTCTTCTGAGGAAATGCTAATTCCCCAAGTATTTTCAGGAACAATACAGTTTGGGGAGCAGCAAAATAAATTTAATCTTTGTTTTCTGAGGTGAAGGGAACCTCGTGGCTAAAAGCTACAGTCGTGGAACACAAATTGTCCTGGAAGGGATGTGGAGAGTTTGTCTAGCCCATACCCCTGCCCCAAGAAACAGGGATTAACTGTTCCTAAATTGTCCCATTTGAGAAAGTTATACCTGAGCTGCTCCTGAAAGGCTCCAGAGGCAGTGCCTCATGACCTCTCTAATTTAAGGACATTACTGCAGAGCCTCCATAGGCATCAGCAGAGGAGCTGATAAGTGCACTTGACTGGTAAAAATTTTGATGTTTTCCTTTCCTTGTTTACTTATGAAAGGAAAATGTGTTGAAAATGTAGTGCTTCTCACTGTTCTGCATTGAAGGGTTGACAGGGTCCATGAATCTTGTCTACAGTAAAAGCCCATCGTAAAGATGTTAAATCTTAAATCTACAAGTGCCTGGGATAGGAAAAACATTAATATAACCATCTCCATTTTATTTCACTGTAGAAGAAGCTAATCTTGCTATCTTCCCTGACTATCATTTCAGATAGTCTTTGCTATCCTTCTGATCTCTACTAGCTTTGATACTTTAAATTGGTAACTTTCCATTGAGAAAGTTTTTGTTTTAGTTTTGCTTTTCTCTGGCTGGAAGTAGTGGTCTGTCATCACTCCTGGGATGCTTTTCCTCTTCCTACATCATGATAAAATTTGCAAAACAAGCTACTCCTTGTAGCTGGTGTCTTCATGCCTCACTTTGCCATGAGTGTCTGCTTAACTCTTAGTCATAATCACATTACCTTGTTCCCATGGGACTGGCCAAATTCCAATATCCTGCATGGACTAACTAAGCATAAAGAGATTTTTCTGTTACTGCTTCTATGTTCCACTAGGAGGAGTGTCTTATTAAATATCAGGCCTCCCCAGAAATGAGTTGTAAAAGGTTGAGTTTTCTTCTAAAATTTGAATACATTTTGATTTATGCACTCAGTCATCACGCCATTTTTAAACAAGGATTGAAGCCAGCTTTTTTTTTGCCATCTTGAAGAATCAATGGCACTTATTGAGAATGTTACTTATTTCAGGTACTGTTTGCTATGAGGAAAATCCCAGACAGTGAAATTTGGAAGCCAGAACCTGAATCAGTTGTAAGTACTTATGCAGATAAAATGGATTGGGGTTTTTTTCCCTGCTGTTTTGCTGATGAGATAAAATTTTGCTGGCTGTTTTTATGTAAGTTCACTAAATCAAAGCCACCATAAACTTTCCATTACTCACAAAATTGCCCTTCCCTAAAAAAAGGAAGAGGATAGATACTCAGAGAGGGCACCCATCTGACAAGTCTGTAAGGCAGGATTGGAAAGAGCTGCACTTTTTAACTGGGCTGTGAATCTTTTCCATGTGTGTGTTCTTCCCTTTAACGGAGAGAAAATTGGGATATGCTGCTTCTTGGTAAGATATGACTGCTTCAACCCAGTTCTGTTCGTGCTGCAAGAATCTCTCGATTTATATCCCGCCTCTCACAGTGGAGATGTTCTGTGGATAATGGATGCTCTCCCCACAGGATGTGCCAGCTTTGCCCATCACTACAACCTTCTGGGAGAGGAACTTGCCATCTGTGCCAGGACTGCTAAAGCTGATTGGATTTTCCACTTTCTTCACCTGTGTGGCTGCAGCTGGGTTATTTGCCTACAAAAAGGCACTTCTAGTTCGAAACTGAAAAAAGGTGACGACTCAAAGCCTCCCAACTGAGGGATTTTCTTTTTTTTCCAGGGTTTTTTTTTTTTGTCATGTACTTTCCTGTCTCCAAAATCTGAGGAAGAGGTGTAAACAGTAGAGAAAATAGGTTGGAGGGAAGGGATATGGAAAGGGGATCCATATTGAAAAAGAATCCCTAGAGTCCAGGCCTACTTCTAGCAGTAACTTTTTGGTTGTTGAATTCCTGGGGTACCAAGTGTTATCACCTTGAGGTTTTGATCCAGATCTCAGAACAGAAGTGACAAAATACCTCTCTAAAGCCTATTCTGAAGAGATTTCTTGTTGGTTTTACTCTTATGTCTGAACCAGACCCTGAACTCCAAGTCTCCATGGGCCCTATTTGTACTGGACAACAAAATCTCTAGCTGTAAACAAAGGATTTCTGCCTTTCTGTGTGGTAGACTGAGAAAAGAAATACATAGCTTACAGAATAATTACATAGTTCATGCACATTACTGGTAAGAAACTGTTAGTGTTTTTATTTTTTACCCAGATGTCCAGAGCCCAGGGAGCACCTAAGGGACAAGTCAGGCTGAATTTATCCATCTGAACTATGCAAGTGCAGCCATAGGATGCTGGCATTTCCAGTGGCATAGATGTCCTACAGAGAGTGAAAGGACAATATTTTGCTGTGTTTGGCAGTGTGGTTGAATTTCAGGCTCCCCAGCTGTGTTCACGACTGCCTGGCACAGCAGAGCTCGTGTGGTCCAGTCGAGTCTGTCCCTGTGGGCACCTTGAGGCTGTCTCTTGCCTGGTAGGGCACAGTGGGCTTGAACATGTAGTGTTAGCATTAAACAAGCAAAATACAACAACAGCAACGACAACAACAGCACCCCCCCAAATAACAACAAAACCCACAAACAAAATCCCCACCCCCCCCACAAAAACCACCAAACCAAAACCCCAAACAAACAAACAAAGATCCCACAAAAACCAACAAAACCCACCAACTTATCTGCCCCCAAACTCTTGCTTCATGCTGAACACAGATTTGCTGATCCAGAGCTTTGGTCTCTCCTAACAACCATATTCATGGGATTAGCACTTCCACTTCTGCCTGCTGTGCTGTGTTGTACTGATTATACACTTTTGGTAACTAATCAAGGATCTAAATGATAGTGAGATCAAAGACAGCTGTGGGTAGGAGAGTCACATGCAAGTGCTTCTGCCCTCCACAGCTTGGTACTGTTCAAACAATGGAGAAAAAGAAGAAATAAAGAAGGCAGGATGGAGGGGTGGGGGGGAAGTAAAAAAAAATCCACTCACCAAAATCTCAGTGCCTCCTTGTCAGCCTGTTGGTACCTTGTTCTAGATATTTCTGCTGTGTTACCTGTGCACAAGACAAAACAGGAAGACACAGGTATGGCCGAGAACAAGATCTGGTGCACATGAAGTTGGAGATGTCTGGAATTTTTCAGGGCCTGTTTTGCTGCGCTTCTGCCTTTACCGAGTACCAATTTATATGTAAAAAAAATTGGATTGCAGTAAAGAGCCATGGAAGGAAGTATAATAATAAATTCAGCAACTGGTGCGAGCAGACGGTGGAGGAACTGTGTCACTAGTCTCAGGCAGACTTTTTGGGCTAGCATCTGATCTTGCTTGTGTAGAGCAGTACTTCGTTCTCCAAATAGTCCCATGGAAATTTACTGAACGGCTTGGAAAGCTGCAATATTTGTGAGCAGCACCTCGCTTTCTGGCCCTTAGGTTTTGTTCTTTTTAGCTTGATGTGCCAGTTAAACATCATCTTGTAGCAGCAGCTTGGATTTTATCACAAATGAATATCCTCATAACAGCCTTTTAAAATGCATGGGGGAACTTTTCAGGCATAAAGATCTTTAAGGCAGAAGAAGAGAGCAGCAGTGTACATATGGCCTCTCTCGTTGTATCACATCGAGCTCTAATTTGCTGGGACATTTGCCTACTGCAGAGAGCTTCTACGTGGCTTTCTCTCCCTGTGATTTATTTACTAAATGAATTAGGAACTGAAAGCTGAATGGGAAGTTCAGAGCTTTTGCAACTCACACAATTCTCAGGCCAGAAATAAACACAGGAACCTAAATTTGGGAAGACGTTTTTAAAGTCTTGGCCCCAATATTTGTAAGTGCTAGACAGTGAATACATACTTTACACATAAAGAACTGCTGCATTTGCAGATGATTTTTCTGCCAGAACTGTTTGGAATTCAGGTCCTGCTTCTGCCCTAGAAATACTCCACATTCTCTAAAGGGGAGCAGATTCATGAAACTAATGAGGATGAATCAGTTTTATTCACATCCAAAATGTATTTCTCTCTTCTTTGCTCCTGAATCTGGCAGAAGTTTTTCCCTGTTTAACAAGATTGTGTTGTGTGCCACAGGGGCAGAAATTCCAGTCAAAACCAGAAATTAGGTAGTTAGAACTGAACTGAATTAAAACCTGAGCTTTTCATGAGATTGGCCAATTAAAAAAAAATATTGAAAAGTTTCTATACTTACAAATGTTTTATATTCTTCGTTTCAAAGTGAAAAAAAAAAAAAGGGAAAAAAATAAAGCAATCCCACAAAGCATTTCTCATTCTGCCACAACTAAAGTAGGTGAGACTTGGAATCTCAAATTAAATTTGGATTCCCTGAAATTTCTAATCAAATCTGGTTGGAGCTGGGAGGTGTGAATTGTAACATCTGTATTAGCACTCTAAAGTCTCTGTCTTCTTCCTTTCAGGCTGCCAAAGCTTTAGGAGAGCTCTCTTTGTCTTTAAAGCCGTGTCTTGCTATGATTGTGCTGTGGACCTTACCACCACTGTGGGATTAAAAAAAGGATTTGCTGCTGTTTTCTCAACATTTTCAACACAAAAGGAATACATGGCACCTTGTGTACATGGATGCCAACATGATGAGTGAATTGACAAATGTAGGTAGAGAATCAAGCTGCTTCCCTATGGGTAGAGGGACCTGTTAGCACTGGCTTACCTTTTTGAAATTAAAATTCAGGCAACCCCTTGAAGAGAGGAATGAAGTCTGTTTTAACGGATAACCAGTCGTGCTGTATTCTTAATTTATTAACACATTTGATGAGACAACTGCTATCAGGAAAGTTCCAACAGTTTACCAGCTTTGTAAAATGTACTATAGGAACAACTACGGAAATAATTGTATTTGTCTCTTAGGAACTGAACTGTGTGACCATGCATATTTTGTAATGCTCTTAAGAGTTTACAAAAAAAAAAAGAGATGTACTTTCTTATACGCTGTTCTGATAGCCACTGTACACTGCAAGGAATGACAGGTCATGGCATAAAAATCTGTGTTAACCAAAGTACTTGAAATCTAATTGTATAAACTACTCAACAATAACAAGGATGTGAGCAATCTGAGGCAGCCCCCTTGTCTTCCCTTTAATTTGTGCATTTTTTTCCCCAGTGCAGATCTTGACTCCAAATAGCACATCTGCTCTCGATACGAAGACATTAATCAAGTAATTAAGTACATGTCTGAGCATTGTCCATCACTGGAACCCATGGCCTGGACAAGAAGCTATGGGGCTTAAAGAAATCTCTCTGTGTCCACAGTGGGACTGTTGTTTCACTGAAGTAGGCTTTACAGATGTGCAGAAATTTTAAGATTTTTTTCCCTTTTTTGAGACATGAAAAAGAAATATTTTTGAGGAAGAAGGAATTTTATGACCTCCAGAAGTACTAGGGAGTCAAGATTGAGTAACAGATCTGCCACTGCTCTTGGGCAAGAAGCAAACCCCGTCAAATCACAGATTACAAATGCTCACAAATAAACCTGACCTGTGTTCAAATGAACTAACATTCCCTCTCCCATCTCCACCACCTTAAGATCACCTTGATCTTCCTTCTGTTGAAGAACAGATTGTAAAAATGAGACGGCCAAAGCAGCCTTGCTTTCCAAGTGTCTCTCCAGTGAATTCGTTTAGGCGTTGTCATAGACTGCCGCTTATAGCGTGTCTGCTGTGGTCGTGTGCAGGTCAGTGCTCAGTGGTGCCTGCCTCTGTGTTTTGGGAAAAAAAAAAAAAAAAAAAAAGAGTGACTTCACTTTGCAGGAATATATATGCTGTGTGTGTGATGAATTTGTGCCTTTTATAACCGTAGCATTTTCTAAAGTGCCTCTGTGGTGACTGTCTCCCTTGGTTTCCTTCTTCAGCTCCCTTTTCAATAGGCTCTGCAGATATTTTTATCTGACAGCTGTGAAATTTTTTTAACCTTAATTAGAATCAATAAATATTGTCATGTCACATGTGTTGTTTGAGGTTTTTCTTCTGTGGAAGCCCCTTTTGACTTGGTTGTAGTGGTGTTCCTTAACTGACAGAGCATTTTGCATTTCATACTGAAACCTTTGAGATAACTTCAGCTTTTCTTAGTAAAGAAAGCTCTGTAAAGAAAAGGAGAGGATAAAAAAAAAATATAGTACAAAACCACCCAAGCAACCTCCCAAAACAGTGCAAAAAATCCCACTCAACCCCTCAAATACACAATTAAAAAAAATCAAACCACAATTGGTAGTAGTATAGATGACCAACTGTCTTACACTTAAGAATTAGTTTTTATTACTGTAGGGCAGGTGGCTCAAACTGAACATAAGAAACAGACCTTACACCAAATACTGTGTGATGTAAACATAAAAACCCTGGAAGAAAAGAGAGACCAAAATCACTCAGTTTCACCCACTAGCTCAGTGTCAGTGCTAGCAAGATAATGCAACTGAAGAACAAATTTGCTCCTGGGGAGGGACCTGTGTTGCACAAAACTGTTGGCCATGATCACTGGAGAAAGTGTAACCATCCATGTGAAAACCATCTAAAGTGTGCAGTGCTCTTTGTATAGGCTTAACTTTCAGCATTACAAGTTATAAAGGAGCACAAATACAATGAAAGCAAATACCCACAACTAATCCTTCACACGCTCTATAAAGCATCTGTCCCCTAAGAAATGTGTCAGAACCAGCAATGCATTTCACAGCCCTCAAAGCAGCCAGGGAGTGGTTATGGCTGTAAAACCTTGCTGCTGTACTGGGTTTGCATGGCCTGCTTTTGGTAGCAGGGTGCTACCAATTTTGGTGCCACTGGGGTGGTTTCTGTGAGAAGCTGCTGGAAGCTTCCCCGTGTCCGGCAGAGCCGATCCCTGACAGCTCCAGGACGGACCCACCACTGGCCAGGGCTGGGCCAGTCAGGAATGGTGGTGACACCTCTGTGATAACAAATTCAAGAAGGGAAAAAAGTTACTGTGCAGGTGTAATAGCAGCCAGAGAAGAGCAGGGTGAGAACATGTGAGAGGAGCAGCCCTGCAGACACCAAGGTCGGTGCCGAAGGAGGGGCAGGAGCTGCTCCAGGGGCCGGAGCTGAGATTCCCCTGCAGCCCCTGGTGAGGCTGTGGTGAGGCAGCTGTGCCCCTGCAGCCCACGGAGGGCACAGGGATGCAGAGATCCACCTGCAGCCCATGGGGAGACCCAAAATGGAGCAAGGGGATGCTGAGAGGAGGCTGTGAATCCATGGGAAGCCTGTGCTGAAGCAGGGTCCTGGCAGGGACCTGCAGACTTGTGGAGAGAGGAGCCCACCCTGGAGCAGGTTTCCTGGCAGGACTTGTGACCCTGTGGGGGACCCAGGCTGGAGCAGGCCATGCCTGAAGGACTGGCCCCATGGAAGAGTGACCCACACGGCAGCAATCTGTGGAGAGCTGTTGCCTGTGGGATGGACTCACGTTGCAGAAGTTCATGGAGAAGTGTCTCCCGTGGGAGGGACCCCACTCTGGGGCGGGGGAAGGACTCCTCTCCCTGAGCAGTGGCAGAAACAGAGTGTGATGAAGGGACCATAACCCCCATTCCCCATCTCCCTGTGCCACTGGGGGGGAAGGGGGAGAGCTGGGAAGGAGGGAGGAGTGGGAGGAAGTTGTTTTTACAATTTATTTTTACTTCTCATTATCCTGCTCTGATTTTGTTACCAATAAATTCAATTAATATCCCCAAGCTGAGTCTGTTTTGCCTGTGATGGTTTTTGGTGAGAGATCTCTCCCTGTCCTTATCTCGACTCATGAACCCTTTGTTGTATTTTCTCTCTCCTGTCCAGTTGAGGAGGGGAGTGACAGAGTGACTTTGGTGGGTGCCTGGCATCCAGCCAGGGTCAATCCCCCCAGTCTTTTTGGTGCTGAAACCTGGGATCATGAGGATTTTGAGATAAGGATGGTAACTGGGAAAGGTTGGGTAAAACATGAACTGAACAATGTTAGAGAGTAGAATGGTTGTGGGGGATTTTTGTTGTAATTATGGTGAAGGGATAAGGGGTAAATTTTGTGTAAATTTCCCATTTTTGCTCTCTGTTGTGATGGAGTTACTTTGATTTTTGTGTGGGGGATTTTTGTTGTAATTATGGTGAAGGGATAAGGGGTAAATTTTGTGTAAATTTCCCATTTTTGCTCTCTGTTGTGATGGAGTTACTTTGATTTTTGTGTGGGGGATTTTTGTTGTAATTATGGTGAAGGGATAAGGGGTAAATTTTGTGTAAATTTCCCATTTTTGCTCTCTGTTGTGATGGAGTTACTTTGATTTTTGTGTGGGGGATTTTTGTCTTACTTTGTTTGGTTGATTTTGTTGATGTGAGTGCAGATTGTGTGATAGATGTGGATTTTAATGATAATTCTTAAATACTTAAATATATGATTTACAGGGGTGAGGGGTGGAAAGTGGAGCCAGATTTGACCTACCTTCTTTAACCCTTTGTTCTGACATATCCTGGAGCATCCCAGAGGACACAACTGCAATGGTATTGTTATTAATTTAGCTATTTACAAAACTTTCAGTGTGCATTTCTAAGAGACTGTGTCAGCCAAGGGGCGCTTCATTATTTCCATCAGTCCAGCGTACAGAAAATTAATGTGGACAGATTAATACAGAATAAATCTATTTTGTTTAACATCTATAGAAGATACAAATATTATTTTCCAAGGAACCAATTAGAAATCCCACTCATTGTTCAGAAGAGGATAGGATGTGTGTGCAAATTATTTGGCTAAATCATGCAAAACTCACTGCTACTACAAGAGCTGAGGATCATTTTTTCCTCTTGTCTTGTGTAATTATACCCATTGCTCATCTGGAGCAAATCTCAAAGTGTTGGAGGAACTGATGAGTTTTGCCTTTTGGCTCAAGACAGGATAAATTTCCCCTGATCCTGTGGAATTGCCTCAGAAAAAAAAAACATCCAAGAATGATAGGCAAAAGTGACCTCCGATGGTGGAACCAAAGTACAGTTTGGTATCTGCTGGAAACAAGACATGTTTTCTCTCAGGTTGGTCCTGCTCTGTGGTGTGGGTGTGGAGGGGGGCTCCTCATCTGGTGTTTCAACCCATGCAGGTCCTGTAGGACTCCTATGGACATGTCCTTCTCTCTCTGTGTCCATGTAGGAGGGATGGATGGGATTTTTAAATTCAGTCATTGGATGGAATTTACTTGCATCTCACTTCTTCTGCAAAGAACACATATTTACCCACCTAGAGGGCAATTCATGAGCCAAAACACAGTTGCCTTGTGCCTCTCAGACATTTGAGGACACATTGCTCTGCCTCCAGCTGCTGCCCCAAAAGGAGGCAGCTCTGTGTGTCCTAAACCAGCCCTGCCCAGTGGCACAGATGCTCTCTGGGCACCAAACTGGGGAGGTTCTACTCCCACCGACTGCTGATGGCAATTAGGCACTTCTTGGGGCATTAAGTTTTGAAGAAATGCAAACAGGGATGATGTGGGCTCTGTGGATCTAACACGTTGCAAGTTAATGAGTTGCGTGTTAATAGGTAGCTGCACATTTAATGTGTTAATACACAGCTGTCCTTCAGCCAGGCCGGCTACAGATGAATTTGTTTGTCATTGGAAACAGAGCGATGATATTCTAGTCATAATGTTAGCAGTGTTTGCTAGAAAAGCCTTCAGTTAGCAGCTGAGTGCCAAGATAAGCTGTAAAAAAATACACCTGAGTAAGAGGCTTTGTAAGTTGATTTTAGTGGGCATGATTTGTACAGTCGGTAGCAAGAAGCTATTCTGAAGCTAGGCTAGAAAAAGCTCAAAAAATAATTTAAAAAGTAATCATAGAATAATTTGGGTTGGAGGGGATATAGAACGGGGATCTTTCTACGTCATGTTGTCCAAACCCCTTTCCATGGGCAGGGACATCTTCAAATAAACCATGGTGCTCAGAGCCCCATCCAACCTGGTCTTGAATGTTTCCAGGAATGGGGCACCCCCAACTTCTCTGGGCAACCTGTTCCATTGTTTCACCTTATATCTAATGTGAATCTATCTTCTTTTAGTTTCAACCCCTTTGTTCTCTTACAACAAAAACTCCCTCTCCAGCCCTTTTAGGTACTGGAAGGTTCTCTGAGGTCTCCTCAGAGCCTTCTCTTCCCCAGGCTGAATAGCCCCAACTCTCTCAACCTGTTGTTATAGGAGAGGTGCTCCAGTGCTGAGATCAGCTCAGTGACCCTCCTCTGGACCCACTCCAACAGGTCCATGTCTTTCCTGTTGTCAAAATACCTGTGAAACACACATGGTCTCATCCACTGGGACTGTACCCAGTGCCATGCTGGCTCATCCCAGTTTGCCATTCTTCCTGGCGTTGCTGAAAGAGGCAAACCAAGTTGTTTTGAGTCCAAGCTGGTCTCACTCTGTGTTTTGACAGAAGGTGAGATACTGTTTCTAATTTAGAAGCAAAGGGTATTAGCATGCTTCCAGGGCTGGTTTTTGCTGTATGCACAGTGAATTTTCTGATAGCAAGGTTTCTAATCCTTTCTTAGCAGAACGACCCTAACAAAATAATCTATATCCATCCAGCTCCATTTACTCTGACATCTACAGGCTCTGTAGACTCCTTCCCTCCATCCCTCCAGCTTTGTGGGGGAGAAAAAGCCTCATCCAAATCTAAGCGGTCCATTCATCCGACCTACAGCAGAAAGGGGCTGAGCAAACACAGACCAGCCCCATCTCCCCAAGGGCACAATGTTATTGAACTTTAGCAGTATCTTTGAGAGGGGGAGTGTCTCTGAGTGCCATTTCCCTGCAGCAGCAGACACCAAGAACCACTTGAGGAAGTGGTACCCAGCAGAAACACCAGCCTTTGGATGATTTGGTTTCTCAAGTGGCTCTGTTTGCTCCTGCCCCTCTGCCTAATGGGATTCAACACTGCACTGGAATGTGCTCCGGTGCTTGGCTGGGAAGGAGCAGGGGAAAGGAAACATATCAATAATGCACTGAGGCATCCTTGTCAGCCCTCAGGCTGTGCCCAATTTGCATACGCTCCAAGCTGTAAGAAAACACTTTGCACAGCAGTGTTGCATTTAGCAGAAATTACATTATAATTTCAGATGTGGAAATTTCTGTTCCAGGTCTGAGGCAGGGAGGTGTCCCATCGGGCTGTGCAGTCATTATCTTAAACAATTGAAATGCATGCTTGTACTTAATCAAAATCAAGGGAAGACATTACTCCAGCCTCCACTTGCCAATTCAGTCCAAAGTGGAACAAGAATATTCAACTAAATTAGAAACTATATTATTTCCCAATAATTCTTTATGAGATGGAGTTTGGCCAGAACAATTTTTCAGAGTGTGCATATTTGAGCCAGCACCTCGATCCATCTCTGCAAAGCAAACTGCCCCTACAGAAACCCCCTTCTCAGAGGAGGGGAGTGTCCAGGTGCATTTAGGATCTGTGCTCACACTTTTCTTCCAGCTCCTTTATGCTGCCAAGCAGGAGAAAGGACTCGAGCTGCCCTTTGGAGGAAGTTTTGCAATGCTGGCAGAGGCGTGGTGCCTCAGCCATTTCACTGCCCTGATTTCTGCCAGGGACTGGCCAGAGCCAGGAGGCAGAGGCTGCAGGGATGGAGCCTGCCTTTCTCTGCTTCCTCCAGTGTGACACATCAGAGCTTGGAGATGGGTGAGGGCTGGTGCTGAAAGCTGGGGACCTGCATGATTTCCTTCAATGTGCTTTCCTTACAGAGGTCAATATTTTGGGTACCTGGCAGGAGCATTAAGCACCAGCCCAGAAATACCCACAGAGACCTTTCTGCAAACCAAAGTGTGAAGCTTCTGCCACATTTTTTTTGTGAGGTGATAAATTACTGCTATGAGGTAGCCCAGAAGATGTCAGCCTTTCTTTCAGCCGTGAGCCCTGCTGTGCCATGCTGTTGAGCTGGCTGTGCTTCAGCTCAGCTGTCTGCAGCTGGTGTCTGCTGACAGAAGTCCTCCTCAAATGCTAGCCTCTGCCTCTTGGAATTCAGCCAGCTGTCCTGGATTCAACCAAGGTTTTGATGAAAATGATGGGATTCAGGCTATAATCCAAGGATTTTTCAAGCGAATGGACTGGCCATGGAAGTCCAAATGCCAACACAAGCGCTAATTGCATCCTTTGCTTCATTTTCAACCCCAAGTGGCGGCTGTCCTCTTGTACTGTGAGTGGCAGGCACATTTCATAAAGAAGAACTGTGGGAAGATACAGATGGCAAAGGGCATCTGTCTTGTATTTTCTTGTGCTTGGTAAGGTCATAGGCTGTGCAAATTCATGCCTCTGTTGGATCTGTTCATTATAGGCCAGGGAACACCACATCCGTGGGACTCTGGAAGAAGAGATGTGTGGCTTGAAGGCACTGCTGGCCTCCTCTGGCACCCAGCAAGGTACCAGCACCACTCTGCTAAACTTTCCCTCTCCTCTCATCAGCAACAGGCTCTCGCTTGGGAAACTTTCTCCCTGCTCCTTCTATGTGTCGTGGGTTATTCTGTCTCTGTTATGTAAGATGAGTCAAAAAAACCAAAACAAAGAGAGCAAGAAACAGGGAACAGAAACTGGAAAGCCAAGAGCTACAAATAAAGAGCAAAATAGGAATTGCGGCTGGAGCCCAAAGCATTTGTTGCCAAGTGCAGGAGCTGAGTGGGAAAAGAAAAAGTTACAGTTCACTCACAAAGAGCACATTTGATTTCTCCTCCTGGATTTTCACCAAGACGAAATTTCCTTTCTATGTGTGCATGTGAAAAGCAACTGTTGCAGGGGAGAAACAGCCCACGAGGAAGAGAACTGACTATAGCCACGTTTCCACAGATGAGGACTCTCTGGTTTTTTCCCCCTCTGGTATTTTTCTATTTTTGGAGCTGGGAGCTGAACTCTGTGCAGAGAGTGTAAAACCAGTCCCCAGCTTGACACTGGTGTGGTTTCTGGCTGGGGAAAACCCTTGCTGTCAGGCATCAGAACCTGGTCAGCGGGACATGGGAACCCAGGTGGGAAACCTGGATATTTAGATGTGCCAGACTGCAATGTTGGCACATCGCCCCGGGTGATATTTTTATTCTAATACATAATGCTAATTTTGCCAGTAGTTGGGGGGTAGGTTTGATCCTGGGAAAAGAGATCAAGAGTGAACCTGGGGGCTGAATGAAATGTGAGTTGAAAAGTACTGCTGGTGAAGGACTAGCGAAGAGACCAAGTGAAGGCAGCAATCTCTTGCTTCCCCAGAGTGGATTTTCATAGAGCAATAGAATGCTTTGGGTTGGAAGGGACCTTAAAGATCATCTCATTCCAATCCCCCTTTGCAAAAACAAGTTGCTTGGAGCTCCATCCAGGAAAACCTTGAACACTTCCAGGGATGGGACATGCCTGAGTTCTCTGGGCACACTGTCCCTCACCATTTTGAGGCTGGATGTACCTTTTTAGCAACCTGTGTGTGTCTGGTCAGACCTCGCCCTTGTCCCGCACAAGGACAACGACTGGAGGGCCACTGCCTGCCCTGGGGAACATCCATGTTCACTGCTCCAGAACACGGAGTCCCTGTGACCTGGCATGGCTTCCTTGGGGTGGTGGCCCCTTCCCAGACCTGTCACATAGGGGGTTTCCAACCAGAGAGGTTCGGGTTGTCAGTTCCCATGCCAGGAGGTTGTGGACTGGGCAGGTAATGAGGGAAGGAAAGCCTCGCTGGGCTGATGGTGGTAAAAATTAAGCCAGTGGCTCTCCTCCTGCCCCTCCTGCCCGTCCAGCTCCTGCTGACCCAGCAGCCCATCCCGTTTCAGGGTGCCTGTCCCCATGGGCTGGTTGATGGCAGCCAGGGAGGGACCAACCATGTCACCCTTTACAGGCAGGAGCTGCAGCCAAGGGGAGTGCGCCACAAAGGAGGTGGGAAGCAGGAGAGCCTCGCAGGAGTGTTCTTCCGTCCCCAGGGCTGGGGCAAACCTGCTATGCTACCTGTAAGCAAACCCAGCAACTGATTAAAGAGGCAGATTTTCTCACATGTATCATCCCTGCTTGCTTATTTTGGACCGCCTGATCTATGTGCTCAGTGGTGCTTCCTATTTCACTGCTACTGTGGAGAGTCAGGGTTTTTTCTCTCTTTCCCCTCTGCTACTCCTTCTGCCAGTGCTTGCTCTGGTCTTTGTTTTACTTCCAGCAGCCCTTTCACCTAAGGTTTTCCCATTTCCCAGGGAATTGCAATTTACTCCCCACGCGGGTGCTGATGGACTTGGTGTGGACTTTCACCTCTTTCATCTCATCCTTCACTTAGGAGAGGACAGAACATTTCCCACTTCTGCCAAGGGAGTGCAGGGCTCTTCCTCCAAAAAACTCAGGCACTGAGCACCCCTGGTTAGGGAAGGTGTCCAAAGGCTTTCCTGCTCCCCAGCCTGGGCAAGGACTCTGCTTGGGCCCCAGAAGAAAGAGGTGTTTCCCTGGTGCTTCATCCTCACGGCTTTAATACCAGAGCAGCAGCTCTCTTGGGGAGTTGTCAGTGGTGATAAACTCGGTCCCATTCTGTTTCAAAATTGGTTTGAGAAAGATGCCTGGCTGTTTAATATTTAAGCTAAAAGTTTAATGTTTAAACAGGGAAATTGGTCTGATTGTCAGAAAGGGCATTAAAGCAGTATGGGAACGAGTCTATAATCTCTGACAAATGCTGCCCTTTCTCTGCAGCAGCCTGGTGCCTGGGAGCTGCAGGAGTTTCAGAAATGCCAATTTTAATCAATCTCTCTCATTTCACTTGCTGCCTGCCAATCCCATGGCGCTGAGATGTGCCTTTCCCTGCGAAGGAGAAACGTTGTACCTGGCCCTGTTTAACAGTTTGAGATGAGTTCAGCTGAATTGAACTGGTATTCCAAACCCCAAACTAACTGCAATATAAATGTGCGTGGATAAGGTGAAAAGTGAAGCTGGACAGTGCTGGCTCATGAGTGTATTCCAGAGGATTTGGGGTCCCTTTCCATGTGCACACAAAAGTTCTGATGTCAAGCTTAAAGTAAACCTGAAAATGAATGGCTCTAATTGCTACAAATACACCTATGGATAAATTGTTTTTGAACAGATGTGGGCAGTGTTTTTCAGGTGGTGGAAATATGCTCCCAAGGGAAGCGTGTGGCGGTGTAGAACTGTTCCACACCACAAAAGGCTCAGCAGCAGCAAGCCTGTGCTCCCTCCCTGAGGAGACACCGTGGCTGTGCCAGGCTGCATGCACAGGGCAGTCCTTGGGCACAGGAATCCCTGCTCAGTAATGGCTGGAGCTGGGGGGAACACATTCAGTAGGGAGCCCTCGAGTCAATCAGCAATTCAGGTAACTCACAAAAAACCAAGCAAGAAAGTATCTGAAGAAAAGTTTATAAGAAGATCAAGGTTTCAGGACTACTGAAAGGCACATTTCACCCATATTGAATGACAGTTGAGCTCATGGACACATACAACGCTCAAAATTCATGGCAAAAAGACCACATAATGATGGTACATTGTGAAACATACATTCCAGACTTCAGTAAAACACTAAAGTGATTATTTTAAGTGTATCATGTACATAATAAGAGCGGAACATGGCAGATGCATCCAATTACTGTAATTTACAAGGCAGTAATTCGAGCCTCAAATACATTTCTCCTTATTGGAAGAAGGGGCTACAGATTAGGAGCGAAATGAGGGGCAGCGAATTGACAGGGAGCCAGGAAGCTGCTGCCATTTGGAAAATAACAGCCACCACCTGCTGCAAGTCGGGGGGATTTAACTTTGCTAATTCATTTCACTGTGCTGCACAGCACAGCGCTGGGCTGGATGGGTGCTCTCGGGGCAGGCACTCCGCAGAGCAGATGTGCACAGATGTTTCCTTGGCAGTGGGCAGAATAAAGTCCACCCATGCCTCCTCTCTCTCTGTTCAGTGCTGTGCTTCATGCTAATTACCTCCTTTCATCCAGCTCGGGGTTAAGTTTCACGTTGCGATGATTAATAATTAATCAAATGCATTTGAAAATTAATTTGGCAATTCTACGACTGATTGGCATGCTAATCTCTTCTATGCAGCGGGCACGTTATGGGAATAACCTCGGATGTTCTGAGCTGCTGGCTGAGGTGAATGCATGAGGGCATTTGCTATCTCATGTGGTGAAAAAGAAAACACTGAGTGGAAACAAAAGCATTCTCTGAGACCTCTTCGCAACTCAGAAAAGGTGTGATCTGCATTTTGCCTCGCCTGTATTAGGAATATATCACAGATATCATCATGTCCAACCAAAAACAAATGGACAAGAATAAGGCAAATCTGAAAAACGCCCCCACAGTTGATTTATTTCTGTTTACCTGGTAGCAACTGCAGTAGATTTGATGCATTAATTATGGGACTATAAAGAAAAATCACAAGGAGAATAACTTATGCTCTTTCCAGCTGTCCATGCCACTTTTCTCCAAATAACACTCATCTGGTAAAAGGGAAGGAGAGGGGGTATGCAGCTTCCACTGGGCGTGTGGTCCCCGCTAGTTTCGAGCGACAAGTCCCTTTTTACAGACGAAGAGCCCTGCAGCAGCCACGGAGGTGAGACACAGGGTGCAGCTCAGCAAGCACAGCAGCCCCGGCGCTGAGGGCAGGTTCCTCTCCCAGAAGGTGGTGGTGAATGGTCGGGCTGGGACATCCTGGGGGAGAGAGGAGATGGTAACTCCGCAGGGTCCCTCCTCACCACGTGAGCAGGCAGGTGGCAAATGTCCCCCCTTGAGGCTGGGGAGCTCACAGGTTTTTCCCAAGGGTTGGATTGTGCAGGGAAGAAGAATCATGGCTGTGAGATGTATTTTCTGTCATGCTGAACAGCCACAGGACAGTAAAGATGGAGTTCCTTGTGATTGGAAGGAGGTTATATTTGGCTTTAAACCATGGCCTGGGACTGGGCAGAATTAGGCTGCCTTTTTCAGTCCCTCAGGCTCTGAGATCATTTTCCTTGGCTCTTAGCCATCCACCCTTCAGACATGGGTAATGATATTCCTTGGACAAGTCACAAAAATCAATACCATCAGCATGTGAGGTGACCAAAGCCTTGCCTAGGAGCAGGGTGCACAGGCATCACCGAACTAGGGACACACCTGACTGAGGGGTGTGTGCCTGACTGGGTGACACTGACACTCTGGCTTACCTTTGACTCTGGCTCTGGCGCCCAGATTTCACTCTTGGAGATCTTCCCCATACTGTGCAGTACCTGGAAGAAAAATTATTATATTATACCATGTGAAAAAATTATAACCCACACTACTTCCAGTTTTGGAAAAACAGAGGAAATCAGAGCAAGGTGACATTGATAAAAAGCATAACTGTAACTAGTTGAAAGTCTTTTGAACCAGAAAATTTTGAACCAGTTAATACAGTGATTTCTACTGGAGCTTCTCTAAATATTTTTGTGGGGGGATTTTTAGTTGTGGTTTGCTTTTTTTTTNTTTGGGGGTTTTGTTGGGGTGGGATTTTTTTTGTTGGTTGGTTGGTTGGTTGGTTGGTTTTTTTTTGTTTTGTTTTGTTTTTTTCTAAATAAAAGTAAAAATGCTTTTCCTCAAGGCAGTTTGAGAAATACCAAGGTGAGGTTACTGCCACACACTTGGGACACAAAACCTGTTAGGAGTGATGCTGCTGGGAAATAGAAAGAGGAGAGATGCAACCCTGAGGCTCTCACAGCACAGAATTATGGAGCCATCCCTCGCCTATTCAGGCAGTACAAGGCTCATCAATGATTTTTCTTGAGAATAAACTGATTGTAACAATCATGGGGGTTCTTGGGGGCAAATGCATGCCTCCAGAGGAGACAGCTAACTGTCTTTGTAACTACTGCTCACAGGCACGGAGGAAAGAGAAATTAGGTGACTTGAAACAAAGCAAGTAATAAGGAATATAAGGTGAACATGACGTTGTGTCAAATGGAAGTGAAAGACTGATTTTCCCAAAATAACAACTCGGTGGCTTTGCCATGCAGCAGTTGTAACTGTAATGTGCACTCTTTAATGCTTTTTTTCCCCTCCCTCCAGATTGTTGCAAAGGGATTTCACTGTGACTGGGAACCCAGCCCAATGGGTGTCCTTCTGAGGAGATTTAGATGTTATCAGAGCTGCACATTACAAATTCATAAAGCTCAGCTAACAGGACTGTCTTGTAAAAGGAGAAGCAGAAGGGATAGATCAAACACAAGAACAATGTTCAGATTTCCAGATTTCTGCACAGGAAATAGCTGTGAGCATTTGAAATGACTTAGATTAGCTTTAAAACATGCAGTGATTAATTTATCAGAAATTGAGGTAGTATATCTACAAGCAGCATCAGGTTGGGGGGTTTTTTCTTCTAGACATGCAGTACATGACATAAGCTTTATTTTAAGTCTCCAGTGCAGTAATATTCTGATTTGTTAGAGATTCTTGGCTTCACTTTATTCAATAACAAACTAAGTTAGTTTAAAAAAATAAAAATACTTTGGTTCACGCTGTTTTATGGGATCCTTCCCAGTCAATTCTAGGAGCCTTTGCACAAAATAAGACCCTCCAAGCTGTACTTAATCCTTCCTGGCCTTTTGATAGAGATGTTGAAAGCAGAGCAATGGTCTGTACCTCTCTGGCTGCTCTCTCTCCCGCCTGCACGGCCCCCTCCATGTATCCGCTCCACTGGGTTGCTGTCTCCGTGCCAGCAAAGTAGATTCTGTCAACAGGCTGGCGAATGATCCTTCAAAACAAGTGGAGAATGTCAGATGACAAGTGACAGGAAGGCGATGATCCTTCTAAAAGCAATTTATGGCTTTGATGGAGCGCGTGGCTTCAGTTCTCCAGAAGCCCCGCAGACCTGGGCTGAGGTGCCACAAGCTGTCCCTGCAGGACCACCTGCTTGCTTCTGTACACAAAACTCAAGATCTGAGAGAGAGAAAAATCTAAGGCATAAATCAGTGTTCCCAGCTTCCATGCAAAGTAATACAGGCCTTCTTTTAGTGCTGGGATAAGGGATAATCCTAACAGCCTCCAGCAATGCCGTGCAGCTGATAGATTTACATCTTCTGCATGGCAGCTTTGCTGTTATCCTTCCATTACTGTGGAATGTGAATGACATTTTTGCAGTGATAGATCACTAATATCAGCTTCTATTTGGAGGCTGGACTTGCCTGGCTGCTGAAGGCCTGGCATTCAGGGAGCTGCATTCACCCTGTAGGGTCATAAATCCAGTCCCTCAGCCCTGCAGTGCTGCACAAGCATCCCAGCCAACCCAGCTGCAGGCAATGAGCTCCCTCTCCCCCTGGGAATGTGCCTGGTGTAATGGCTCCCATTTAATCCCCCATTAGGTTTTCCCTGCCTGCCTGACAGCAGCTTCCCCGGGCCAGACACCTCACCCACCACTGCCCGAGTGTTTGCATAAATGACAAGAGAAGAGACTGAGCATGAGATGACTCCTGCCCACATGATCTTGGCTCAGACAGGGTGTAACCCCGTGCTGGACATGTTGAAGAGCTCCTGGGCTCCTCCTGAACCTGATGCTCCACCTACACAGTCTTCATCTGTCCAAGATGTGTGTTCTCAAGGGCTTGGGGGTCTCTAGAGGGATCCATTGCAAACACTGCATAGCACGAACTATCATAAATAATCCAGTGGGGAAAAGTTTTGTGGCTTTAGCAGGTCCCTTTGTGACTGTGTTTCGCTTCCTTGAAAGCCACAAGAGAAATGTTGGAACCCTGAGTTCCGAGAATTTCAGTCTTTCAGTACTGACAGACAGTGATCCTTCAGAAGCACACTGCATCTGACCTGAGACCTTGGGAAAGACTTCCCAAATTGTTTGATAACACTGAGGTTGTTGCTGTGTGAGTTATGTCACTTGGTGGAATATGTAGAAATGTAGAAAATTAGGTTTATGGGAAATATGTAACAATATGGAGCATTTTGGGCGTGGGTTTGTTCTTCTTTCTTCTTTCTTCTTTCTTCTTTCTTCTTTCTTCTTTCTTCTTTCTTCTTCTTTCTTCNCTTCTTTCTTCTTTCTTTCTTCTTCTTTCTTCTTTCTTCTTTCTTCTTCACAAATCTGGGTTTTCTGGTATTGGGTCAAAAATTCCACAGTGTGGGACATGAGTTATTGGATAATAAGTAAAAACAATTTAGTTGGCAATTTATAATTGGGTGATTTGGACCTTAAAAGGCCTTGGAAGTTGAAGCTCGGGGCCATTTTCACCTTGTTAACTTAGAAGGCACACTCTGTGCAGCTGTGTTATAGGTAAGATATAATAAACATCTAAGTCCGAAGATAAACTCCCTGTCTCCTGCATTTTAATCCAAACTCTGAGTAAAACGGACTCACGAAAACAAGAAAATAACCCGAAAGGAAAAGTAATAAGAAACTCTGCTCTTAGTAAAATAAATAGCAAGATCCTTGTTAGCCGGGGAGTAGGAGAGTGGAAAGAAGGTTGAAGCTCCCCCAGTATTCCATATCTGCCACAGGTATTGTATGTGAGCTAAGAAAAGTGAACTAGAAAGCGAAGCGTTCTCTGTTTTACCTTCCATAGGAATGCATTATGCCTGGTGGGAAGTAGGCTGTGTAGCAGCCCCCTGAATATTGCTCCATGGTCCAGTTCTTCTCTTCGTAATGCACAGGCTGTGAGTACCAACAGAGAAAACAGAGTGAAACGCTGGCAGAGAAACTGGGAATAAAGAACAGGTTTCTTTTGAAAAGGGGGAAAATACAGGCTGAGAATACCTGACAAAGGAGTGCCATGTCATCTGGCTAATGCCATCCATCTGCACAAAACAAATTTTTGTGCTTTTACAGAAACACCAGCCTTCCATGGGGCCACGGCAGGACAAATTAAAACATGCACTGCCTTCTCTTTTCTTGTGCAGGGTAAGACTGGCAGTTCTTTTCCTCCTGTACTCGATGCTGCCCTCCCCTTGGGAATAGATTGTATGGCACAACATGCAATTTTAGGTACACATTTTAGGTGCCAGGAACTTTGGCTTCATCACCCAGAACAAAGGAGCAATATTATTGTACAACAGAGGCAAAACCAGGCATTAATTCCTTACTTGTAAAGCCTCTTTCATCCCCAGTGCCTTGGCATATGCCTCACAGATCTTCTTTTTCCTATATGAAAATAAAATCAGAGTCAGAAAAAAAAGGGGGAGAAACCTCTCCACTCCCATTCTTCTTATAAAAAACCCAACAAATTTATTGCAACACACTGGAAAGAAAGTTGGGTTAGGCTTTGTTTTTAAGTCTGATTTCAAGTTCTTATCTTAACATACATAATTCAAATGCTGATGCCTAAAAGTTACATCTAAAATGGACCCAGGGAATGGGAAATGAAGGTTGATTTTGGCAATGAGCTCTAAAAAAACAAATCTTTGTACAGCTATTTTAGGATGCAGAGCCAATTCATTCTCATGTTCACTGGTGTAAGACCAGAAGAAAAGCAATATAAATCAATTAAATCCCTGCAGATTTACTATAGCTGGGAATAAAATATGAGCTGAAGAATGCTGCTCACATTCCTAAGCAGAGTTCCTCTTGCACGGTACCAAAACTCACATTTAGAAACTACTGTTTGTTCATTTCACTGACTAACAGGGAAACCATACTTTAGTAAACACAGAAGTTTAAAAAATTTGTCAGCCAGTCTGAACCGGAAGGAGACCCACAAGGAGACATGTCAGCACTCCCTGTATCCCTGGGTTAAGGCACCATTCAGTGAGGATGTAGTCTGGGAACGTCTTTGGAAAAATCTTGTCTGTTCACACAGAGACCCAGAGCTGGTAAATCATAGCAAGGAACAGTAGGCAGGACTCAGAAACTTAGAAATATCCATAACTGGATGAATATTAGCATTAGTGTCTTGGCTTCTTTATGCTAAATCTCAATTTCTGCCCCAAATTCCAGTGTTGGTAGTTGTGCTGAGCATATATATATGTGCATATTCACACACATATTCACACACATTCCTGTGGGGAAGCATCCCAGAGAAACAACTTGCTTCTCAACACTTACAGCTTCTGAACTCTTACCTCTCTTCCTTGCTGAGATGGGCCAGTTTGACAGCTTTTCTGGTAAGGATGAAACTGAAAAGAAAAATAAGGCATATGAACATCACCCCATCTGATTCGCAAGCTCTTGCTCGAAATGGCTCTAAAAAGGGACTGGCAAAGCACTTTACTGGTATGTAATGGGCTTGATGTTTGTCATCATACCTCAACATGTAATAATTACAGGTCACACAGGTGATGGCAGCCTGTGCAGGGTAACCTGCAGAGTTAATTGAAAGGGAGGGTGTGCATTCCCAGAGGGCACCTATCAAGGTCTGATCCAAAAGGACTGAGAGACCCTGAGCTTTCTTGAGCTTTTGAAGTCTAGCAGGCAGCTGCCTGTGTCACTTGGTGTTAGCAGGTGATGGCAGCCTGCTGCTCTGACAGGCACTGCACACTGTCATGGATGGCTCCTGCAAGAACTGGGATTAATATTTATTCATCTTGAAGGAAACAGATTTGGCCATTAGTCCATCTGACCCTAGTGGAGATACCCAGGGGATGAAGTATACTCCTGCACTCTTTCAGGAAGTCACATAAATCCATGAGGAGAAAGAAAGCAGGAAACTGTTTGCCACATGGGGTTTGGAGGAGGCTTGCTGCTCTCAGGTCATGGAAGCTTTTAAGCCTTGAACATGCCCATAAACATGTACAGTTCAGTAGAAGTGGTGAGCTTTCCCAGCCAGACACTTAAGGAGTAGGTGCCTGACATTTATATTGGCCTTTTTTTGGCAGTCTCACCTCAGATTACAGTGGAAACATTTGTAAAGATTGTTTGTTCATTTGGTTTCAGCTATTTTAAAAGCCAGTCAATGCTGTCATGTATTTTCCCACCAGTTTGTCCAAACTATAACATTTTCACTTGTCAGTTTCTACAGAATCTTGATTTTTTCACTGCACAGCTGCTTCCCTGCTCCACCAGCTGATGTTCCTTGTCCTGCCTCAGCTCAGTGGTGAGAGGAGACAAATGAGGATTTCTTGGACAATTGCATTGTCATTTTGGCCCAGGCATTAAACATAAAAGCCCAACATAAGCCAAATACAGGCTCAAACGGATAGGTAAGAGAGGGATTTATTTCTGAATCTACTCCACAGCAAAAAACCACATGAACTGTATGCTTAAAATAGACTACAGCCGAATTCAGCAACTCCTTCCCAACCACATCCTTTCTATTAGGCTGTTTGTAGCAGAACCTTCACCAAAGTTTATATGGACTAGAGAGGCACAAGAGGCTTGGCAGAAGTGCTCTCCTCCATCTGTGCAGACTGAGGAAGTGGAAAACACCAATGTAACCTGGTCATTTCCCCTCTCCCTCCTCCTCCCACTAACTCTTACAAGAAGAAATACACATCTGTGAGTGTGGGCTAGAAGCTTTTACCCCATAATGGCAGGGAAGGTTCCATCAGGTTTCGTGTCATCTATGGTTATTCCAATTGGAGACTCTTCATCCTCAATGATGAAGGAACCACAATAACCTAAAGGGAAAAAAACCCCAAGATGATTTTCAGAGAAACCTGTTGGTGATCACTGTTGCTGATAGCAACGAGCAAGGAAAGTTCTCCATAAAAGGAATTGTACAGTAATTCCTTTGTTACCAATAACACCTACATGTCTGAAGTGTCTCTGCAACAGTTTCTCTACTCTCTTCTCTCTGACTCTGGGAAACTGTGTACACAGACTTATAAAAATCTTTAAAATTCCATTATTACTTAGCAAGGAATTCCTGTGAATTGCTGCAAGTCTCTTTGGATTTCTATTTTGGAGACAATAAACATTAAAAATAAATTGATCTAGTCAGAAGTATGGTGATTCATTCCATGAGTAACTTTCACCAAAACAAAACCCAGTGTAATTACATCTGGTCACTGCAGGCTCAAATTCACACTGTTTTGATTTTGCTGGTGATAAGATTGTTAGGAATGGTGTTCCATGACAGTAATGCAGCAGAAGCATGGGCTGTCTAATCTAGGATCACGTCAGGACGTGTTTCAGATGAACATGCAAAAAATCTCATCTGGAGAACAATGTACACACCTGATTGTATTCCTGTCTAATCTCAATAGCCAGTTTATGCCCTGAAACATGCAAAAATTATATTTCTTTGATTAAGAAATATTCTTTCCACTCTCCATACTGTTATGAAGGAAGTGGAACTAATCTGTTCATACAAATAGTTCTGAATATGGTATCAGTTAAAGCTGAGAAAAACATGACATTGCAGCATGGAAAAAATATCTTGAGCTAAACAAAAACCTAACCTACTTTTCCCAGTCCTCTGAGATATCAAGTCTGCAGAACAGAGGATTAAAACCAGGGAAAGATATTGCTTACACCTAAGCTTTGCTGTAAATTCTCTTTGGCTGACCTAACTGTCCCTGGCAGGAGAAGAAGGGAGCTGATGCTGCAGGGAAGCTGATGCTTCTGTGCTCTGCAGGTTTTCCCAGGGAAACCTTGCTTGTTCTCTTGGTCGTCCCACTTCAGCTAACAGCAATGAGATTCGGGATCCTACCTGGGTCTGGACTCATCTTTGGGACAAGGCATGCACTCAAGCTTGGAGAAAGAGTTCTCCTTTCTAAGGCACTTTTCACTTTTCTGTGTGTTTGGTTTTGGGGTTTTACCCAATTAACCCTCCCTTGGATTTATTCCTTGATTGTTAGATGGCAGAGCTTCAAAATTTGCGCAGTTTAGAGTTCCCAAGTCCTCCACGTCCTCCACCTACCCTTCCTCCTCCAGAAGGCTTCCCTGTAGTACATCATGCATTTGATGACACTCCCCATAGGCAAACGCTGAATTAACTGGTTTCTCTTTGGTGGCAGCTCTGGTTTGTAATGAATCTTTGTTGTCAGGATTGGAGGGATGGCACTGATCACATACTTGCCCTGAAATGTAGAACAAAGTCAGCACAAGGCACTGCCTCTCAGCGAGCTTGTCCCACAGGACATGTTTGAAAGACACTCTTAGTAGCTGTTAACAGCTTTCCCACACCTGACCCTGCTAGGTGGCTTTCCCACACACATATTTCCAGGTGACCAAAGTAATTCTGCCATTTCAGAAAAAAGGAGCTGGAAAAAACAGACCAGAGTTGAAACTTGGCTGGAGACAGGTGGGGAAATGGGACAAGAGAGACCTCATGGCCTATGTAAAAACTGCCTTTTATCATCCCCAGGAAAATATGACCCATATTTGTCCCAATTAAAAGACGCTAAAAAAATCCCATTTGTTCATATTCACAGGATGTTACTTCAGGACAAGGAATACGAATGGTGATTTTGAGCTTTCCTGAATGTGCTCCATCCCTTTCACAGGGTCTGGGGCTGACAGGACTCTATAGGGTGACACTGCATCACAACACTGCTGCTCTCAGGTGCTTTCAGGCAGGTGGGGCTGCTGCTGCCCCATGGGTACCTCTGTGGGTAATCATGTGCTGATAGAGCATTTCACAGCACAGAGGCAAAATCTTACTAAAGGTGTTTGAAATGTCTTTTTTTTTTTTTCTGTGCTGCAAACCACAAACTTAGACACGAACAGGAAGGTTATTTTTCCTTCTTTTGAAATGGTCTCAATGCAGAACTAAAATGTAAAAATTTATAAAGACATAAAGGCAGAGAAGTCAGAGTAATGACAGAAACCAAGTAGCAGAACACCAAGAAGAGAGCCAGTCATAAATAAACCTGTAAAGCAGGCTTCATGGAGTGTCAGCATAGTCCAAGAAATAGACACACACAAATGGGTACTTCCCGATTACATCTGGCTAAGAGCTACAGCAGATGTTTTCCCCTACTAAATGCATACTCTACTTTTATTCTGATCGAATTACCTCGTATATCTCATGGTTTAGAGTCTCCACAAGGACATTATCACCTGTCTGATCGATACTGATCACAGGTCTCTCCAGTTTAACTCTGCCTTTGAGGCACTCCATTATTCTCTCTGATATCTGACCAGAACCCCCTTTAAACTTCCTTTCCTAAAACAACAAAGGGAAAAGAAACACAAACAAAAAGTCAACAGCATTAATCACAATGATATTGAATATGACTTCTGCTCACCATCATGAAATTCCAGGCCAAATCTTCAAGTCCTAAGGGTGCATAAAGACACTCAGACTTTCAGAAGAGTGAGGGCATGAATGTGAGCCTCAGTGGGGATTACTGACTAAACCACTTTTGCAGTGGCTTCTCTAATGACCTGGCTTAAAGACTCTTTACATGCACATATAATGCAGGCATTCTAGCAAAAATAAACATATCACTTCATTCAAAACAGGTTTTGAATATTTTACCCACCATGGTGCTACCAAAACCCTCAAGTGTGACAAAGAAACCAACTGCAGAGTGAAAAACTGCACCAGCCCAGAAGCAAGACAGATCTTTAACTGGGTCTGGTCTCAAGGCAATGAGCTTTCTCTGTCCCTGGGAAGACACAAAGACAGTGCCATCTGGAAAAAAGCACAATCTGTGACACACATTTCCCTGTAATGTCCATGCAGAGGGTCAGGGGAAGCACTAAAACCTCTTTTATCTACCAGCCACCAGTGCTGTATCAAGCAGCTCGCTTTTACATGTAAGATGCTGGTACTGGCAAGGAGGAAAGGATCCACAAAGTTTCATGCTGAAAGACTGAAATGGCTGCCCAAGGAGGTTTTACAAGACTTGTCAGGGCCACAAAGCCAGAAACCCTTAGTGCTTTTGCTCAACTGATATTGACTGGGGTGAGGGAAGAGGGAAGCATGATAGGAACAAAGATAGCTTTTCCCATCCAGCTACCAAGAAAATGAAGTGCTCTTCCCAGGCTAGTTTTCCCTTCTCCACGTTTTGTTTAGCTATGAATACCTTGGGATTAGTTTTATTTTTAATTCTTGCTGCATCATCTAGCAGTTGTTGATGTGGGACAGCAAACATGACTGAGGGGCTCCTGAGGAGGAAGGTTTTTGGCCAGGTCTGTCTCCTACCTCAGGACAGCATCAGCACACATCCTTCCTGACATATGGGTGTCTATTCTTACCCCAGTGGACAGATGTTGATGGAAACTGTTGCCGTGTGAGCTGACTCGAGAATGAAGGGCCTTTTGCTATTTACTTCCAATTCTTGTCATTAGAGGCTTCAACACCAAAAAAACACCCACGTTTCACTCTGAAGCGCACTTGTTCTGAACTCTTGTAAACATTCAAATGTGCCAAGTAACCCATAGAAAATGAACTGGCAAGAAAGCAATGCAACTGCAACAACAGTACTGTGCTGAAGTGAATGCAGAAACCCCCAAAATGTTTCAATAGTCCCAATTTATCCCACAGCTTAGCTAATAAAATCCTCCATTAAACAGGGTTAGTTGAGAGGGCTGTATCACCCCGTGAGAACATTTCTCTCTCTGGTGCCACATGCTCTCATCTTTTCATTAACTGCAGGGTTTTGATGGGTACAACACTCCACTTGCTCGTTATCGTTTCAAGAGAGGAAGAAAATGAGACATTTTGTACCTGGCCCCCATTGGTGATAGAGAAAATCCTGGATGTGCCCCCACACTGCCTCACGTACCACAGGAACCAGAGAGCAGAGACTTCGTGAGGCTCAGACGTGACGTTGACATTCACAAAGACCGTGGCGAAGTCTCTAACAGCTCTGCATGAGACACAAGAGCAGAAAGAGACAGTGAGAAAATATCAATTCCTGACTGCTTTCAGGATTTTATTTGTCATACTAAACAAGGGCTGCTTTCCTAAAAGTCAGAAAAGTCAAGGTGATTTATATCCGTTTAATTTTTCAGTCTGTAGTGAGACTGTTCAAATGGGTCTCTACCAGCACCTCCCTCCCTCCCAAAGCATTTACCCATTTAGTTTGAAATCCCACTGATTTCACCTCGGTTAAATAGTTTCCCAGCTGCTACTCCTTTCATCAGAATAAATATTTTTCTCAGCAGAAGAACATTTTTGGTAATCTGTTAGTGAAACTTTTCTGCATTTCTCCTCTATGGGGAGCTCATCAGGCACATCAGTTCCAAGGTCTGATGGGTCCTGAAGGACTGAAGCAGCCATGCAGCCAAAACATTCTCCATCTCTCATGTAACACTGCTGCACTGATCTTTTGTGAAATCAAGAATCAGACTTGGTAAATAACCCAGACAGAGAAACCAATTTGGCAATCATTGTCATAAAAATAAGGAAAGGGTCACCTGTCTACCACAGTAAGTCCTCTGAACACGAACAGAGAAACAGCAGCAGGAACTGAGGATCTGGATATTCATATTTCTTTAATTTGTGGCTACAGATTGCTAAGGAAACTGAGATCCTTTTGCAAAGAAGGTAAAAGGACTTTGACTTGGCTGAAGCTCCAAGAAACAACATGAATTTATAATCCTCTGCCAAAGGAAGGAACTTTGCAAGTTATCTGGGCTAAAATATGTAACTTATAAACTTTTATAACTTCATTTCCCTAAGTATGAAGTCCATTCACCCCTATTTCATTAGCCAGGATACGAAAACAGCCTGCACACAAGAACCCTCTCTGACAATCCTGAGAGCACCAAGACACTACACAGTTGCAGCAGGTTCAGGCCTGAGAAATGTGAAAAAAGTCTCCAGGATCAGTAGATGCTGATCTGTGACACAGGACAAACAAATCTTCTTTTGTAATCTTGGCCTGACTCATACAGAAAATGCTGCGGAAGAGCTTGTCTGTTTAAGCACTGTTTTTGAACTGCATGTAGAAAAACATGGCTGGGCTTGAAGATCTAAAACGGGTTTTTACTGAGTTTTTGAATGCGTTTCAGCTGAGCACATCCATTAAAACTGGATGTTTTACTGACACCACCATTGGCAGTAGAAGCTGCCTTGCAGAGAAGCCTGTTAAAAGAGGGATCACTATAAACCCAGTCCTGCTTATACTCCACCAGCTCCCTGACTAAGAGAAGCAGTAAAATCTAGAAGAGGAAGAGTCAGTGCACTTGCAACAGTAGTCCAAAGTAACCGAGTTTGCAGGCAAAAGGCTCATAAAGCTAATTGCAAAGAAAACTCCAATGCCACAGAGAGCTCGAGCAAGTCCAAATGGCTGTACAGCATATCCCATGGAGCTGGAGCAAGACCTAAGCCATAAAAACGAATTTCAAATGGAAAGTTTTGGTCAGAAAGCTGCAGGCACAGCACTAAAGTGCACTCAGAATGAAAGGGCAAACAGAGCACAGCCGCACAAATAAAAGACACTGAATAGGAGGGAGGAGAGTGTTAGAGAACAGCACAGGGGCTGGCACAGCAAGCGGGGACACCAGTGCCCATACGATCACACTTCTCTTCGCCTCATAAAGAGAAATGACTGAAAAGAGAAAGGAAGGAAAGAGAATTTCCAGTTGTCATCACCTCAGTGAATCACAGAATCACAGAATCACCAGGTTGGAAGAGACCTTCAAGATCATCGAGTGCAATCCATGTCCCAACACCTCAACTAAACTAAACCATGGCACTGAGTGCCACATCCAATCTCTTTTTAAACACGTCCAGGGATGGTGATTCTACAACCTCTCCAAGTAGACCATTCCAATATTTTATCATTCTTTTTGTAAAAAACTTTTTCCTAATATCTAACCTATATTTGCATTGAACATTGCTCCTTTTTTTATTCTGTGGTTCCTCACAGAAAACACATTGGTCATTTTATAGACCTTGAGCCCTCTCCCTACCAACTATTGTTGATGCTCTGTTGGATCTGCTGCTGGCAAACAAGGAGGACCTGTGGGATGATGCAAAGGTGAAGGGCAGCCTTGGCTGCAGTGGCCATGAGACTGTGGGGTTTAAGATCCTGAGAGGAGTAAGGCAAACAGCAGAATTGCAGCCCTGGAATCTGGAAGGGCAGATTTCATCCTCCTCAAGGGCCTGAAGGTCAGTGTCTCATGGCAAACTATCCTGTAAGGCAAAGAGCCCCAGGAGAGCTAGCTGGAGCTCAGTGCTCCAATGGTTTGAAGTGAAAGGATGGTGGGAAGAGCCTACACCACCACTGCTGTGTGCAGGGACCTGCTGAAGCAAACCCCAGGCTCCCCCAGCACCTTTGATGCCATCCCATCTCTAACACCTCCTGATCTCTCAGCACCTGTATTCAGCTGTACCCCAGAATCTGTGAAAAAGCCACTATCATTCCACAGCGAGAATTTCAAAGCAGATAAAGATTTACGTACTTGGTCCAGCAAATCTTATTTATCAGCTCTTTCATGGTCATTTTGTCCCATTCTTCAGCATGTGGAGCATCCCATGGTGCATCAACAGGAATCTGGAGACAGAGGTGAAATATCCAATTAATGATTCAGTACTTCACTATTGCCGGGTCATAGCTAGTTAATAGCTACAGACTTAATTGATATGTTGGCCAGGAGTTATTTTGTCTGCTGCACATGGATATAAATTTGGAACACATTCACTAAATGGAATAGTTTCCATTCACACCTTTGGGCATGAATTGTACCATGACCACCAAATCTGTCTATGTCTGACCAATGAACCACATCCTTGTGTTGGGACTCATCTGGCTTTTAGTTGTCCACAAGTGATTCCAATTTAGTTGTCTTGGTGTCCTCTAAAAGTTGAGGGGAAAGTTCTTTTTTCAGTCAGTTCCAAGATGGGTATCCAAAGGTACCCATGTCTCTCTGCTAATTGCAGAGTAAGAAAAAATGTCCAGATACCGCTGAAGTATTTTTAGACAGTTAAATTCTTAATAATAACTTTTTGCATGTAAGTAACATGTGGAGGACACCACTATATCCCTGAATCGTAAAAAAATGTACTATTTGAAAAACAAAAAGTGTAGTATCATACACAAATTTGATTCTGCAAAAACACATAAAACCGATAAAATTTGCGCGAGTACAGTGAGTTCTGCTTGAAGGTTCTGGTAAGGTAAAGCCCTTGGTTTGTTGCTAGATTACATGGCAACTGATGAATATTTGAAAGACAGCATAATGCACCAGGGGCTGCAGTTGTACTGCTTATATTCTGAATTTTTAAAAAAAAGTTACTGTGAAGTCAAACTGGAGCCCAGCTTAGGCAGCTACAAAAAAAAGAATCATCTTTACTCAAAATGCTGTCACGAGGGAAGGGAAAAAACTCCTTCTAATCCCCCAGCTCATGGAATGGGTTTCCCTGTCATGAGAAAATACTCACATTGAGTTCAACCTCACTTTTTTTCAGATATCTTACACACCTCCAGATCTTTTTGTCTCCTCTCACAGAATCATAAAATAGTTTGGGTTGGAAGGGACCCTGAAAAGTCATCTAGTCCACCCCCCCTCAGTGAGGAAGACCTTTTATTTCTGACAGTTCCTGGGCAATATAGGAATCTTTCCTGATAAATGTTCCCTTTCTGCTCTGTTTTGTTGTTGAGGGTTTTTTTTATACTAAAGAAGCAATAAAAAACCCTGCCAGAAACAAAACAAAACCAAACCTGATTTATTCATGGTGACACGAGCACTGTAGGAAACACAGCATTTTCACAGCCTACCTCTTTTCCCATCTTGTCCATGGTTCTCCAGAAGTTATTGTAATCCAGATAAACCAAGGGATTCCATGTTGAAGGGCAAATTCCTGTGAAATTTCGTGACTTTCCCTGAAATGCACATAAAAACAAAAGCAACTGAAATACAACAGAGCATATCTTCACTACTCAAGAACACAAAATTTTCAGTCATCACATGGTTGGCCTTCTGCCACAAAAGACCTGGCTGGGGTTTTGGTGGTTTTTTTGGTGTTGTGTTTTTTTTTTTTTTTTTTTCCCTGCATGTGCATGCAAGCAATGGAATGTGTGTAGCTAAGCAGGAGGGATAAAAACAGCTGGACTGACATTAAAAAGGACAATAACACCTTTTCATATTTATTATTCTGAAGGGATGGGGAAAGGTACATTTATTCTGAGCAGGTTGTCAAGTTCTGGACTAGGGAGGCTCAAGCCATGGCCAAAGAGGTAATATTCCTTGTTCCTAAGCATCCTTCATTTTTACATTTAAATTAATCTACTATTTGCCTGCCTGCTGAAATGTGCATCCTGAAATTTGCATGGGTCTATAATTGCATGCATTTCAAACTATTTAAGCACCTTTATGGCACACCTCACTCTAGTATTCCATGGAAGAAACCTAGCCTATAAAAAAAATCTGAACAGGAATTTTTTGGCTGCAGGAAGAAAAATATTGTACACGTGCAAAAATGGTGTCAGCACTTGCAATGTGCGTGACACTGAGCTGCAGCAGTGGCTTTTACTGTTATTATCTGAAACTGACTGTTTCAGATAATCCTGTGATACAATGATAAGAGAAACAATCTGACAGCAGCTGCTTCTTTGTGATAACTTTAATCTGAAGAGGATGGGATAAGCAGGTAACATCTTCTCTTACTAAATTGCTTTGAACCTTCTCCCATGTAAGTCAGTGGTGAATTTCTCATCAGACCTCGCCGTTGTTTGTCCTTCCAGATGTGTCAGAAGTCTGTGTGAGGATGCAGGGAACACGCTGACCATGACGGGTAGGAGCTGGGGTGCTAAAGCAGTTAGAAATCTGCTTTTCAGTGCCATGGACCCTGTGCCAGCCCATCACACCTGGCAGGTGGGAGCCACAGACCAAAAGAGAGGCTGCAGTGCTTCAAATACAGGAGATGGGGATCCAGGGACAGAGGACACAAAGCAGGAGCCAAACACACCTTCCTCACACTTGGTGAGAGAGAATTTATTGATCTTCCCCACTGGTATTTGTTTGTAAACACATAGGGGTTTCTGATACTCTGCAGAACATTTTTCTCTGCAAAGATCATAACAAAGATAAAAGGTGCAAGATGAAACTCAGAGATCATAGTGAGCTTTCAGACTTGTCAAAAGCAGTAAAATACTGAAATTCCTACACTTTGGTCAATGCTTGTAAGCCCCAGGACAGGTACAGTAGGGGAGGCAAATGTATGTGGGTAAGGGACCACAGCAAGACTTGGCTGACACTGCTTGGTCCTCACTCCTCAGAGCAGGGCTCCAGCTCTGACATCCATCAGGTCACTCTGTGCTGCTCCTCCTCACCATCTTCAGTGAGGGCAGCAGCAAAGCCACTCCCCTGTTCCATCCAGACTCAGTAATTTCTGCTCTGGGCCAAGCAAAGCATCAGGTTGTGATCTCAGCACTTAGTTCAGCTTGAGATCCACATGTTTAAGGTTTTGGGGTTTTTTTAAATTTCCAGCAAATGTTGTGCTTTCAAGTCACCAGGAGGTGGTTGGTTACCTCTGGATTTCTGGGTATGTAATCTCAATCTTGTGTACCACATACTTGCTTCTTTTTATCCCCATTTTGTTCTTTTTCAGAGAGTTACACTGGAGGAGGGTGGCAGGTGCTCCAGCTTTCTCCAGGTGCACACGTGCATGCAAAACATTTCTGCCATGACAAGAGCAGAGCAAATGCTCTTGTGAACTACCAGCAGGGGAATCCTCCAAACAGCACTGGCTCTTCCTTTCCCTTGGGGACTAATTCCCACTGCCAGGCTGGAGCACTGTGCTCAGCCACAGAAAAGAGGGCCAAACAATGCATGCAAAGGGATATACTGAATACTACAGCTTTTATTGTCATAAACTGGTGCTGTATCAAACTAGGAAATACTGATAGCAAGCAGTAACATACTAACAAACATTTTGTTCTTATTGCACAACATTTTGCTTTCCTAAAAGATCATCAAACACTGCTTCTCGAAATTCATTTATTGCTAGACTTTTCATTCTGGATGGGAACACAGGTGCCATCCACATTCCTTCCTTGACATGCCCTAACAGCAATAATTCTGCCCTGCAGCAGAGATGAGGTGCAATGCTGTCAGGCCACCCAAATCCAGGTGAGGAGAAGTTATTACTGCAGTTCTGTCATGGAAATACTGCAAGGGGGCAAAGGGAAAAGCTAAGCCTGTGTCCAGCCAGGAGTGGCAGCAGAAAGTTCTCAGTTTATCGCTGTTCAGTGACACCTCTCTTCAAAAGTCTTTCTGATAGGTGACTGTGCTTGTACAGAGTGATGTAACTTGCAAACAGCTCTCCTATCCTTAGCTTACTTAGCTTAAAACGTCTTTGGTCAATGGCATAGCCCAGAGAGATCAATGGGAAAACATATTTTATCCCCTGAGAACTATGAAATGCCAACTGATAATTTAAAAAGCCAAAAGTTGTGTTACTTGTTGCTCTCTTCTGCATGCAAAAAACCCCACAACTTCAGTAAGACTGGAGTCCAATGGCCAGAAAAGCTGCAAAAATACAGCAGTGCTAACAGACCTGGAAGAGGCTTAGACTGAATTCAGAGAGGCTGAAATAGTTCACAGACACAGTGATCCCTTGTGTGGCGGGGCTGTACCTATCCGACATGGGATCAGAGGAAAGCCCAACTCCAGCAAATTCCAGGAAAGAAATCCCCATTTCCCACCAGGGAGTGTGAGCCCAACAGCCTGAGACACATCAGTTCTCCAGCTTTCTCTCTGGCACAAGTATCTCCACGGCAGGGAGTAAATCTAGCCAGAGTGAGCTGGGGCTGGTAAGTTATTAATTTGGTTTTAATATTGTCTCCCTGCTAGGCAGAGGAGCTCTGGCTGCATGTTTCACAGAGGAGCTCACTGCAAACAGGCAAGGTCTTGCAATATTCCATTTTTAAACAAGTTTATAGTGTTCTGGACGTACTCTTTTCAGAACTACTGTTTTCTTAACTGAAAGGCAAATAACCTACTGGCTTCGTTCCCATGCTAACACAGGGCTGCTTGACTGACCCACAGAGTTTATCCAACCCTTTTTCTCATTTCCTGGTGTGTCAAGTGGTTTCCTGCAGGCCTCAGATCTGAGTCCTGCTGCCTGCTTGCATTAGTTACCCCACACCAATCCAAAGAAAACAAGACCCTCAAGCACCATCCTTCAGCAGTTACAAAGAAGGCTGTGAGAGATGAGCTCTGCAAGGTCCCTTCCCTGCTCAGGGCTATGCCAAAACTACAGGAATTAACCCCAAGCTGTGACACCACCCCAAGTTTCACATTGTGGCAGAGGAGCAGACGATTTTGCCAGTCTTGAGAAAGGCAAGTCTGTCTCCTGCCTGCTGTGCCAGGGACGGGGCACCCATCAGGAAGCACAGGGGGAGCATCCCTCATGCCCCAGAGCAGGGGTTGTTATTGCCTGGGGCTCTGCACAGCACACACAGAGCAGCAGCTCCCCGTGGTGTGTGCTCCTCAGGTGAGTGTCCTTCCCTGATCACCACCTCCAGCAGGTCTAGCCCTGGGAGCATTGCAGTGCCTGGGACTGTCTGATTCCTGTGTCTGCACAGCAAGTTTATGGTGATGTGCAGAGTCTCAGTCACAGATCCACCTGCTGCACCCCGAGCTCTTAATCTCAAGGCAGGATGAAGAAAAGAAAAGACCAGATGGCAAATGCAAAGCACTGTATAGAAATGCTCATAATTTGTCAAGTGTTCCCTCGATCTGAAAATCATAATTCCTTACTAAATAATACTATATATCCTCGGGCTGTGTGCTGCTGCCAGATATTGGAGAAGTGCAGTTGTGTGAGAAGGTCAATACCACACCAAGGCCCAAAGCCTTTACTTTCTAGGGTCTTCTACTAAAAGGGTGAAAACAGCACAGAGCTTCAAGGACTTCTGTGAAAACAAAAAGCTGTCTGCCAGCTCAGGCAAGGGAGAACTCCAGCACATCTGCCCTTTCTCAGTTCAAAAGCATTCTTACTGAATTACAGGACAGTAGCCACAGAGAAATCTAGCTGGAAAGAAAGCCTGGGGCTCATAATAAACACTACAGTGTCAAGTTACAGATTTACAAGGACAGGATACCAAAAAAAATCCTGATTGACACCAAAGGAGTCCATGTTACCATGCTAACTGATGGGAAAGAGAGAACAAACAAACAAACAAAAGATAAACAATAGTTACATATTTGGATTTTCAAATAAACTATAACTACAAAGGAAACCTGCACCAAACGAAGCAACTTGGTTATTAAAGCTTGCAGTACATGGAATTTTTCCACACGCATGTGGGAACAATTCCTGTCAGAGAAAAGAAGCTCATTAAATCCCTCTGGGGATTTTCACTTTCCCCTGGCTGCATCCGCTGCTTGGATAAACCATTTTCCCACTTTCTCCCAACTCAACCAAAGCAGGATCCTGGAAATCTTCAGAAAAAGCCAAACTGAACTGATTGTTATGGCAAACAAAAGACCAAAAATCTCGTAATCCAAGGGTGCTGGAGATTACATACAGAGGAGTACTGTCACAAACGCATCTAAAGCTGTGCTTAGTCACTGCTCAAAACACTTCCTCTCACTTCTGACAAAACCACACAACATTGCAGACTTTGGAGAAAGCTCTTGGGAGGAGACCTTCCTGTCTGGCCCTGGCTACACACTCCTGGACAGCCACCAGCTGACAGCAACAACAGCTGAGACACAAGGGGAGAAGTTTTAGTCAGGCCTTCCAAGCCTGAAAGGCAGCAGCTCGCCCATGGCTGATGGTGTATTAGCCCAAGAAGCTGAAAACATCCATCTTTCAGATTAATATTTAATTTTTGTTGGATATGATCCTTTAATATCAAATAATCTCTTTGGTAACGTTTTCTGTCATTTAGGAAATACCACAGGTGCTCGTGTTCCTGGAGCATCTTTAATGAATACGAGGGGTGCATCTACAGCTGGGAGAGCACAAACCCCTACTTGCACCTCACCCTCCAGCCTGGGAACAGCGTGCAGCAGGCAGGTAAAAGAGAGGCAGGTAAAAGAGCCCTGGGCACTGACCAGCCCAGACAACAGCCAGGACTGCACAGATGGGAGTTTAATAAGCTTCCTCTAGAAGTGGGATGTAAGAGAGGGTTCAACAAGACATCCCTAAATCAAAAGGTACAGTGACTGCACAATGTCTCAAGGAAAAAGAAAGGAGAAGCGGTACAAAAGCTTAGGAAAAAAAAAAAACTGAAGAAAAAGCTACAATTCAAAGACTGGGAAGAGTATGTGGGAGAAATGAGACCTACAGGCAGAAAAGCATCATTATTATTCATCCAGTGCTTAAATCTGGGAGACCTTAAAGCCCCTGTGCTGTCACCCTGGTCCAACAACTACAGCTGCCTTGGGACCCTGATTAGCTCAGCAGGACCACGATGACAAATCCAGAATTGATCCACAGCCTGTGATCCAGCTGAATAGCTCATAATGCTGCCTCTTGCTCAGAAACATGCTTCCACTTCAAAGAAAACTTCCAAAATTACATGGTCATTAGCAGGGACGTGCATAATGCAACATGGGACAATAAAAAGCTGCAGCTTTGGTGTCAAAATGGATTAAGGGCTCAAAGTAATGTAACCCATTAGAGCCTTTTATTTAACATAAAGAAGATAAGTGCCTTTTAGGATGCTGAGAGATTCATGCCTGAGCTTAAATTAGAGTGGGACAAACATTCTGCTGGTACAAACCAGCCCATCCCTCTTGCTGTAGAATTACATCAATTTTGCATGAGGGGGTGACAAATAACTTTTTTAGTATTATGGAGAGGCTGTGCAATTATTTAAGATGTGCCTGTTTTATGAGCATGGCATCAATCTGCCCAATAAGGAGTGCTTGCAGAACCAGATGGTAAAACTTTGCTGTGGGAACACATCGCTCTAATTCTTAGGAAAAAAAGTGGGAAGGTAACAGAAATGAAATCAATTAAGGATCTGTCCCATAGGCTGGCTTGCCTTCATCTGACTCATATAGGCTTCAAGTCTGGTTCTGCCAGAGTCCGTTAAGTACCAGAACTAAAGAATATTATTTAAAAAAAAAA
>VZTI01005851.1:345413-617658 GCA_013397865.1 Struthidea cinerea | reverse complement strand
AAAAAAAAAGAAAAGTAAATGATGGTCTTTGCAAAGTAAAATAGTTTGAGTTATGGATACAGACAGTCACATCTCATACCTATGCATCTTTGGCCTTTCTTTGTCCTTCTCCCTGCTGCTCTCACCCTGCACTGGTTTTGGCAGTAGGTCCTGGGTAGGACCTGTGCAAAAAAATCAGTGGGCTAAAGATCTGGGACAAGGACTGGAAATCTGCTCTGAAGACAGGTTTCATTCCTATTCACTTTAGCCACACCAGTAGCTGCTCAAGAGTGGCCACCGGGACTCCTGCTGCCCCGTGTCTCAGAGGTGAAACTTCTGGTGACTCTTGGGAAGGGCTTGTATGTCACCATTAGCTAGAGAGGGAACCTCAGAGTCTCAGATTAAAAGATTAACTTCCAGACATCCATTTGTAAGTAAGATAAATCCTACACTACAGGACAGGGAGAGATCTCATGTGAATCTAGTCACATGGGGCAAATATATTATCCTATTGCCAGGCTAGTTCCATGACACTGTTGTCCAGTATCATCAGTCAATACTATCCATCAATAGTATTACTTCTTAAATTTAAATTTGCCTTTTATTTCAGAACAAGTATTTCCTGAATTTCAGGCAAAACTTCTTTGGAAGGTGTGTTCAAAGACAATGTGCCAAACGCATCCCAAATTTTTTAGCTGCTGTCAGTTACATTTTCTAAACACTGAGAAAGGAAGTAAGAACCATTTGTCCCACTCCCAGTAAGCTAAAACAGAATAACAACACTTCAAGCAGGTGCTTTCTGGATTACTAAGGATGAGTTTTAAATGCAATCCTCTTGATGACTGTCAGTAGTTTCCAAATTTCAGTGCTACCTTTGGGTACCTCAGCATGGAAAGGCAATACTTACCCCCTTATGATGGAACATATGGCCCTCGACATTCACTTTATAGGTCTCCACACCCAGCTCTTTTGCCAGTCGGAGAATCCGGTTTTGGGTAGGTCCCACATACGATCCACCAACATCTACATAATTCACCTTATCGTTCTGTCAAAGAGAACGCAGGAATCAGAAGCTGTGCAGGAAGCTCCTCAATACAAACATCTAGAAGCAGAAAGAATTATTCCACACTGAATGTCGATGGAATGTGTACGATATTCAGGAGGAATTTGTTAATGGAAAAGGTTGTCAAGCATCGGAATGGGCTGCCCAGGGAGGTGGTGGAGTCACCAACCCTGGAGATGTTCAAGGAATTCACATTACTTTTCCTGTCATTGCAAAACATTTCTGCAGCTGAAATCATCTCCAGCACCCAGGCTTGTTTTCTCTCCTAGATACCTGCTCAGACTTAATGCTGCAGGTGCTGAGCACTGCACTGCAGTTTTCCAGGAGATTAATCCCCTTTCCAGCATTGCACACCTTGGCTCCAGCCTGCTGCTGTCCGGGCAGTGACCCCCAGCCATGCCTACCATGCAAGGTGCTCAATGCACCCCTCAGACCAGCACCACACTCCTTTGGAAGTGGGAAGGAAGCAGAAGGCCTCAGGGATGCACACTATTACAGCAGGCTGATCTCCCAAGACAGTAACTCTTTTTAACACTGTTTATAGTGAGTATTTTAAGCCTGGCATTCTCAGTGTCACAGAAGGATGGTGTTTATGTTCCATGTTTCACACACAATGATTTCTGCTGGAACACCGCTGTTTATCTCTGGCTCCCCAGCAATGGCACCTGACTTAATTTACACCTCCCTCACTTCCAGGGTGGGAAGCAGAGGTAATGTCTGTACTACATTACCCTGTGCCACAAGTGACTCTTCATTTCTTTCATTGTTTTTCTAATGGCAATCGAGATGCAGCTCGTTTTTAGAAGCAGGAGTGTTATTTCACATAATTTAAAGACATTTTAAAACATATGTCTGAGCCATAATGATGTCTGGTCCCGCTCAGGCTGCTTCTTACAGGGCTCTAAGTTATCATGCCTGTTACAGTATGCAAAGGGAGATGGAAAAGAGAGGGAAAATGATCTGACACTCATGGTCCCAGACGATGGTTTTCAACACAGTGTTGAATTGCTGAAGTCTAGGTAGACAATATTCATTTTTCCCTCATCTACCAAGCCAGTCACTGCACCTTAGAAGGCTGTCAGGTTGGCCAAGCATGAATTCCTCTTGGTGAACTCATGCTGACTGATGACTTTTGGATTAGTTGCCCTGTCAGCTTCTGAGGGACTGAGTTGAAGCTGTAGTTCCCCAGGTCAAAACAATGGGAGTGACATTTGTCACATCACAGACCAGCACAAGTGAGAGTCCACATCTCATGAAGCACTTACCCTGATGGTGAATGTCCTTCCTCCGACTCTGTCCCGGGCCTCAAGGACCACCACGCTGACCCCAGCCTCAGACAGCAATTTGGCGGCTGACAAACCTATCAAAAAAAGAGAAAGTGAATTAAAGCAAGTGGCAGCAACCAGCCACATTAACGGTCAAAAACTGAACCAAAGCTTCAAGGTCAGAGATTTCAATAGACTGTTCTCAAAAATCCCTGAGAGAAGTTCGGAACTTTTCATGGTATCTCACCACAGAAATCATGTGGCTGCTGCTTAGTTGCACGGCATAACCACTCACAGCACTCACAGCCTGAGGTTTCCTCCTTGGGCTACATTTTGGCCTTTTAGAACTGGAAAAACCTCAATTATTAAGGGACGGACACACAGCTTACTCTTCATTTGTGCAGCCTATGGAAAGGCAGCACCCAGCTTGGGGGACTTGCAGCACTACAGTGACATCAATAATGTTCCTCTCCCACATCAAACTCTGTGCTCCACTGCTGTCCCTTGTCCTCATTCACATGCAGAAGGAAAGTCTGCCTCACTGTCAGGACTCATTTTCAGCAATGGAGTTTGACCATGACAATCAAGCAGGCTGTATGCAGATACTTTATAAAAAGAATTATGGTCTCAGCAAAAATCATCTAATTATGGGGCTTTGCAATGGAGCCACCAGAGACAGCTGAAAATTCAATAGGACAGGAGACCTCTTTGCTCTTGACAGATGCGAGCTGAAATTGTAAAAAGCAATCATGAGTTGGTGAAATTGGATTATCCCACTGCCCTGCAGGCCAATTTGGCACTGAAGCATTGTTTCTTCGGAGTTGTTTCCCCTCCTTAAGTACACGAAAGGCACCCTTATTGATCAGAACTTCCAAGATACCCTGCAGGCAGCAGTAACGACATTACCCTCGTGTTTATTACACTACCCTGAAATGTGATTAAAATCAACTGTTTGTGAGCCTACAAAGAAAGCATGTCTGAAAAGACCAGGGGAGAGGAATCATTCTGGGAAGAGTTAAATGTACTCCTTTGTTCTAAGGACAATACAGAATTGACCATAAGCTTCTGTGCATATAACCTTTTAATGGGGAAGTGGAACACCATTCACTGGTAACTAGAACTGAGGAAGTTCAAATGTCTTACATAGGCAGAAATTATATATATAATTTTCACAGCCATCTAAAAATAGCTTTACATCCTTGCACCGTATTCTTCAGATTGCTGCTGGAGCAGAAGTATACTTAGTTCTTCCATCTATTTAATATTCTAATTTTTTTAATTGCAAGCCATTTTTCAGTGGAGTGGATGTCTTATAAATTGATCTAATTTATTTCAGTGATAATTTTTTTTCCTCCGTGAAACTCTAGAAACAATTTTTTTCCTAGCTAATTCTTTAATCCATTAAGTGATGGTGTTCTGTTCCTCCCCAACAAAAACACAGAAGACACAAATCTATGATGCTGAAAACACAAACTGCAATATTTTCTTACAAATACGTAACTTTTTATACGCAGAAAAATGAGATTTCAAAATATACAGCAGGTTTTGTCACAAAATAGTGGATATCCTATATCCATAAAATAAAAGGCTGAATTCTCTATTCTGTATAAACACCACTGGACATCAGGCATGAGTGGGTAATTCTTTTGTTAAGAAAGTTTACTGTAGATATATATGCCTTGAAAAAATTGAACATGGAGCCACAAAAAGTAAAGCCTAGGTATGAAAAAAAAATTAAATGCAAATCTTTGGTGCCTAAGTCCATAATTTCATGCTGAATACAACAGCTCTATTGCCAGCACAGTTATTTAGGAAGAATAATGGTTACACTGGACTGAGTTGGAAGTTAAGCCTACTACTGGATTATAGCTTAATTATGGGATATATCCCAATAAAGAAGGGATGCTAAGGGATGAAGAACGTGTTGTAATGTCACCAAGGTTCTCTAACCTGTTTGTCTGTTAAACTGTACTTGTACTGCAGAATTACAAGTTAAGTTTCATTATTGTTAACCCAAGGGTCACCTTAGACACTGGTCCAAAAAAGGAAAAATGCTTTGGGGCTTCATAGACTGGGAGAGAGCAAGAAATACACTGGGACAGCAATGGCTTACTGGAAACCAGGAGAAGGCATGACTCACAAGTAAAACCAATACAAAATATGTTGATTTAAGATTATTACTACACATTTATTTGCTTAAAGCATGGAAATTATTTTCTTTCAAAACAGAGGACTAGGAACAACACCCACACACAGCACCTCTCTGTAGCTGTCTGTTGGACCCACCTCTTTAGCTCCATCCTGGTGAGACTGAAGTGCACCAGGTCCAGGTGCTTCCACAGGTTTGTATGAAGCACCCCACAGGTCATGAAGCCTCATTTATAAACAATTAACCTCTAGATTGACTGCATATTTACCTTTCATCTTCTCCATAACTTGAATTTTCCAGACTTTTGTTGCTGTTCCAGTATTGTGGAAAGGACTGGACACCAGAGAGTGACCATTCGATTGATGGGATGAGAATGAGAGAGGAAGGAATGAAACCTTCTCCTTTCCTGCTCTTTGCCTCATCCCCGCCTGCTCAGCTCCCCTCAGGCTGCATGCAGCTATCCTCTCACTCCCTCTACAACATCTCCACCCCAGAGGACATCATGAACTTCAGGAAGTGCCAAGGAGCAGGGAAGAAGTTGTGGATGTCCCATCCTTGGGTGTTCAAGCCCAGGTTGGTTGGGGCTTTGCGCAACCTGGTCTAGTGGGAGGTGTCCCTGCCCATGGCAGGGGGTGGAATGAGATGGGCTTTAAGGTCCCTTCCAACCCAAACCATTCCTTACAGGCATCCTGTTCCAGGCCAAATGGAGCACTGGGCTCACTGCTCGGACCAGGGAATTAAAGCACTCCAGTGTCTGATGGTGTGACTGGAGTCAGGCACTCCTGTCACAGCTGAGCCTGTGGCTGCGTCGCCTCCACCTCCTCTGAGTGTAGCCTTGAGATAAAGCTGGAAACCACCCCAAATCACTGGCCACACTCCTTCCAGATATCCCCCTAATTCCATGAATTAGAAATACACTACTTGCCTCAGCGAGATGGAAGGAGCCTGCCAAAACCATGCCTCATTCGCAGTATCTGGCTGTGGAAATTCACTTACTGTTAAATGAGAACAAACAAGGCAAGACATCCTCCACAAGGGTTTCTATGGAAATCTCACAAGCAGCTCCCCTCCTCTGAAGATGCCGTGCAGGAAAGCTCTGTTCCTATTGATTTTGCAGTGCTGTTAAGGACTCAGAATTGCTGCTGCTACAGATCCTACCGCGGCTGCTTTCATGCCAGAAAATTGTCATAATCCTACCACAAGCAAAGCAGTTTGAAGTGCATCAAAACACTGGACATACAGTAAAAAAACAAACAAAAAACCACAAAAACAAAACAAAACATAACAAAACCACAAAAAAAACCCAAAAAAACCCCCCAGAAAACGAGGGTGAATTGATGCCAATCTGCAGACTACAAGACACACTCCATGACTGAAACATAAGGATGCTGAATACTGAGTTTTGTAATAAAACAAAGCCCACTCCTACCTCATAGGAAAGAAAGGTTCAACTCCCCAGGTAGTGAACAACACTGGGACTTAAGAGACTCGACCTTGAATCCCAGAGGAGTCCTGTAATGTGGAAAATGGTTCTCTGTTTCATAAGGAAGTGTTTATAAGGGTAGATTTGTGAGAATAATTCCAAGTTGCCTCACTTCTGGGGTTGATACAGGGCATATGAGCAGATATGAGTTCTGTGGCACGAACACAGCTCTAAAAAAGTTACTTTATTGGGAATGTGCTAGTGATTCTATACCAACAGTACAGAGTTTTCAAAATCTAGGCTCTGTAAGTCCACAACATTCCTTCATAAAATCCTTGTTAATCCACCCTACCGTACATGGCATGGGACAGCTACATTGTGAGAAAGATGATTAACTCATTACTGTAGTGTTCTAGCAGGCTTTAATTGAGGAAATGAGGAAAAATCTTCTGCAAAATCCCTAAATTTTTCTGATCTCAAGTGGGGAAATAACTTTAAGACTTTTTTTGCTCATTATTCTAATACACATCAGTAAAATAACAGAATTGGCAATATGTCATTATTAAAGTTCCAATGTAATGGCATTCTAATGCTGTAATTATTTTTACTGTTTCACTGATAGAAAACCTAACTTTTCCTAAACACAATTGAGTAATTAAACCTGGCAACAACCACCTTAGAAACAGCTCTCATTTTTCCAGCTAGAAATCCCTTTGGCAAGTAAAAATGAACCTTTCAAAGAGAGATGCAAAACATTTCTGCTGTGACCATAGGGTAAAATCTCCCTTCCTCACCTCCTTATTCTTCTCCTGTGACCTGGATTGCCCTTTCATTGGAATTTTTGTGTACATCATAGCATTTATTTGAGTTTTAGAATACAGTTAAAATGTGCTCAGTTACATCAGGTTGACCAGAGAAGCCACTAATGGGCAACAACACACAGAAAGCTGAGAATGAAAGAACTGTTTCCTTTCACAGACTAAAGAGCTGAAGATTTTAAATTGCCACTGAAAATATTTAAAAAACCAATACAACAATGCTATTAATTCAGTAACAGCATCTTAAATTCACACAAAACAGCAAGAATGCACAGTGTGGATCACAAGCCTACATTTATTTCTACTTCAATGTTGCCTAATACCATTACTTCACTAATTTTCTGCTTGTCAGAAACTGTGTTTTATCTTGCCATACTTTCTTTCACATCCCTTCCTGCAGAATACTTGGTACTGGGGAGAGATTGAGTTTACGTATTTTGTCATTTTCAGGTAAATGTAATTAATTTATTTTTCATCAATTTTTTTTTCCCCCTTCTAGGAAAAAAAAAATCCACTTGATTCAGCAAAGATCTTAACCAAAAGAGAATAAATATTTTCTATAACAGAGTAAGTACATTGTCCAAATGAGACCAAGCCACTTGCAGGTCTCAATGGCACCATTGTCTAAATGCTTTCTACAGATGCAAGCCTTGTTCTGAGGGGCACAAAGACAGTTTCTCATGGACAATGTTGACAGAAATACAGTGGGCAGGAAGAGGGAATTCTATCCCAACGACGAATCCACTCCCCCCCACACACCCACTGGAATTTTCATGTCCATAGCTTCTTGCAGCAAACATTCCTTCCCCAAAGCAGTGCCCTCCCCCAAAACAAAGGCAGAAAAGTATAAGCACAGGGTTGGAAATGCAGCATCTTCCCTCCCATTACATACGAAAATGAGCAGTTAAAATGATGACAGTTTGATACCACCTAGTAATGGAAATATCCAAGGTAATTGCACACATTTGATGACTGTTGACAATTCTTTTAGTCAGCACTGGGCGGAATAAATTCCTGTTACCTAAATGGTGACCTTCAACTAAAAAAGTATGTGAAAAAACGCTGGTGCTAAATTATGATCAATGTCATCACTGCAAACGCCAACAACATCAGCACTGGTATTCCCAGGAAAGACATAACGCCTGTCCCATGCCAGGTTCTGTTATGTTAGGATATTTTTAGGGACCTGTCCCAACTACTTGGCTATTTATTTCTCTTGCTTCTTGAGGCAAATAACACTCATAAGACTTCAGCAGCACAACAGCAGAACACAATATGAAGAAGGAGGCAAATGGAAATTGGTACTTCTGCTTATTTGCAATCATTGTATAAAGCATCCATTACACTTTGTACGGGGTTCTGGTAGTTTTGTTCCTGCTGTAAATTTTTGCCATAATGACAGTCGGCTTGCTAGCAGTTCATGGGGAACCCAGAGCTCTGTGAAACATTGTTATTTATTTCTGCATCCCCAGAAATGGTCCTTAGGAATCTCTGGTATTAAATGACAATATTGCCACTGACTATCAGCTTTCTCGTTGGTTCCAGAAAGAAGAAAGGAAGGAACCAGGCAGATGGAACCCAGCACAGGGAAAATGCAAAGAGATAAGCAGAGAATACATTTTATGACCCAAATATCACATTCCTATAGGTCAAATCCTAGGTAAATACAGAAGTAACAGTAGGAAAACAAAAACCTATTGCAAACTACCCCAGATTTACACGGGTCAGACTGATTCTATCCTACACCAGCAACTGTGTGTTTGACAGTTTATCTGACACCACCACCCACCAGCAGCTTGGTGTGCTGTCAAAACAAACAGGGCAGTGTACAACAGAAGTTGTGCTGCCAGGATGGCAAGCAAGGAAAATCTGCATTTCCTCGTTATTCAGTCTTTCACTCAGAGCCCCAAGCCAAGGCGTAGGTAGCTCGAGGGGTAAGGCTGTCGATCACACACTGTGGAGCTGGAGATGCCAACACAGAGTGCTTTTCCTCAGAGAGAAAAAAAAAAGTCTTATTAATATATCATATGTTTTATTTCTATCTAGAAACTAATCACTACTATTTTTACATCCCAGCTTTTCCTACAATTTGTGGCCCTTGGACTCCTCTGTAAGTGCAACAGAAAACAGTGCTGTTCCCTGCACACAGCTGGCAAATCTCAGCTTTGATTTTGTAAACCACGCAATTTCCTTGTTTCTAGACAAGAACAAACATCTTTTTATGTGGAAATAAGAACTACCCATGTCAGCGAATTATAATCCTAAGTGTAAGATTCAATTGCATCTGCTTTTCCCTTGTGTTTTGTACTTGTAACACAATGTGCTGAAATTTTTTCCAAGATGTTTGTAAACAAGATTTTTTGGACTTCCCTGCTTCTGGACATACTTCTCCATATCTGCTGCCTCTCTGTTCTGCATTATGTAGACAAACATTATTAATTCTCCATCCCATTTTCTGATAAACTTGGCTTCCATGCAAGGTGAGGCTGGCACATGAATATACCCCCATGAAGAAAGTTAAGGTATTTTGCTTACATTCTTTTTTTTTCCTTTCCAAATTTGGAACTACTTAAGCTTGAATTTTCAGGGTGTGTTTTTCAGGGTGTGTTATTTTGTGATTCTTTTCTGCTGGAAAATCTTGGTCAAAATTGACTGTCTATTTCTAAATGTCTAGGGAAAAAATATTCTTTTATTTTGAAAACTCATGCCTTGTTTTTATTCCTATTTTGGAAGTTCTAGAAGCAACTTGAAATTTGGCAGGGAGATAACTTTTGAGTCAACATAGCACATTTTGTTATTCATGTGAAAATATTCCCCAATGAGGTCAGTGAGAAAGTTTTGAGAAATTACAGGTCACAGCAGTCATTCTCCAGATCTGACAAGCTGAAATACCTGAGGGTTCTGTCAAAACTCTCTGAGCACTTAATGCTGTCCAGTTGTTAATGAGCAGAGCCTGAGGAGTGACCGAGCATCCAGGACCTCCCTATAACACTTTGTGCCATCAGCTTGCTGGGTTTCAACAAACACACAAGTAAAATCAATCAAGTCAAAATCAATCCAAAACAACACTCTCCAGTTCAGTAGAAAACCCTATAAATAGAAAAAGGGAGCAATATTCAAGCCACATAAATAAAAACTCCCTGTGGGTATGAGGAAAGTCTTACTTCAGGTGCCAGTTTATTTAATATGCTTGGGTATATAATGCTGTAATTAATATTAACTGTATTACAGGGGATGTTATCTATTAAGAGTGACACAAACGTGTCCCTGGGGCTTTTACTGGCCACAATCCACATTTTTAACATGCAAGCCTAGGTGAAAAGAGGAATCTATCCCAACCTCTGCAGCTCCCTCTCTGTAGGGGACCAAAAGCACTTGCTGATACAGCCTGGACAGTTTGCGTGCGATTCCATGGGGTACAGCAGGAAAATCTCAGAGGTAGAAGCCATCCAAGCAGAGTTCTTCTTCCAAAAGCTTCTCCCCTGTGAAGCACTCCTTGCAGAAGCTCCCTCCACCCCTAGGCTGCAGTTCCCTACAAGCAGAGTGGCTCCTGTGTCCCTGGAATGACCACATTGTGGGGTGCATGCAGAGGCCACGAGCATGAATGAGTAGAATATATTAGGCATTGTTCAGAAACTGGCTCTCAGGACCACACTTTGCTTTGAGGAATAGATAACTCCAGAGCTGCCCGTCAGGATCTGAGCTTCATTTCACAAACACTGGACAAATATTTTTAAAAGCCACAGCATCACTGCTGGGAAGCTCACACTTAATGGAACAAGCACCTTGCTTATACCTCATACACATTTCATGTATTTCTAGTAAAGAACTGGTTTATTCCAGAGTCTCCTATCCTTTCTTGCAAGCACCAGGTAGGGAGTATTTAAAATGCAGTAGAAGGAGAGGAGACAGTAATCTCACCAGATGAGTCAACTGCAAATTCAATTTCAGAGATACAAACAGCAAGTCAAGACTGGAGTCAGAGAGATGTTGAGGGGATATCCTGTCCATACTGGAGCATGATTTACTATGTATTCCACCAGAAGCAGAACTCTAGATACAGATTACAGATTATTTTAAGACCAGAAAGCAGCACTGTCTAGCCTCTTGCAGAAGTGAGGTGAGGCATATTGGTACAGGAATGGTAGTGAAAGAGAAGCTGTGAGAAAAGCAAAACAGACCAGAGGCTGATCAGAGTTTAATCCCCAGCTATGAATGGCAGTGTAGAGTAAAGATGGATTAATTACCAAATAAGGCATTTATTGTCTATTTTTCAAAGGCTGCTTTCTTAAAACGATGCCTGTTCTAATTTCTAACAGGCAAACACCAATTTCTATGCCACTGACATGGGGTTTCCACTGGCATGAAAAATGTTCCTGCATTCCAGGAGTGCTGTGATATGTTTATTCATCTTCCTCATGCCACTGACAAATTTTCAGGGACTGTGAGTACCATGTAATTTTCTGTTTGGCTCCATTTCAATCTCCACACCAGGTTTTGGTCCAAGGTGTAGGCGTTACAAAGTAACCTAGTGTTTTTGTACTAGTGAGGCAAGATACCACTCAGAAATGCTTAAGGCATTTTCTGAAACACTGCAACAGGCTGGGAACCTGGAGGAGCAAGGCACCCTGAAGGGAACAAGAGCTTCTCAGAGCTCTAAAAACCATATTAAGAGGATGTCACCATCAGCTGCACACAGAATGGGTGGTAATTCCCTAAGGACACTGTGTACAGGAACTCTAAGGATGAAGAGCAAATGTCTCATGCTAGCAGGAAAATTACCAGGCATCTGGTAAAACTAAAAAGCAAGGAAATCTAGGTCCAGACTCTTCCCTTCTGTTTGGTGATACTACAGATTATTTGCATAATTACAAATTCACAAATAATTATTTAAACAATTACTGTTCTTTTAGTAAATGAAATAATGTAATTATGTAAAACATTTGCTGTTTCACGCGTTAATTCACTGCAGATTAACCAACGGAAAGCCTCTGACTCCTTCACAATACTAATAAAACCTAACTTTACCCACACCAAGAATGGCTGTAATATCACTGAGGTCACACAGTCGCAAAACTCACCTTCTCTGAATCATTTGTGAAGTAAGAACTGCCTGAAAACTGAGACCTGGCCAAAGCTGCCAACACAGCATTGACCCGATGGACAACCTAAACACTAATTTTCTCCAATGCAGCAACATTCTCATCTTAGGTAACAAAAAAATAATTAATTATCAGGGTCTTTTAAGCATAAGGATGAGGGGCCATGATGCAACTGCTGGTGTCAAAGTAGATCTCAAGAGTATTTGGGGAAATGTTGCCTAGTAAAGCGTGAGGAGTCCATGGCACCTGGGGAATGGGGCTGCCTCTAGTACAGCCCTTCTCACAGCAACAGAACCTAACCTACAGATATTCCCAGATGTTGATTCCGCAGCATTTTTCCAAACAAAACAACTGCCACCACTGCATGAGCAACCTAAAAAAACCACGTCAAAACACCATCTTTCTCGGGATGCACCAATCCCAGCCCGTATCCCCATATCCCTGCCCTGTCCCGCACCTGCGGGCACCACCAAGTCACTTTTCCTCCAGCCTCCCTCCCGACGAGCACCAAGCACAAACCAGCGCCGGGAGCAGCAATTGTCCCTGACACAGCGACACGGATCATCTTCCCTTTCCTTCCCCGAGCGCACCCGAAGCCCCCGGAACCCTGACACCGTGCTTGCCCATCGCCACCCCCGCGCCACCGCCCGGCCCCGCTGCCGCAGGACGCGCTCCGGGAGCGCTCCCGGCGGATGCCCCGGGGGAGGCCGGCGGGTGCGCGGGGGCCGCGCCGTTCACCCCCGACCCACCTGAGATGCCGCCCCCGACCACGACCACGTCGTATTTCTCTGCCATGGCGCTGCCCGCGCTGTCCCCGTCCCGGCTCCGGCCACGGCCNCCGCGCTCGGACAGCGCCGTCCCGCCCGCCCCGGCCCCGCCCCTGGGCGTGGCCCTGCGGCGCCTCCACCAATGGGTGCTTCCCGGGGGCGGGGCCTCAGCTGGCCACGCCCGGGCGGTGCGGCCCGACGGGGCGGGGGATGCTCGGGAACACCGGGCGCACCGGGAGCACCGGGAACACCGGGAACAACAGGAATGCCGCATCCCGAGGCGCGGATCGGTACCGGCTCCGTGCCGCACCACGCCAGAGGGATGGAGGCAGGCGGGCGGCAGCGTGCCCGGTGCAGGATGCGGCGTAGGAACCAGGCAGCGCTCGCTTAACCCCGTGCTAGTGACTCGCAGTGACTGCGGGAGAGGAGGAGATCCGTGGAGCCAGAGGTTGTGGCAGCCTGCAAGACTCATCTCCTACTAGAATCAAGTCGTACTGGATCCACGAGCCAGGGATCAAAGGGTTAAGCTTTTCAGGGACGGATCTTCCCAAAGACAATGCCTGAAACAATAATTAGTTTTCAAATTTTGTTCATATTTAGCTACTATTACTGCTCTGGAATGATGGTTGTGACATTTCTTGCCATGCGTTTTACAGCTCGTACAGGTTTTATTGCCAAAGTGTAAATGTCATCTCTGTGAAGTGAGTGGAAAACCAGAGAGTCTGTCCATCCCCTTCCAAGTAAGCACAGGAGACCTTTACAATTCACAAAATTACTGGGAATCCTAACAGTGTTTCATGTTAAATATTGGTATAAGTTCTGACAGTTGCCCAATTCTGCAATCATATTCCATGCCTGGGTATGACCAATGAATCCAATGAGACTGCAATACTTTTTAGCTGGTGTTCTTGGAAATGAGTCAGTTTTCCCTTCTATAGGGAAAATACAGAACCTTTGGTTTGTGTTAATTGTGCCAAATGAGTGAGATGTAGACCTGTTGGATTTTGTAGCCCACAGGAGGGCTACAAAAGAGTTTGGAGCACCTCTCTGACAAGGAATGTCTGAAAGAGCTCTGGTTGTTCAGCCTGGAGAAGAGAAGCCTGTGGAGAGACCTTATTGTGGCCTTCCAGTACTTAAAGGGGAGCTATAAGAAACATGAGGACAGACTTTTCAGCAGGGCCTGTTAGGATAGGACAAGGAGTGATAGTTGTAAAATAAAAGAGAGCTAATTTAGGTTTGGTATAAGGAAGAATTTTTTACAGTGAGGGTGGTGAAACACTGTAAGAGGCTACCCAGAGAGGTAAAGGATGACACATCTCTGGAAACACTCAAGGTCAGGTTGCTCTGAGCAATGTGGTCCAGTTGAAAATGTCCCTGCTCATTGCAGGGCGAGTGGACTGGCTGAGCTTTAAAGGTCCCTTCCAAGCCAAACCATTCTGTGGCTCTATGACAGCAGTGACTGAATGCAGAAACATCCATAAATCACTAAGCAACGGTGTGAGAGACAGAATAATGCAGCTCCTTCATCAATAAGGACAGGTACTTTATGAAGTATAGGTGTGGAGCTGAGTAAGTGTGTTGCAATAGCTGCAGACACAGAAGTGCCAGGCACTGCAGCAAGGCAGAACAACAAGTCTGCTCCATGCCAGGGTGAAGGGAGCAAAACAGCAACAGACCGAGGCTGTGAGAGTGGTGTGGATTCTGAAACAGAAAAGTCAATGTGCCAACACCCCCTCTGTGCTTAATGGGGAAAAAAAGTCTTTGTTTCTTGAGGGAGATAAAGTCCCACAGCTCTGCTGGTTCCAGTGGGCAGGTCACAGGAAATCTGACAAATAAAAAGCTTCTCACAGGGGCCCCTCCCTCATAATTAAGAAGCCAAGTTTGGAGGAAAACAACAAAAATATGCTTTGTGATAACAGCAGGAAACTTGTGTGCATCTAGATAACTTGCTGATAGACAAGCTTGCCAACAAACCTCCAGCGCTAAAAGGAGCCGTACCAGTCTTGTTAAAGGGTGGTGGAAGCTGAAGTGGTTCTACCTAGACCAGCTCTAATGATGAGAGGTGATATCAAAGTGTGAATTGTGCAAATTGTTGGCTCAACCCTCGTAGTAAAGACAGAGAAAATTCCTGAGGGGTTACCAAGGGTTACCTCGGGCTTTGACAGATTCCAGAAGTAGCGATGCCTGTCAGAGCTGTGTAACTGCTTAGTCCTTGGCATCTGTAGGATACAATAAGAGCCCTCAGAATATTTCTCTCACAACTCAAGGCTTGCAGTCACCTAGGGAAAAAAAAAACCCTGAAGCCTTGCTTGGGAACAACAAGATAAACCCAATGGACTTGCTGAAAATGCAAGAAGTAGGGAAGGAAGAAGGTGATGAGTCATATTGAGAGTGATCTTCCTCTTCTAAATGTGATGACAAGTTTTCAAAAAGAGATTTGAAACCAGTCAGAAATCAACAGAAAATAAAGGGGTGCCAAACCTTACAGTAAAGGAAATTCCAAGCAGATAAAATTTTATTTGGGAATAAATCAATTGTCGCTCAGAACAGAGAGCTGCATAATAAGGAAATGCTCCCCAATGGCCCCTATTTGGTATGCAGTATAAAAAACCAAGGGAACAACACCAAAGGATGAATATAGGAAGCTTCTGTTGCTGAAACAATCTCTCTAGTTGATTTATGTCTACTTCAGTGAATGACTTGTAGCAATAATTTGCTGAGCCTGCAGAATGTGCGTGATCATAAATGTGAAGGCATAGAAAGTCACAGAACAGACTTTCAAATCTGCCAGGGAAAGAACACTGAAGTTGCTGAGAAATACAGTGGAATATCAAGAGCAAAGCTTGCATTGAGCTCATATCTGTGTCAGCAACAAAAAAAATTATTGGATAGCCCCAAGAATGGGCAAAAAAGGATCAGTTTTTTGCTCAAAGAACATGAAGAGAAGTATCCAAATGTAAGTGGCATCACCAAGTCCTTTATTGTACTACCAGTGTTTTGCTTTCAGTTTTGCCAGCTACTGATGTGGGGAAGCCAAACTTCTCAGGTCACGTCATCAGGAGTCACAGTTAAGTGTTATTTTATGTCTGCTCAATACCCCAAATGATGAGTAAAATCAGTCATAATCATTGCAAAAGATACAGATATTTTGTATTCCTTCCGGATTTCACTGTTACTTATTTTGCTGATGCATCCAAAATTTAGAACACCAACATAGGGAAAATCCCCAGCATTAAAAAAAATTATTCTTGTAAAAATAAAATATATTATCTGTTGTACATATATGTATATAGTACAGGTTTTTTAGTTGTTTATTTGTTTTATGAGTGTATTTTGAGAGATAAGTAAAGCCTAAGTGCTGTAAGCCAAGAGTGCGTTATCCCTAGAAGACTGATTGTCATTATTAAGGTTGTAATTACCACCACTTAGCCACCTCTAAAGTTATGTAATTCTCGTATCTTAATGACACCAACAGAGCTTCTCTAAAATACCCTAGAACATGTCATCTTAAGTGTCACTGTCAGCTGAAATTTTTGCCATTAACTCATCATCTGTGTTGATTAGCACTCTACCCTGCACGCACGAAAATGAGCTTTCCAGGGAGCATCAGAGCCTTTTGCGAAGCCTAAATCGCAAAAATTTGCATTCACACACATTTTAATTCTGTTAATTATAGGGTTAGCACTCTGGGTTGCATCAAGCTGAAATGTGAAAAACTGTGAAAAATAAACTCTCCCTGACATCAGACTCAGTAGTTCTGTTGGGAGCCCATTTGTGGGCCAACAGTGTACATGGTGTGGAGCAGCTTCAGAACTCAGCTGTAGGTGATACTGTATTTTCTAAGAACAGCTTCCTATTTTGGAACAGACTATCTTAGGCTAAATTTAGGGTCAACAGTTAATCTATACTACTAATGATGCTTAGAGATGGTGTTTTGCTTCCCCTTCCCCTTCTCCTCTCCCCACCCAAGGACTTTATCTGTAATGGAAATCATAAAACACCATGTAGCACATGGTATTTGGACAAGGTTGCACTCCATCAGTTGGGAAAAAAAAGTGCTATAAAGTGTTTCAGGCTGTAGAGTATTTTCCTCTGAAACAAATTCCAAACAAACAATGGCAGATCATTGTCTTCAAGGGTTTTATGCAAGAGGAAGGATAGAAAATGTGTATTCCCAAACAGCAAGGAAGGGGTAGCCCAGCCTCCCGCCCAAAGCACATCCAGGACTTGTCTAGCTTGAATGTACTAAGGATGGAAAATCCATAAGCTCTGTGGGCTTCAGGGTCTGACCACTCTCAGAGTGAACCCCTTTTTTCCTCATATTCAGTTGGCATTGCCTGTGGCTCCTGGTTGTGCTTTTTGCCCCTGTTCCATCACAAGGTGCTCTGGGTACTTGTGTGTTCTGGAACGTCTCCTGTTGGAGGCATTTCAAGAAGCATTAAAACCATGACACTGTAGAGTAGGTCTTGAAAGTAAAACATCATGATCCCATGCCCTCAGTGAGTCCCTTAGAGAATAGTCCTACAATCCCTTCACCCCTCTCTGGTCCCCCAAATACAGAGTTATCTAGATCCACTGGAATGGTCCCGGCTGGGGATTCACAAACAGATTGTGCAATGTGTTGGTAAAAATTGGTTAGAATCAAATTGGTAAACTGTGGATGGCATTGTTGAGTATTAATCTTCGTTTTTATAGACTAGGATGTATATTCTTAGTTTTTCAAGTTCACTTCCTTGCATAGATGTGTATTCAAAACCATCAGAAAACCATCACCAGTCTGATGTTGCAGAACAGACTTCACTGGTATGAAAAATGGTTTTGTACACAAAGATGGCTGAGGCATATTTATTCATCACTGTTCATTTTTACTGGCACATTTTCAACAGTCCTAGTGATCTCATGCTTCCTGACCGGCTCTATTTCAGGCACTGTGTTGATCTCTAATCAATGAATAAGCACCTTGAAGGAAATTATCATCGCTCATGGCTATTAGCATTTAGTTAGTTCATTTTACCTTATAATCACAACAGAAATCTTCTGATACATAAACACAGGCAAGAAAAATTCACTGCCCACCCTCTCCTTGACCTGTGTTTCCCTCTCTCTCAGTAACTGATCATCCCACAAACCTCCTGGTGCAGTGCCTGTCCTGAGTGCAAAACAGTGGCAGTGGGAGGGGATGAGGGGAGTGGGAGGCTCTGAGTCAGCCCCCAGCACCGGCAGAGCTTCTGCTCTTCAGCCACTGATTGATGCCGGACCTTCTTATCCACTCGGCATCCCCTACCTGGCTCCACTGATCTCAGTTCCTCCACAGCTCTGGATGCAGAAGGCATCATTCTGTGACTGCACTGCATTTGAGGGCCTGAAAACTTTATGCAGGGATACTGTCTTGGGGTGACTTTATAATGTGTATCCCCTATCACTACCCTATGCCCACCAATCTTTTCTGTGTCTTTAAACGGAGCCTGAGAAAGACAGAAAACAAACTTTTCAAAGCAGTTGTTTCAAGGACACGGAGATACGCTCCTCTGTTTCTGCGGTACCCTTGGTTTTTTTNATTTGTCCAAACTAGGACAGATACAAATATTGAAACGGGGGTGCCATGAAGATGAATCCAGGCTCTTCTTGGTGGTGCCAAGGACAAGAGGCAATGAAGAAAATGATGCCCAGGAAGTTCCACTTGAACATGAGGAAGAATTTCTTTCCTTTGCAGTGACCGAGCACTGGGACAGACTGTCCAGAGAGGGTGTGGAGTCTCCCTCACTGGAGATATTCCAGAACCATCTGGACACAATCCTGTGCCATGTGCTCTGGGATGGCCCTGCTTGAGCAGGGAGGTGGGACCAGACTCCCTTCCAACCTGACCCATTCTGTGTTTCTGCAGAACAGGCAATTGCATGCAAGGAGTTTTCTGAAAGCCATGAAGAAAAGGTCAACTACTGTGACTTTAATGTCCCTAGGTAAATCTACTAGAATATATTTAAAACATTAATTCAAATTTCAAAGTGCCCCTTTACACCTGGAAACAGAAAAACAAAATACAAGCTTGAGACTTGTTCCCTCAAGAGCAATGCCCTCAGCTACATGCAGTGAAATTTTCTGTTCCCCCATAGAAACCTGTTATGTACTCACTGGATAAAGTTTCACTACCTCAAGATGCCAAAAGATATTTTGACTCTGCAGAAGCGTGGAATAAAATCTTAAGTACTTTTTAGCCGCCAAAGAATTAGGTAAATGTTTTCTTTCTTCGCTAGGATACCATCAATAATTTCGTTTTGCAAAACATTTCCAGCTCTTTATTTCATTAGGTAATACAACATACTTAGGCATGTGGGGTACACAAATTCAGAAGATAGTCTGAGAAGGAGAATGAATTACCTCATTCAAATTTTTAAAGTAACATCTCTGCATAATTGTGCAGTCTGACTAAAACACTTACTGGTCTTTTAGCAGCATCAGACCCTCCTGTTTGTATGTCTCAGAATTGTCAAAGACTTTTAAATGAAGATAATTTTTCATTTATCTTCAAAATTTGAGCATCGTACTGGTGAGAACTAGGCAGGCCTCATCAGTGGGTGAAATACAGCACAAACCTCCAGGTGCCAGAAGCCAGATGTGCCGAGGCAGGTCTCACACAGAGAAGTGGCTGTTTGGTTCTGAGTGAGGAGAGTTTGCTTCCTGCTGTTGGAAGACGCACACACAATGCTCCAGAAAGAAGCAGGTGAAATGCAATAAGCCCATTTTTTCTCCAGACTCAGCCTCCTCCTACACACAGCCTCTCTGAAAGAAAACAATGGTTTTTAGGTGTCTGTGCAATTTCTGAGCTAGTCAAGTTCCATTACAGTGGCACCAACAGATTTCAGACCACCACTTGATAAACATCTTCTGAAGGCAAAATGATCACAAAATATAATTGTTGCCTTTAAAAATGTACAATCCCCCTGTGTGGGAGTGGGGCTTTTTTACAGAAGATGTGAAAGAAACATAGCTGCAGATACATCTCCTGCTAATAAAATAAATAGAGGTAATTCAAGTTAAAGTTAGCATGTGTGACTAAAAAGATTATGCTGGTAACTTGTTTTTAATCTCTTTAGTTCTCTATTTTTTGTCTTTAATTACATGCATTAGTTCAAATGCCAGTGTCAAGACAGACAAGAGCTCTTTCCCTTTCTCTCTAATTTATCTTCATGACTCATTTGCCTTCAAACAGAGTTTGTTGTAATAACAATGGGATGAAATGTATGCACTGACTGCAGTAACAAGGATTTTAAAAAAATATGGATATGTGTGTATTTGGTTTCAAATAAAAGAAACCCTGAAATGTTTTCAACATTTTTTACCATTTATTAAGCTTAACAAGCTTAAGTTAAATAAATCCTTCAGGAACTTTAGTTTGACTGACACTTTCAGGTCCAATAGAAGCTCCAATGTGAAGTCAGTAGGGGAGATACTGCAAGGGAGGTCTAGAAGAAGGGCTCCAGGCACTCCTCAAACCTCTGAAGCTCCTTCATCCCATCCTGATGGGGGAAGACCTTCCCGGGCAGCACACGTGGTGCTTTCAATGCTGCACAAATAGCTGCCAGCAGATGCCTGCAAAATTTTTGTCCAAGCATCACGTAAAGACCCCAAGAAGAGGTGCAGGTGACAGCAAGGAGCAGCCATGGCAGAGCTGCCTGAGCTCTGGAAATGGGGAGAAATTTCTGTGTCTCCTCTCCGGGACTCAGCCCCTCAGGAGGGCACGGGTTTAACACTCAGCCTGCACATTTCAGGTCTCTGACTGTCCTTATGGTGTTTCCGAGGGCATATTAAACTGACTTAATTCCATCCTTAGTTTGGCAGCTCCTGTTGATTTGCCCAGACTCCCTTTTCAGGATTTAGACACCGTATAAACGCAAGCACCCTCTGACCTTTGGAGGGGAAGGGTTGGAATTGCACAACGTGTGACCCAGCCAGTGAATAGGACTTTATGTGAAGACCTGAACTTTGCTCATGTTGTTTAAAGCACTTGAAGCAGATTTATACTGTGCAGTATCATTGCTGCTATCAAGTTTTCTCCGTGCCCTTCGCCACCACTCTCAGATAATTTTTATGCACCAGGTTTTAAAATGAACTTTCAGTGATACTAACTAAACGCCCCTTTAATTACTAGCTCCATAGAAGAGTGCTGTGTATATAGCTCATGGATTGCTGGTATCATTTGGGGTTAGATCAAAGCCTGTACAAGAGATAACAATGATCTGAATATGATACTACCTTTGGAGAACAAGGATTTGTTATAGATCACAAAGCCGGGCTGCAGCTCGAACAGGATTTTAGAAGTAGGACTGCCATTATAAGAATATGGGGAGATGAGTGGAGATCATTAGTGAAGACATCGAAATAGCAAAGAAGATTTGATCTGGGAGAGCGAAAAAGCCTGGTAGAAACACCAGCAGGAATAAATAATCCACTCACAGCCATCAAACTCCAGCCAATAACCAAAAAAGAAAAAGATCAGAAAGCTTTGCTATAACTAGATCAGAGAAATTTGTCATGCCTTCTCACTCTCTCAGGTAAAACAGCATTGGGAATCTACAGAAAGCATCTAAAAAGAAATAAAGGTTGTTCTCCACTGCAAATCCTGTGCAGGATGCAGTGAGCTGAAACCATGTTTCATCTCTTTCCTAGATGACTGACTACTTCACCAAACACCTAAAATCCTCAGCCCCCCTCCTGAGAAGCAAATTTAGTGCAGGGGTTTGGAAGCTGAGCAACCCTTTCTGCCAGCCCTCCTCTCCCTGTGCAGCGACCCCAGCGCTTTGCAATCAGAGCCAGCCCTAAGTTCCAGCAGGTAGAAATCAGTCACACAGACACAATTCCCTGCCCCTGTCAGGCAGGTGAGCTGAGAAGGACAGAAGAGTCATTTCCAAGGTGCCATTTCTTCTTTTCTTTAAAGTCCTTCACTGGAAGGTACCCTGTAGATGCCGCACATTTTCAAGTGTGACCCAAGAAATCACGTTCTTGCAGTAAGTAAATAATGTTAATTGCCTGTTTTTCTTTTTGCAAACCCAAACAGAGGATCTCAGATCCCAACATCATGCTCATTCCTAAAACTGACTTAGAGGCAAGTGCCTCATTTTTCCTCACACAATCACTCAAATTTCGATGATGAATTATTAGAAATTGGCCAGAGCAATGAATTAGGAGATTTTGTAAGTAAGAACTGTTAATAAATTGGTTAAAGTTAAATTCATGAGGATTGTTAGTAACTTCACTGACCTCTGGTGTAATTATACTGTCTCAGCAGTATTTATGATAGTGACTATTGCTTATCGGTGATAGCAAACATTGTCTAAAATAATATTGATTACTTCTGCTTCATGCAACTTAGTAACAGATTAAACTTTTTGACTGCTTCAGAGAAAAAATGTCTTAATCTAGATCTGGATTTAAAAAGTCCCTCACACTGAAGATAACCTCTGATCAAGTCTGCCAACGTGCTTCCTGTAAGAGAAAAAAGAGTGCACCCTATGATGAAATCCATCAACACCACCTCATGCAGTTTCTCAGAGCTCTGTTTAGCAGTAGTCACCACCATCTTAATAAAAAAATTCCACCCAGTCCCAGAAGGCAAATGGAAATCCGTGCTTACACATACTTTCTTGATTAATAAACATGGATGCAGCATTCACCTGCACAGAGCAGGCAGTGTGAGTCTGCAGGGCCTCAAAGGGTTGTACAAAATATGAGCAGAGCAAAGCAATCACAGTTCAATTTGTAGTGCCAGGGCAGCAGAGAGGGAGGACAGGAGAGCTGCTCTCAAACCGAGCTGCCTGCTCTTTGAAACAGTGATTTATCTCGAGCCAAAATGCCCAGCACAGATGTGAGATTTGCAGCAGAGGGAGGCAGCTGTGTTTGTTCTGCCTTTGGCACACACTCCAGGACAGGGCTGCACTTCTGTGCCAGAACAGGTGCCCGGACAGGGTGGAAAAGTCCTTGATGTCACCAGCCCGTGAAGCTGCTCGTTCCTTCACAGAGCTGGGAGCATGGGAAGCAGCAGCAGGCAGGCTTGCAGGTACCTTGTGCTCCTGAGTCATTAGAAAAATCCAGTGCCTGTTGTCTTTCCTCTTAATGAGTCATTCAAGAGACAGGGAGATCAGTGCAATTTTCCAAATATTTTTTGAGGTATTTCTGAAGGAACTGTAAAAGGAGTTTTCATTCCTGTGAGCAGTGTTATGAGCCACAGGTGTCGCTGTCACGTCCGAGACGGGTAAAGAAAACGACACGGAGTCCAGGCTCATGAACAAGTGGAAGCGCTTTAATAATTTTCTGACTACTTTTATAGGATAGATGGCAAAAGTGTGTTGAGTGGCAATAGGTAATTGGTTCCTCGGCCATCCACCCCTTGAGAGGATTGGCCAAGTCCTAAGATACCTATTCCAAAATATTTTCAAAGTCAAAGCCATAACAATCTTGCAAAACAGCCTGCGAGTGCAAGAAGTTTATGAAACTGTGACCTTGTTTAAAATAGTTTACATAGGAAAGACAGTCTGCTCACAGAATATTGAGAAAAGGCTGAAGAATTTCTCCGCTTCTAACTTTTTAGTACCTACACACAGGTGTCATTATGAGTTCAACCCTCATCTTTCACCTGTGAGAAGAGGACTGAGGGAGAAAACACACATGGGAGTGAACATTTACTTTGTGTTGACAGGACTGAAGCCACCTGATACAGTCTGGACAGGCATGACTCCATCAGCAGCATCCACCAGGGCTACTCCTCCCCAGGAAACCCCTCTGCCCACCAGTCTGGGCAGCCAGTGCCGGGGAGGCAGCGGGAACAGGGGACAGCATTGTCAGTCTAGGGTGACAATTCCCACCCCAGGGTTTGGAAGTGTAAGCATCCGGCTGAGAGGAGTGATTCACAGCGCCTTCTTGTGTGTCTGCAATGCATTAAAAAGGGACTGCGAGAAAACAGTGTCTCCAAAATGGGATTTCTGCCCCTCTGATGAAGCTTGTGACTTCTCCCCCTGCTGCAGAGTCTGGGGGCCACAGCACAAGCTGAAGTGCTCAGCCAAGGTGAAAGCACCATCAGCAAGAACTCTGACTGTGGATCTCACTTCATATTTTTCTGTACTCTAATTTGTCTTTCTGGACTTTTTCTCTTTTCTGCATGACAGAGCCACCTGAGACAAGTCCCTGCAGCTTCACCAGCCTCTAGTAACTGGGGGTGCCTGCCTTGCCTAATGCAATGCCTCAGTGTAAAGATAATTTCTGTGTATCAACTGCACAGTTCTTAAGTAAGCAAATACTTATTTGGTGATCTTTGGATTTTGACTTCTGTCAGGTTTGAATTTTACTATCTTGAACATCATAGAGCTATCAGAAGGGACCTACAGCAATAAACAATTCATTGTGTTTGTTCCAGTGTGAAAGTACATTTTCTGAACTGTGGGAGCCTCCTATATGTGAGGTTTCATATCTGCCTGAACCTTTTACCTGCAGGACGTTTTGTGATTGCAGGTGTGGAAGTTTACACAGTGGTGAATCATGGAGTCCTTTGAAAGGAGAATTTTACCTCCTCTGCAATTTGACTGGCTTTCAAATATATTTCTAAAGAAACAATACCTAGATATCATTTTTTCCTGTGAAAACATTGATGTGGTGAGGGAATGACTACCAACAGGAGACTCCTAGAAAGAGAATGAATAAACAAAGGTACAATAAAGTATTAGGTATACAATTCCTGTGTATTTGTGGGCTAGGACATGGGTATTAGTGTGAACCACTCCCAGAACACTTTGTCACATGTTTTTCTGTGTTTTTTTCTATGTCTATTTAAACCACCAACTTGTTTTAATTTGAAAAAGCTCCTCTTTTCTAGTTTATGTCTGCCATCTCCTCAGACTCCTTGTATGTCTGAGGTGTGCTGATCACATTCAGATCTCTTAGTGACTAATCTGATGGGAAATAATGTATTTTATTAAATATTCATCTATCAGGACTGTGCTAGATCTTTTTATCCTATTTTCCACAGAAGAAAAATATCTGTTCATGTGTCATGCCATGTAATTTAGATATTTATGGAGTAAAACATATTGATTATCTGCATTTTTTTTCTTTGTTTGTTTGTTTGTTTTAATGGAGTTTTCCCTCTGCTGGGAAAAAAAACCACCACAATGTAGCAGCCAAGGGCGAGCAAAAGAGGTTGCAGGCAAGTGAGACAGAGCTGTTCCTTTCTAACAGAGCAGGTGCTGACCCACAGGGTGTGCTGGCTGCTGGGCTCCACCTCTCCAAGCCTGGAGAAAAAGCTGGATCTCCTGCTTGCATGGCTTCAGCTCAAGCACCCAGGTGGACTGAACAGTTTCAAGCCTCCTGCACATGAAAATACATTACTAATTGATTTCTAGGGCACCCATAACCAAAAGAACCTCTTACTGTCAGGCTGAGTAAGGAGGGAGCATCTCTGAGTACAATGCAGCTCTCCTGATTCATCTGATGAGAAGACATTTAGGTTGTCAGTACTGTTCAGGGAGGGGGGTGTATTTCACAGGCATAATTTATTCTGCTTAAATTGCATTTAGAGGTAAATATGTGATGGTGACAGGCAATATAAATACCCAAAAAATACAGAAAAAATGCAAACTTTTCTTTGGAGAAAACCGTAACTGGAAAGGAAATGACATGGAGCAGATGAGTTCCTGCACAGCACGCAGGGATGCTGTCCCCAGGTTCACTGCAGAATGTAGAATGATGAGATGCATGAGCACAAGAGACAGGATCAGGGCTCCTACTTATGTTTTTATGCACTTCAGTGCTTCTTTGGCGTAGCTGAGACTTGCAAAGGGAATCGTTGAGATGCCAAGAGACAAATTTCCCATTCTATCATCCCCAAGACAGATGTGCTGACTGCATTTGTTCCTTCTGGGAAATTTCTTCCTGAGCCCATCACTAAGTTTGTCTAATTGAAAAAAGATCATCTGAATTTTAGTTTGAGACATGTGGACAGCTCAGGTAACAATCCAGCTTTCATGCTTCTAGTTTGACCTGCATTTTGATGGTTGCTAAAATTGCAGCACAAAACTTCCCAGACAGGAGTATGTGCAGCGAGCTCTTGATAGTGATGAGCCACAATCTCCTTCTCGTTCCCAGATCCTTCAACAAAGGAATTGTGTGCATGTAATTTATTTTTTTTATTCATGCACGTGTGTACATACATGAGCACACAGAATCCTTAAGGCTCAAGCACACTTCAGCCTCTGCTCATCAGGAATTTAGAATAAACACAGTTCACATGCTAAGGCTACTTCCACAATCCATTACACCAGAAGCTGGCAAAGCCTTTAAAATGAAAGTGCTAATTCAGAAAATGAAAAACCTATTAAAAATAAACCAATGCATTAACAAACAGAATATTTAGGAAGTTCACAAATGTGTTTTCTGACTACCTAGCAGCAATCCATTCCAGAAGGCAGCAGGTATTTTTAAGTACCTGTGAAAGAAATAGGAAAAAAAAGGAGTGAGGAATTTTTCTGTTGTAGCCATGGTGGCATTAATACAGAAAACCTCAAAATCCTGGAGTACCTGTTAAGTATTAACTGATAACTTAGTTTCCTAAAAGTAATTTCTGAATTTTATGAATTTTTTTAGCGGTTGATGTACTTTTTTAGTACAGGTGATGTAGCAGCTAGCTGAACTTCTTTTTTTTTTTCTTTCCACGAATAGGAGGTAGGTGCCTGCAACACCTACTTCAAAAGCAGACAGGCAAGAAAAAAAAGCAATTTTCCTAAACCTTTCTGGTTTCTGAAGTTTGTATAGGATAGGCAGGGCTAAAACTTAATTCTGGAGCTGGTTATTTGAAACTGATTTAAATGATGCAGTGCCACAGGGAAGCACACTTTCTGGTGCAGCTTGGCAAGCACAGTTCAAAGCAGCTGCTGCAGAAGCAGATGTGCAGCTCTGGTGGGAGTGAAACGCTGTGGGTGAATCCACTCAAACTGGCACAAAGCCAGGCCTTACGACAGTTTCAGCCTTTGATAAAGGCCATAGTTCTCCCTCATTACTTTGCATTTTCATGTATCACTGGCCACAGTCCGTCCGATTAGGATGGGATATAAAAACGGAGATACTACGAGGATGGCTCTTCTCACAAGAACCCTTATCCATTTCCCCCCCTGAGGGGGAAAATGCAGCTCCAGGCAGTGGGTCTGGAGGAGGAGGATGGGGTTGACTGTCAGAGACACCTAAGGCCACAGGGAGACTTTGCATCCTCTTGTACCTCCTTCTCATGCTCTGGGAGTGTTGTCAGGAGCATTTTTGAAGCCCAGCTTGTTGGAGTGCACTGGGTGGTGGTAGAGAGACAGGCTCTGAGGGTCAGAGAGAGGGCCTCTGTCCTGGGCCCGGAGGTGACCCTGGGAGTGCATCCAGGTCACCGGGGATGGACTGAGAGAGGATTGTGTGTTTATGGACAGACTGGGCCTATGAGAAGTGTTCATTGCAGTTTGTGGCCTTATAGGGCATTGTTTGCCTATTACCATAATAGATAAAATCTGTGCAATACCCCAGGTGATTGGGGGACACTGTGGTGAACATCTTTCCTGTTTATATGATGTTATATCCTGTTGGGTGCTGGGATTTAGGGAATTCTAACTTCGCAATAAACGGCTTTGCATTCTCCATCTGATGAGCAAGGTCCTTGCCCATGCGTCATTACTGCAAAACAGCTGTGTGTGTGTGTGACGTTCTCCTTGCCCAACTACTCCAGCCCATCTGGCATTTTGTAACCCCTGAGAAACAACCTCTCCACATCTCAGCAGCCTTTCTCCAGCTGCCCATGAGGGCAAGGCTGAAGCCGTCTGCTGATGTTTATGCCTGATGGCCAGAGGTGTAGGTGCCAGAAGGGAACAACGTGGGCAGTTGTTACCCCCAAATCATGGGGCACGCCTGGTCTTATTCTCACAGCTTCCAGGATTGTGGGTAGCATATATCCAAGCACCATCAGACAGGCCCTGTTAAAAAGAAAAATTGGCTTAAAACTGTTTGGAACAAAGGAGAACCATAGAAAGAAAAGAGGCATTTGTGCTATTTGTTTTGCTGTGTTAGCGAAGTTACAGGTGCAGTTTCTTCTCTGCAGCTCTGGACAGCAGAAGCTCACTCCTTTAAAAGCAACACAATATAAGATTTCCATATAATCTTAATGACCTGCAATCCAAAGCTTTAAAGACAAAGTGTCATAACCATGGGATTTTTGGTGGAGGCAGAAGAATTGGCAGTTTTGCGTCTCAGTTATACGGAAAATCCAACAGCTGCAGTAACTTTGAGAAAAGCACAGAGATTTTGGGCATAACTCTAGGAAAAGAAATCCTGAGATTTCAGTGGTTGTTTTCCTTATTCTTGTCTCTCTACAGTCAGGCCTGAGGCAGCTGGTACCAAACCACAGCATTTCCAGTAGTGTATTTATGATTTCTGTCCAAGCATAATGATTTATACAAAAATGTACAGCACCCTCAGGAACAAGCTTCTGGAGACAAGATGTTTTATGACAATTAGAAATACAGATATCCTTCCACACCTATGTACTGCTCGTACTAATACTCTCCTGTAGTAAATGCTTTCCCTCTTTTTCTTTCCACACCAAAACACAGGCTGTGTGACATATGAAGTATCTGCACAATGTTTGCAAACAAATTATGCAAAATCCAGTCAACACACACTGTTGCCTCTGTAAGATGTGGTGTAAACCAGGTGGTGCTTTCCTGACAGACAAACTGCAGGTTATCTCCTGTTGGGGTGCACTATGTGCTGGAAGAGAGACAGGCCCTGAGGATCAGAGAGGGCCTCTGTCCTGGGCCCGGAGGTGACCCTGGGAGTGCATCCAGGTCACCGGGGATGGACTGAGAGAGGATTGTGTGTTTATGGACAGACTGGGCCTATGAGAAGTGTTCATTGGAGTTTGTGGCCCTATAGGGCATTGTTTGCCTATTACCATAATAGGTAAAATCTGTGCAATACCCCAGGTGATTGGGGGACACTGTGGTGAGCATCTTTCCTGTTTATATGATGTTATATCCTGTTGGCTGCTGGTATTTAAGGAATTCTGACTGCGCAATAAACGGCTTTGCATTCTTCCGTCTGATGAGCAAGGTCCTTGCCCATGCATCATTACTGCAATCTCCCAGCAAGGTCAGGCTCTCAGGTCCCCTGGACACTGAATATATGTCACTGTTCTCATTTATCTCCTTGTCCCTTACCTGTTCCTCACTCAGTGCCGGGGACAGGAGCCGGCCAGTGCCACCCTGCTGGGTTCCACACTCCTCTGCCAGGGCACCACGATGGAGACCAGGACATGACACTGTCCTGTACAAATGCCACGGGACTGGGATGGAGGACAGGTTCACCTATGCTGGTATTACCCCATGAAGTGCTATTGCCATGGATTTGGCCCCACTCTGGTGAGGGACTCCTTTTCCCAAGCCTCATGAACACTGCACAGACCAGAGGAGGAAAGTCCCACAGCCACCAGCATCTTCTCCTCCGCGTACTCCAGCGTGCAGGCCAGAGGCGGTGGCACAGGAGAAGATCTGCTGGGGAAAGTGAGCCAGAGGTGATGTTCCATGTCTGTTTCTGTTTGAATTCATCAAATGCTGTGAGTCACAGAAGTGGAACCACCTTTCTGAGGCTGCTGATCTCCCCAGAAGCACTGCACATGGCTGGCCTTTGCATAACTTGTTAACTGAAATAATGACATTGAACTCCATCGCTTCAGTGGCGTTTAACGGAGGCATTTTGAAAACATGGCAATGAGCAGGAATGTGACAGACTTCATATTCTTAATCATGCTGGAAGGGGTTGTGCAGTACTGACCCATGGGCAAGGACTTTGCTCATCAGATGGAAAATGCAAAGCCGTTTATTGCACAGTCAGAATTCCCTAAATACCAGCACCCAACAGGATATAACATCATATAAACAGGAAAGATGTTCACCACAGTGTCCCCCAATCACCTGGGGCATTGCACAGATTTTATCTATTATGGTAATAGGCAAACAATGTCCTATAAGGCCACAAACTCCAATGAACACTTCTCATAGGCCCAGTCTGTCCATAAACACACAATCCTCTCTCAGTCCATCCCCGGTGACCTGGATGCACTCCCAGGGTCACCTCCAGGCCCAGGACAGAGGTCCTCTCTCTGATCCTCAGGGCCTCTCTCTCTACCACCACCCAGTGCACTCCAACAATTTTCCATCTTGGTAGGTACTCAGTCCCATCCTGGGATTGCCCTGCTTGCCCAGGGATAGACATGCAAAGTAGATGCCAGCTCTGTTAACACTGAATACCTCTGGAGAAGTAAAAGATGCCACCTGTTTTTTTAAGTCAGGGGCTTTGTTTTCAAAAGCAGTAAAATGAAAAGAAAAAAAATGCACTCTGGGAAAGCAAAGGACTAAAATTTTTTTAAGCATTTCACTCTCTGAGGTACAAAATTGGAAGACAATATTTTTGATGATTTCCCCGGCCTCGGAGCTTGTCTGACTCTCCCTCTTCATTTACCAGAGCTACCCTCTGGCTTATGTAGCCTGTCTGCCATTTGCAGTGGACTTATACCCCCTCAGCAGGGGTAGAGTGCTGTCCCTGCTCCTCAGCAGCCTCCCCTTCCCACCCTGAAAGCTGCTCTTCCCAGAGACTCAGTGACTCCTCTGGCACCAGCACCTTTGGAATCTCCCCTTTCCTCTCCCTCTCTCCTCCTCTCACAAATTTTGTCAGGCTGATTTGGCTGGGGCTGTTTCCTGATTAATTTTGGGCAGTGTGTCTTCACAAACTGGATCAGGGGTGGATTAGACCGTCTCCACCCCTCCGTCCCGAGCAGACTTCTTAGGGGAGCAATTTGTTGAGGGGTGAGCAAGCTGTGAGCAAGGCGGGCACTGCCCCTAATTGTTGGGGTGCACTATGTGCTGGAAGAGAGAGAGGCCCTGAGGATCAGAGAGAGGGCCTCTGTCCTGGGCCTGGAGGTGACCCTGGGAGTGCATCCAGGTCACCAGGGATGGACTGAGAGAGGATTGTGTGTTTATGGACAGACTGGGCCTATGAGAAGTGTTAATTGTAGTTTGTGGCCTTATAGGGGATTGTTTGCCTATTACCATAATAGGTAAAATCTGTGCAATGCCCCAGGTGAGTGGGGGACACTGTGGTGAACATCTTTCCTGTTTATATGATGTTATATCCTGTTGGGTGCTGGTATTTAGGGAATTCTGACTGCGCAATAAACGGCTTTGCATTTTCCATCTGATGAGCAAAGTCCTTGCCCACGCGTCATTACTGCACACTCTGCCCCTAAACCACGTGGGAAAGCCTCTCCAAGGAAAACAGCTGACTTGGGTCTGGGGGAGCCACCTCCTGCAGCACCCAGCTGCTGAGCAGGCTGTCACCTGGCTCCATGCCACCTCTGACAGCCTGCCTGGAAAAGCCAAGGCATTTGCTTTCCTGATGGGTCACTTCTCAGCTGTGAAAGATGTCCTCCAGCACAGGAGCACACAGCCCCTTGCCTGATGGATAAGGAATGGGACTTTATTAACAAGAATTTTCTGATGAGACTTTTAAAATACACCAAAGGCACCAGCATCTTCCTTGCTGCTTAGCTGGTGCCAGAAAAGCAAAACTCCAGAGCTGTACTGGATCTTTAGCAACACTCCTGGACTTCAAGCTCAAATTAAAGTTTTAGACATTAACAGACTAATGTCTATTAAAATATAGATAAAATAAACATAAGATAAAATATAGATAAAAATAAACAGATGTTTATTTTTTCGATTACTTTTTTTTTCTGCCCTCCAGTTATACTAACATATTCAAACTCCCCAACTGAGCTCTTGCTCAAAGCGAAATCACATAAAAAGTATTAAACCCAGAATTGCATCATCTCTTTTAAAAGATGTCCCAGCTTCTAATGCCACAAATGCCACAAGAACTTTAGAAGTGTTTGTGTCTTTTGAAAGGTCTAATGATTTTTGCTCTCTTGGGCAGTCTCTAGGAACTTGTGCTTTTAAGACTTCTACTGGAGAACAATCTATAGAGACAGCAATGCTCTGGGGGCATTTCTTACTCCTGAGTCCCACCCATCCATGGCCCGCAGCACCCTGAAGCAGAATATTCTCTCACAGGGTGGGTCTGACCCACCTCCAATGTCATTGACTCAACCCCACTCTTAATTAATTGAGTATTTAATTCCTGTAGATTAAAAAAATATGTTGTTTCTGTGTTGGACATTATTTTACAACTTCGATGTGCTCTAAGATAAACCTCCTGCAGAATGTTTGATATTGACAGAGACTGTCTGGGGATATGGTTGGCCAATGCTGTGAGATTTGCACAGTCCCACTAAGGGATACTCCAGGGCAATGAATGCTGCAGACAAGAAGCAATTAACTGGGTTTGGCTGGAGCTGGGCTCTGTCCCTGAACCTCAGCACTCCCCCTGGCCAGGGAAAATGTGTGGATCTGGACAGGGGCACCTGGCATGGCCAAGTTTCAGCTGCTGCAAGGTGTGAGGAGTGAATGGAGAGAGACAAGAGGAAGGAGAAGGGTCTGGAGAAGGAGTTATGGGCAGGCACAGGAAGCTGCCTGGCCATTTCTGCCCAGTTATCTTTCAGTGCTGAAAGAAATTAGTGGTTCCCTTGGGGAGGGAACAAAGAACTACTTTTCACATCCAGATTTCTTTACTTCATGCGTGGTCAATTAAATTGTTCTAATCTCCTGTTTTGAGGTTCTTGGTAATGTTTGATTTATGGGAAGAGCTCTGTTTGAGATTACCAGGTGTAAACATTACAAAAGGGCATTTTCCAGGCTATGCTGAACCAAGCCATTAGCTAACTGAGAAAAAGTATTCTGTGAAACAAAATTCAGGTCTACATTTCCAACAGGGCAAGAGGACAGCAAGATTCATAGAGGTTGGTTAAAGGGTGGGTGTTGGAGTGCACTGGGTGGTGGTAGAGAGAGAGGCCCTGAGGATCAGAGAGGGCCTCTTTCCTGGGCCTGGAGGTGACCCTGGGAGTGCATCCAGGTCACCGGGGATGGACTGAGAGAGGATTGTGTGTTTATGGACAGACTGGGCCTATGAGAAGTGTTCATTGGAGTTTGTGGCCTTATAGGGCATTGTTTGCCTGTTACCATACTAGGTAAAATCTGTGCAGTACCCCAGGTGATTGGGGGACACTGTGGTGAACATCTTTCCTGTTTATATGATGTGATATCCTGTTGGGTGCTGGTATTTAGGGAATTCTGACTGTGCAATAAATGGCTTTGCCTTTTCCATCTGATGAGCAAGATCCTTGCCCATGCGTCATTACTGCGGGTGGGAGCCTGCTGGGGAAGAGCTTAGAAAAAGCACTGGCACATTATCTGGTGTGCACATCTCAAATGCTTCACCACTGTTGAAACATTTTGGGAAATGGTTGCTCTCATACCTGTTGAACTAAAGAAAAGATGAGTCCTCTCATTTTCTTAGCTTTGGCACTGGGCATGGAAATGATGCCGTGCTGGCCTGTGAGTGTAGGGGGACACACCAGCTGAAAATCAAAGCACAGCCAGGCATCTGCACTGTGTCCCCACACAGCAAACCTTAGGATGCCTGTGGGGTTTCTTCCTCACTCAGGAGAGCCCAAGGCAAAGAGCAGAGCAAGGAAAGGCATGTGCGGGATGTCCTGGATTAGCTGCAGTCTCATCACTGAGTACAGTGACAGCTGTGTAGCAATGTCTCATTAATGCAGGATCAGGCTCTTGCAGGTGCCCTCTCCTCCTCAGCTCCTTGGTTTGGGCTCACACAGGAGCAGTCCCCAGCTGTGCTGGCAGAGCTGCTCCCTGGGACCAGGTGTTTGGCATCCCAGGGCATTATCTGATTGCTGCAGAGAAAATCACCTGGGGTGCCACATGCTCCATGCTAATTGTTGCTAATGAATTGCTGAACTAAAAAGGCTAAACTCCATGATTTGGATCAATGTCCACTATTCATTCATCAGTGGACACCACCAATAATTTCAAGCGTTCAAGGCATGCAGTTATGCTGAAACCCCTATTTCTCATGTATGGCTTGGACTACCAGGAAAGGGGACTAATGCAGAAAAAAACCAAAGCCTCTGACTTTGTACAAAGCCTTTGACTTTGCCCAAAGCAAAAATGTCTCTGTGGCAAAAGAATGCAGAGATAAATAAAATTTTCCACAGCTGTAGCCAAGCTGGGGCTTAAGATAAAGGCAAAAGTACTAATGATGGAGAATCCTTGCTTAACTGAGCAATGAAATGGCTAGAAACCCCAACAAAGACCGCACCAACATCAGTAGGTGCAGAGGTGCTTTGTGTTGGTTTGTCTATTGCAGGTGATCTGCTCCTGTGGACTGAAGGTCGGTCAACCTTGTTTGATGATCAGCCTCTGTTGGAAGGAGTTGTGAGGGGAGAAATTAGGACAGGTCAGAGTTAAAGGGCAGCAGGAGCTCTAGAGGCATGGCTTGCTCATGCAAAATTCGTTTGGCATTACTTCCTGAATTTTTCTGCTGGAATTAATAAGATGGACTGTGACAGAAAGGTTTCCTTAAACCAGCATCACACCACATCTAGTGGGCATGGGGGTGGAAATAGAGGCAAAATAAGACAGGTCGAGAGAAGGTATGGTCTCAGACAGATGCTAGTGGAGTCCTTTTTTGAAATAAGAAGGAACAGGATGAGATTTTCTATCTGTGTTAGGAGAAGATGTGCTGGGCAGTTAAAACAAGATTGGAACCCTACCTCTCCAGTGCTGGCAAAGAGACCTGAAAAAATCCATCAAGCAAATGCCCTCAGAGAGAATCATCAGGAAGATGGGAATTGGAGAAGCTGACCCAGGACCTTCTTTTGGCTTTTACCAGTGTCTGGCCAAATTAATGCTTTGGTTTTTAGTTGCCACTACCTCTGCACAGGCCTGAGGTGTGCTATTAATTCCCCCTGTGCAGGGCGAGGTAGGATTTTGCTGTGGATGTCACACACGTGCCAAGGCAGCACCTGCCCAGAGCTCTATTGAAAAACTTGCTAAGGTAAATTGTTTAAGGAATCTTAGAAATAACAGTTGAAAATAGCTTTTACTTCTGAAATTTCCATCACTACATCCAACGCTTAGCACAAAAACATGCCTTTAACATGGGTCAAGAAACACCCTCACTTATTTTCCTTAACACTGGCTTTGAAGGTCTTCAGGGCTTTTGTGACTTGTGACTCCTGGCATTGGAGAAGCTGGAACAACAGGCACAGATCGGAGGGCTGGACAGTCTGAAAAGCCCATTTCTAAACTAGGAAGACAAATGGAGTCTATTTTTTGGGCCATATGGTGTCCACAGAATAACAAATCAGATGTCTTTTAAGTGTCCAATTTTATTATTTTGGATGGATACTTGGTAATTTATGTTTAATGTTGTGAAAAATATGAAAAAATAAACCACATGTGGAGTATGCGCACATATACCTCAACAGAGTCAAGATGATTAGATTTAAACTATTAAAGAATAGTAAGAAAGGGATTTAGGTTTGCGGAGTCTTTCATCCTTTTTTCCTATTGTCTTTCTTATGGTGACCTCCCAAGCCTCTTTTTCTCTGTTGCTCTATATTTTCACCTGAAGTGCAGATCCTGGCACTGAGCGTGCGGAAAAGCAGCTTCACCCTTTGTAGATAAACATTATGGCAAAGGACAATTTTAAGGTGAGGACATGATTACAAAGCTACGTTAACAGCTATTAAATGAACTCTTATAAGGATTTGGAGCAAAATTGGAAGGACTGAGTCAGCAAACAGCCACTAATGCAAATGCCCTTAACTTTGCTTTTCCTTCCCTGAAATCAAAAGAAGCGTGTGTGGGCTGAAAGCACTTTGCTGCACTGAGCTTATTAAAGGATTCACAGAATGTCCAGGTCTACTTCACTGTATCAAGCAGGAGAGAGGGAAAGCAATAATGAACACCAAAGAGACTGAGACAGGGAAAACAGAATGTAAAGGTTCACATAGAGGTGATCAGTAGCTCACTGCTCCCTCTGCTTATTCAGAAAAGATGAACTCTGTGGATAATCACCACATGCATTTGCTGACTTTTGTTTCCCAAACATACCAAAGTGGGCTAAAATGTGAATATATAGCAATAATTACATCCACAGTGGGCTGGAAAGTGGGAGCTTTTTAACCTTGCACCACAGAAAAGCTGCAGGGGAGATTTTAGTTTGGAGGCAGGATGGGGCAGGGCCCAGAAGAGTGTGGTGATGTCTCCTAAATTTGTAAGGAGAGTAATTGTTTATTTCATGGCCACAAATGTCTGGGACATGTCTTTTATTTTTTGTTCAAAACCCCTCCTCTTCTGTACACATTGAATCCCTTTCTCTAAAATGGATCAGCCCAAATGCACACAGATGTTCTCTGGACCAGGTAAAACAAACTGTGCGTGCTTTTCAACCAGGTGGAAAGCTGACATTCCTGATGAACTGAAGAGTTGGGAGCTTGAGAAGCAATACTGAGAAGCCCCCCAAAGGGTCTTAGAGAAACCACATTATGCAATGGGAAACCTGGCTGCACAAAACCACGTTTATTTATTTATGCAAATACACGATTTATAGCCACACTGGTGATTTGTTGTTCAGCTGTACAATGATTAGGCAGAGCAATAGATTTTAACCAGAGTGTCAGCTTGGGTCTTTGCTACCTCTGTTTGGCCATTATATCTAACAGTGAAGACACTGAAATAAATTGTTATTGCCTCTGATATGCAATAAAGTCCTTGGGAAGAGCCTCTGCACTTGAGCAGAGTTTCCTACACTGACAAGTGAGTGTTCGTACTGGAGCTGTTCCTGTGGCGCCTTCTTACCCCTTACATTTGGGGAAAAATAACTCCGCATAAAATGCTCACAGGTCCCTCTAGTGCCGTGGTTAAATCTTTCAGACCTTTGTACTAATGCTCATTAATTTTCTGGCTATCATCCTTCCAAGACCAGCAGCTCTGCAGTGTTTTTTCTTCATGGTGCCCAAACTGCTGTCAAGCTCCAGGGAACAGCTGCACAGATGTGCTGGGAGCTCAAGAGCTGGGCCCGTCTGATCCAAGGGGATTGTGAATAACAGCAAATAAATGGGATTTTCTCTTGAGATGAAATCTTGGGAGCTCCTGCACTCCTTTTCCATGGAAAGATTAATTTAGTGGAGAAAAATATTGTCCACTCCTCTAGACCCACCATGATCCTTGGTCCCCTGCAGCCTGGGGCCAGGTGGGGTGCAAACTTCCTTGTTGCTGCGGGCCCTCAGTTCAACATCCCAGAGCTGTCCAGGCACTCAGGTCAAGTCTCAGCAACAGGAACCTTGCCTAAGGCAATAGGAAAAATCTTTGACAGGGCAGGCACACCCTCAGCCTTTCTAGCTTTGACCAGATGAGGTCACAAGATTGAAACCAGTGTCTGAAATCTCAGACTGACTCCAGATTGCCTCCCTTGGAGACGTGCTACCAAAGGGAGAATTTTTTTCTCATAAGAGCTGCTAAACACCACAGGGAATTTGGAGCTGCAGGACTGCTTCGGCAGGGTTTTTTGGTGTCTGAAACCAAAGTGCTTCCTCCAGCAAGCTGCCTGGAAGACCCAGTGCCTTGGGTTTGAAGGAAGAGATTGTTGGCTTCATCAGACCCCTAATTAATCAGCAGAGCAGACCCAGGGTTGGTTTGCCGGTGCTGATTGCCCCGGGCAGGAGCTTTCTGCCTGTGCGGGCAGTCGATCTGGCACCCACGTCTCCCGCCTTGGGGGACGCATACAAACAGATCTGTAAACACACAGGTGAACGTAAAATGGGGGAAAGAAAGAAAGAAAAAACTGAGGAGCGCTGTTCCTGCCAAGTCTACCAGCGTACGCCCTGCCTTTGGAAAGGTCGGGGTTTGCCTGGAGAGCAGCGAGTAGCCCGGATTTATTTTATGTTTTTTTCATTTCCTGCAGGAACAGGGGTGTCTGGAGCTCCCCAGCGCCGGCCGCCCGGAGCCCGCGAGAGGGCGGCATCGGCTCGGGAAAGCCGCCGGGAGCAGCGGCGCACCCGGGGCCGGCAGCGGGGCCGGGGCCGCCCGCAGCAGCTCCGCGCATCCCCGCTCGTCCCCCGCACCTCCGCGCATCCCTGCCTGGCGCCGACAGCCGGCTCTTTGCAGAGCCCTTCACACGCAGCGTGCGCTCAAACGACAAAGAGGACACTGCATCCTCCCTGCTCCCCCCCAAAAAAAATTATTCCAGCGGGGCAGAAAGTAATTACGGGGCTGAACTCTCGGTCCTCCGTCCAAAAAACAGGGAGGGCTCCCGAAGCCACATCAGCCGCATTTGAGGGTCCGCGGGGCTGAAAGGGCAGAGCGCTGCGAGCAGATGCGATGCCGATGCGAGGGAAGCATCCGCGCTCCCATGGCAACCGGGGCTCCCGCCGCGGGGAGGATGCTCCGCTCCGCTCCTCTCCGCTCGGCCGCGGCGCGGAGGGACCCGGCACCCGCTGCTTTGCACATCCCTTGGGTTCTCTGGGTTACGGCAGGGTTTGTTTAGAGCTGGACTCCTCCAGCAGGTGTGTTATGTTTGGTTTCATCCAGCTGCACCGTGAGCTAATTGCAAATTCAAATATGCAAATTTGCTGCGAAATGTAAGAAAGTCAAATGATGTTTCTTTCCTCTGTAGCTTTCTCACTTAGAAATCCGTACTGTTGGATTTCTTTTTCTTTTTTACCCCCCTCCCGTGGCAACGACATAGAAATTGAATTTTCCCCATTTTGTTATTCCTTCAGGAAAGACAATGGGAACCATTTGCTTTTCCACAGACATCTGCCCCTTGATGTCTGTCTTTACAAGGAAAGAGCTCCAGTCTCAGATAATTCCTTTGGAAAAAAAAAAAAAACACTAAATGAAAGGCAAGTCACCTTTTTTTTTCCTGATTTAGAATGACAAAGTAAAGACAAAATCCCACAGATCTTTCATCACTTCTGATTGTTCAGTGCATTAGGACAATAACTTGGTCTGCCCGACTCAAGGCTGTGTCTCCACTGCTTCAAGGTCTGGGTCTTTTAAAATGACAATAGAATCCTTCCCTCTCTCTGGCAAAGTGATTGCCTGAATCTGTGGGCTGTGGTGTTGACACAGGGTCCCATTTCTTTCTCTTTTCTTGCTGTGGCTGTGCCAGCTCTCCTATTTCCATAAGCTTTTAGCCTTTCCAGTGCACCCCTAGAAAGTGTAGCCCTTCTGCACCATTTCAGAGGCATGTAATTTTATTTTAGTTGCCTGACTTTCTACATTTATATAATACATATATTCTAAAGCTCTTATATTGCTTCCTTTCTATTTTTTCTGGTCTCATCCCTGACCAAACCAGGCATAAATAAAGTTTGACCTTCTAGTTTAGGTGGTGAACTGTGTGATCCTGCTGCAGAGTTCCTTGGCAATCTGTAGTACCCCTCTGTGTACACACACACATCTCTGCACACACCTCAGCTCATTTTTACATGCTCTACTTTGCAGTTTTTGTGATGCAAATGGTGCACTGGCCTAAGACCTAAGTTTTACAGATTTTGTACCTATGGAAAATCAGTTTTTGATTCTGTTAATCAAAACTCTAGATAGGTTAATGCCAGGAAAAACCCTGGGTTGGAAACCACGTCCAAAGAGCAGAAAAATATCCACAGACTTTTAGAGCAATTTCCATTTTCGTTGTGAACCCCATGAGTTTTTTTGATGGGTCATCTGATATTCTCAAGTTATCCCTGTGTCCAACATTGACACACACAGACAGAGACAGTTTTCTCTGTTTTAGTTGACAACATTACACTTAGATAAATGCCTTACAAGGTTTTGTTTGCTGCACCCAGCTGCATTACACCAGAGGACTAAATGAGTCTCCTTCGAGGACAAAAGAAGGTCATATGTTCCTTTAATTGAAATTGCTCTTTTGGAATGGCACAAACAACCAGAGAATGAACACAGAATTGTTCCATTTCTATTGCATAGAAGAGAAAAATGCACTGCTTTCCCAAAATGTTGTAAATAATACCTTTAAAAGCTGTATCCCTTTCCTGTCCATTTTACATCTCTGTTCTAACACAGCAGCTCTGTGATCTAAAGTCAATAATATTTTTGATAGAAATTTATGATCTTGATAATTTTTAATTTATATTGTTAATATCTATTTTCTCAGTAGAAATTTCATTTTTCTCATGGACCTACAGTAAGTAATTTCTGTGGCTCCATGCAATATGGAGCAGGAAACGGGGAACACAGCACAGCTGGCTGGTTGAGATAGCTGTAAAATCAGCCTCCTCTGAAACTTTTCTTAATGGAGATGGCAAAAAACAGAGCTTGGGACTTCAGGATCCAGTGATGTAACATGCAGAAATCCTGTGCATTCAGAGCCTGGGCTCTTGGGCTCCCTGAAGTGCATTCAGGCAGAGCCACATTGCAAAATGCATGGAGGAAGATTTGCTCCCACCAAAAAACTGCTGAAAAGTAATGGTTGTTCGGGTGTTGTCTAGACAGTCCTACTGTCTGCTAGAGACCTACAAAACTGGGAAGTCTTTTCCCATGTTGGCAAAGCAGATAAGCACGGTGGAAGTAACACACAACGTAACAGTCCCAGGGATTCCAATCAAATTAAGCCACGTGCTTACAAGCTCTGCTGAACTGGAACCAGATTGCATTAGCTGGCTTTAACCTCTTCACAGATCACAAACACTAAGCTGGAAACACCTGCCTCAGAGAGCAATAAGAAGCAATGTTCTGAGTGGTGCCTGCTGAGGTGGTGCAGGCTGATACCGAGCTCAGAGCGTGGCTCTGGGTTTCAGCAGACCAAAGGGTTAATTATGGTGCTGTGCTGTGATAGGGGAAAATGAAGTCAAGTTAACCAGAGTTCTTGGCCAGCCTCTGTTGACTTTGAGAAGGATGTTCCTGTGTGTGGAAAAAGGGATCTTCTGCACGTGGAAAGGGATGGGCATAGAAGGATCTGCCAGCAGCACCAACCTCTTAGGAGAGATGAGAGGAGATAAATGCAGGCTGGCTTGGAGGCACCTGCTTCCGAAGTGGGTGAATTTAGCCCTGTTTTGTCACTTGGGCTTGGTTTACACTAATAAGGAGCATTATCAGCACTGCCCGAGCCACCTTCCCACACTGCAGTACCTGCCACCGCCACTGCAGCTCCTCACAGGGACGACGTGTGCTGTACAAGGATTTTACTGCTTAATCCCATTCTTTTTAATTGCACTATGATTTTTTTTTTTTCTCTGAAATGTTAATGGGTGGTGTGCTGGAACTCCCTTCCTTCAACACCATGGCAGAGCTTACATGAAACACACAGGTTTTGTCCCATAAGGGTGCCCATCTGCAAATGGCACAAGCTCCACAAGTGGTACACTTTTATGTGGGCAGAATTAAACATACGCAGCACTGGAAACCTGTCAGGGATTGTTGATGGCATCCATTCTGAAAGCCATTACAGCTGTATCTGGGACTTCACTTTCTGGCAATTTGCAGTTATCTGTAGACCATGTCGAAATAGTCAGGCTCAGTTTTTAATGCTTAAAGCCTCTAGATGTGCAAGGATTTGACTCCTCTTCAGCTCATTTTCTTCAGGCCACAACCCAATACAGGTTTTCTTGGTTTGATTTCAAGAGACCCTTTTTTATTGAGAGATTCTTAATCATTCCCTGCCTTCACTAGGAGACTGAACACTTGCTTTGGGAAACCTCGGGATGTGAAGTGGATGTCTCATGGGCACCTGGTTCAAGCCAAAGCTCTCCATGTAATGAATAAATATCTCTGACCATTTATATTTTCACATTGAAAAATGGCCAGTCTCAATAAAAGCCAATAGCATTTATTTATCAAGGCTTGTAAGAGCAACCAATGATAAGCAAGTCTCCTTTTTTACATGCTGCAGGAACCCTTGAAATGCAATTTAGTGCCAAGCAGAAGTTCATGTTTTTCATAATTGTCACAAACACTGGCAGCAGTAAAAAGGTGCCTGTTCAGCTCACCCATAACACTCTAGCAGATACAGCAGCAGAAACCAGAAATTAGTATAACATAATGTAACATGATAGAATAATGTGATACAAACCTGAGTGATAGAAAGGAATAAAAGAATGATCTCTGAAGACAAAGCAATATCCTGGCTCATTTTGCATAGACCAGTGAATGGCTTCTCAGCCCATCTCCCCAGAAATTGGCAGAACAGAAGCAGATGACAAAAGGGAAAGCACATCTGAAATTAGAGGAAACATCCTGTTTTACAGTCACTATCCAATCTACATTACTAGACAAATATTTTCTCTTCTAAACTCTCATATCTCATCATCTGAAAACTACAATCTAACCAGGAAAATATAGAAACTCCCAGTATTATTTCTTTTTCCTGGGCAGGGAAGGAGGGAGGGATGAGGCTGGTCAGACCTTTTGTGCCTTTTCACAGTTTTCAAGGACCCCTTCACCATTTTGCCTCACCTCCCATATTCCAAAAGTGTCTAGTGTGTTACCAGCACAATCTTCTTAAATAAAATAAAATAAAATAAAATAAAATAAAATAAAATAAAATAAAATAAAATAAAATAAAATGTAGTTTTAAAGATTAGTTTTGCTTGCTGCTTTTTACTACAGTTGTCTGCTACTTGCAGGCTGCTCTTCAGAGCCTTCAATGTTATCCAGTCCACATCATCTAAATCTGTATCAGCACTGGCTCATTGAATTTCTGTTAGCATATTAGAAGAGTAAAATATAATATCGAAAGCACTTTAGACTTTGTTTCATATGAGCACTTTCTAGGATAAAAGCATCAGATGCCCTGACAAATCCGCCATAAAATTCACATCAACTTTCCTGGTGCAGAATCAGGCCCAGAGAAAATCTTGAATGATTTGGTCTGCAGACTTCAGCCTATGAACATCTCAGAAGACTCATCTCGCATATACTACAGATGTAGTGTTATTTCATCAAAATATGAAAGCCAGCAGTGAAGGAAAGCCATTACACAGTGGAAGTGCTCAGAATGTAAATGCTCCATCCAAAATCTTTTGGCATAGTTCTCCATTCCTGCTTTTTGTCCTTGGGAGTGGCTGCCATTTTGGTGGTACCTTTTTGGAAACAGAAGCTTTGCTGCCATCATTGACGCATGGCTGGTGTGAGCTGCCACGTATGCGCCCTTACATTAATGTGGAGACCTCAGTCCCCTGACAGAAGTCCATGGAACCAGTTCAGATTTGGTTAGACTTCTGGAGAGCAGGATTTAACAGAAAGCAGAACTATTTCAGTAAATCTCAAAATGTGTCAAAATTTTCCCAGTGAAATGACACTGACATATACTGTGCTCGTGGCAGTAGCATCCCTGTGATAAACTACAGATACATTTGATAATTTGAAATACCCCTGGTACCTCCAATTTTTATCTCCCGTAGAATTATACCTTGCAACTCTGTGATAAAAGTATCTCTTCATTTTCTACCCATGTGGATGTATTTTACTAAAATTACACAGCCATTGTAATGGCTGTGTAATTTTAGTAAAAGTGTAATAGTTATACTACTAACAGTCTTCAAAAGTTCAGTCTAAAGTCCAATAACACCCCAGTCATCCAGAGTCTCCTACCATAGAAAATCTAAGGCACTTGTGTAAAAAAAAAATCCCCAAACATACCCAAACCATTTGTGTCAACTACAGGGAGTTCTAAAATGAAATATTTTTAAATTTTTCTTTCTGTTCCAGGCCATTCTCCAAAAAGGTGAGCTATAGAAGTGATGAGATACAAAAGCACTATTTGTCATATAGTTTTTTTTTTGTTCCATTACTTTTAAAATGAAATGTGATAAAAGATTTCTAGTGGGACAACCTACATGGTCCACTTAGATGCAGGTGGATCCACCTATTTTTCCAGCCTACGCAACCATTCGGAGCACGTGCTAGCAAAACTTGGCTTTCCCTCTCAGACTTTCAGCAGGAGAAAACTTTCCAGAACTGCATTTCTATGATGTCTGTCAGAGAGCATGAGTCTGTTCCCTGCAGTGAGATCATACTTGGTCTCCTTTGAGTGCTTAAGTTTTTGGGTGCCTGGGATCATCCGGATGTGAAAAGCTCTGCCTTGAATCTGCCGGAGCTTGGACTGGACCTACACTTCCCTTATCTTCAGCTGCAACTTAGACATTACCCAACACTTTCGGGTTTTTTAGTGGAATTCAACTTACGGGATGCTTTATCCCTCTGCCTTTGTGGGACACCCACACACGCATAGTCCCCGCTTTGGCAGGAATGTCGATCCATTTAGCTGCTGCTTTTTAAAAAACAACATACTTCTGCAGGCAAATATTTATGGGGAAGCTGTCAGAAAGGGTTTCTCTGACTGGCTTCAGATATGAGTTACACTGAGGAGTAGAAATATCGTCCTGTGCAAATTGAAGGCAGCCCATGTTGTTATTATTATATAGGCACAAGCAGACATATCCCACACAATCTCTTATTCTTAAGCCAAACACTCCAGTGGTTTAAGCATCTTGGTGATTATTTGCAAATTATTGACTCAGCCTCCAAATTCAGTTCATGCTAGGGAGCCTGTTGGGGTGCACTGGGTGGTGGTAGAGAGAGAGGCCCTGAGGATCAGAGAGAGGGGCTCTGTCCTGGGCCCAGAGGTGACCCTGGGAGTGCATCCAGGTCACCGGGGATGGACTGAGAGAGGATTGTGTGTTTATGGACAGACTGGGCCTGTGAGAAGTGTTCATTGGAGTTTGTGGCCTTATAGGGCATTGTTTGCCTATTACCATACTAGGTAAAATCTGTGCAATACCCCAGGTGATTGGGGGACACTGTGGTGAACATCTTTCCTGTTTATATGATGTTATATCCTGTTGGCTGCTGGTATTTAAGGAATTCTGACTGCGCAATAAACGGCTTTGCATTTTCCATCTGATGAGCAAGGTCCTTGCCCATGCATCATTACTGTGGGTGGGAGCCCTCCTTATAGCAGATTTTCCCTTAAAGCTTCAAAAGAAGATGACATGTTCCCTTTCCTGCTTTTCACTTGCTCAGGAGTGAAGTTACATTGGCTGCTCACAGAGTTCCCTTTGCTTTCCACCCCATGGCTGTACGGATCTGAATGCAGCACTCACAGTCGTGGCTCTCTCCCCTCCTGCACAAGACAGCTGCAGGTACAGTGCCAGCCTTCTCCCACTGAACCCTAGAAAAATTTAATTATCTGTAAAGAACAAAGTGAACACCTGCTTCCTTTTCAGCCCCGCAAGCTGTACCCTCAATAACCAGCACCCAGCCCACCTAAACTGACAGAAATCACTTACAGCTGGCCATGGTCACACCTGGGACTGGCCCAGTTCTCCTTTAAACTTGAGTAAGCACTGTGAAAAGGTACTGCCTTGCATAGGCAAGGCCCCAAATAATTTTGTTTAGCCAGATCACAATCAGTGCAAACATCCTTATGCAGCTGTCTCTCGACTTATCCACAGGGAGCAGTGTTTTGGAAGCAAACATGCATTGCCAGGCTCCTCCATGACCCTCCCACTGTGCACAGAGTGGGACCTGGGGTACAGAAGTGAGGCCATTTGATACAGGACAGACCCACGGGACTCATTTTACTTGAATGTAGCTGGTGTTGAGGGATGTGTGCACTTAGATCCTTAGGTCCTTCACCTTCTGCTTCAGAACCAGACCCTCGCTCCCTTTACCCCAGCGATCTATTTATATAACTGTACAGACAGGGCTACTTTTGCAGTGTAGAAGGGGCTGGAAAATTACAGTGGTTGCTCACCTAGAGCAATTACCTTTCTCCCCAGATAGTCCCACTCCTTCTGGCAAGGGGTCCCTCAGTGTGAATGGAGAGGAAGAGGTTGCCCATTAATTATTTTGCAGAGCAGAGATTGTCCTTTATGATTTTAGCTTCCTTCCTAATCTGAAGGGGCACAACCATGGGCTCTGAGGGAGCCAAGGCTGAAGCTGGCAGCGGTGAACTCACTGGCTGGAGCCAGTTTGTTGATCCTGCCTGTTCAGTGACATTTTTTTCCCAGTCTGTTCCATCTTTGGAAAGTCACGCTGCTTAGACTGGAAATGATGGAGAATCCTCTTTCCTCCCTGCTTGCAAGTTTGCTTCTCTGGACTCCAGAAATCACTGCTTCCCCAACATATAAACGGAAATAGGGATGGAAAGTTCAAATGTGTACCATTAACAGTGAATGGTAATGAAGTCTATATTTATGAACTATGGCAAATTCTGATTTCATTACTTCGAACTCATTACTCTAAGGAGAAAATGTATGTACTTATGGGCTTCAGAAACCTGAATATCTATAAAACAGTGGAACAGTAGTGGTAGCATGTTGTTTTCCAAGCTTTTCCCCAAGCATTAGAAATCTTTCACGTCTTTAAGTTCACCAAAGAAATACATTGAAAAATATGTCTCCTTTTTACAGAGTTCTCTTCTTAAGGAAAGAAAGAAGTTTAGGCACATAGCTGTTTAAGATTCAACTTTTCTTAACTATCAACAGAGAGTAAAACAGATGCTGGCATGCAGTTCTTCCACACCTGAAGATACAGAATTACAAACATAAAAGGAATAAGAAATGCTCCCAGCATGCAGACACTGCTGGTAATCAAGAGGTCTCATAGCTGTGCATACATTACTCTGCAAGTAAATGTGCACAGAGTCTTGGCATATTGAGGCAAGAGCTGTATCACTCCTTTACCGAGGCATGATACTTGTGCAAATCATAATGCACAAGCAGAAAACAAAGTAAGAGTTGATCTGTGAGCTTCAGAGCAGCCTCTGGACCAACAGTACTTCTAGCAAAAATACACATTTCTTGACCTGCTCCAGCTTTGGTCACTCCCTGAAAACATTCCAGTGGAATTTGCTGAGTGCTGTTACCACTGTGTAAAACTGGATACACAATAAAATTGAATACACACATACAGAAATAAGCATGAATACGATCAAATAAACAGCATAAAATATTGCAAAATTCATTGTGCAAAACCTACAGTGTTGGAGTGAACAATTCGTGTTCTCATTCTCATGTGTATTTGTACAGGGAGGCAGAGGTGCTGAATTAAGAAATCAGGCACCCTGGTACTGTTCATTGTTCTTTCACATCGTTCTGTGTTGCCAGAGCCAAGGTACCTCGAGGGGATGAACTGTCCCACTCTTGAGAAAAGTGCCTCAGAGAGACAGCATTTATCACCTTCGGAAGGGACCTGTCTCCGTGAGGACTACATGTGAAACAAGCTTGTAGCAGAAGCTTGACTTTCGCATGGCGGAAGTTAAGGGAGATGAATTAATTTTCTATCTGCTTGGAAAGTTGAAGATGACACTTCACTATCTCAGAGTGCTCATCTGAAGATCACTAGTGTAGGTATTGCAGCACAAATACTCTGAAGAGCAACAAAGGTTTCTGGAAGAAAAGAGTTTGAAATAAATAAGCCCACAGCTTCATGAGTTTTAGGAGATACATTTCCGTGGGAGGAGAAAAGGCAGGAATTATGCAAAAAGCTTGTTTTGAACATCTCTGAGGTATAAGGAAATTCATCCCTCTTAATAAACATCCTAATGTTCGTCTCTGTGAAAACAAGAAGCCTTGGCTGTAGATGCACCCAGAAGCACATCAGTCATGTCAAGGTATCCAGTATAATAAAAATATATCAAGTATTCCAGAATTACGGAAAACACAGACTGTCATTGGTTTGTAAAAGTTACCACAGTGAAGCCTTGTAGGAATTCTCATCAGGCTGAAACGAGAGGGCATTGTACCAACATAAATGTTTATTACTCACAGCAGTTATGGGAATATACATTTAAAAACCCTTCATCATTAGCCTCATTCACAAAAGCTGTTCACCTGCTCCTCTGCGGATACTACAGGCCAGACTTTCTCCCCGGTCCATGTGCAGTCCAACTTTCTTTTTTCCCCTAGCCAAAAAGTCACAGTCTGCTCCATGTGAGGGTTCACTTTCAGCAGCTATTTATCTATTTATCACATTTATTTGACAAAACAAATGAAATAAGAAGAAGGGGCTCTGAATCTCAAGGATCATTTCCAACCTGTGGTATTGTTGAGACAGCTTTAGAAGGCATTGGTGACTTTGCACCAAATAGGAGTATTGCCCTTGGACCATGATTCTAGCACATTTCCTGCCCTTCAACAATTTAACTTTTGATTTCATGGGGGTTTTTTTGTTTGGTTTGGTTTGGTTTGGTTTGGTTAGGTTTTTTTGGTGTTTTTTTTTCATTTGGGTTTTTTTGTTTGGTTGGTTGTTTTTTTGGTTTGGTTTGGTTTTTTTGGTGTTTTTTTTTCATTTGGGTTTTTTTGTTTGGTTGGTTAGTTTTTTGGTTTGGTTTGGTTTGGTTTTTTGTTTGTTTGTTTGTTTAAAAAAGCCTTTCTATAGCGATAGAACAGACAAAACCCTGCAGAAAACTGCTGCATCTTTCCAATAGAAATATCCTCTCTCACAAATGATGTTTTAATATGATAATCTATACTAAAGCTTGCGAAAAAAGAAAACTCGAATCTCTGAAACTGTCCAGCAATTTGGCAAATATCCCTGCATCCTGAAGAGGGAGGGCCCCACATGGGGAAGGAACAGGGTTGGCTCCACACCAGGGTGCTGTGCTGGAGATGGCTCTGCTGGGCTCGGAGTGTGAGACAAGAAGAATATTCTTGACCAAATGCAGGCACGTGGCTGCACTCCCCGAGCCAGCTCCCTTCAGCTCAGTGCCTCTCAATGCCCCTGTGCATGTCCTTATCTTCTCCCTGCTGTGAAATGCCACCCCCTAGCTTAAACCTCACTAGGCAGAATTTAAGCCAAGGCACATGGCCTGAATTTGGGCACACGAGGAGCAAGCTCCAGTTACTGAGAGCAAACTGGGTCAAACGCCCCATGTTTACCAGCTTTAAAAAATTATGAACTACTTAAAAAAGCTTATGAACTGCGTGATTTTTTTCTTAAGTTACTTTTGCCAGGTCGTGAAATGAAAGGCTGTGTCTGAGGGACATTTGGCTGCCCTTGCACTCTGAAAGCAAAGCACTTCAGGGTACGTGAATCTTTTGGGAATATTTGTAATTTCATCCAATAATGTCTTTTATTTTCCATTTGTCTAAGTGTGTGGCTAACTGCCTTCTCACAGCCCAAGACCTAGAGCTCTTTCATCACCTCTTAGCTCATTCCACTAATAAATTGGCTTCATGCTCCTCAGTAAGTTCCTGCCAAATCGTATCAAGCCCACTAGAGAGGCAAGATGGACTGTATCTTTTACGTTTGCATAGGGGTTCTCAAATGGGAAGGTTCTTAGGTCGACTGGGAACTATTTGTGGTCAACTTTTTTTGTGAAAAATAATCTGTCAAACACGTCAGCCTAATTATAGGGGCTCAATTTCTGCCAAGATATAATTAACGGTCTCACAGTGATATTAAGTGCTGTGAGAGTTCATTTTGAGATGAAACTTGGCCTGAAAGACCCATGTCCAGGACTGTTATTTTTGCAAATATGCTTTTTAATAGGATAATTATAATAATTCTGAACTATAATCTTTTAAATGCATTTAAAATTATTTGCCTATTTCTAGCAGAACTCTACATTTCAAAGCATGGGTTTCTGTCACTTCCAGCACTGCAATTCGGGGTGGCCACTGTTGTTTAGTCCCTTATGCAAGGATCAAGGGACAGGATCAAATGACAAAGTGCAACTACAGGAAATTAGGCTAAATGCCAGGTTGGATGCAAACAGGGAATGAGATTCCTTCTCTTTACTTGCCCTGAACTTGGTCAGCTGTAAGCAGTTATTTGAGAGCAAATCTGTGAAGCCATGAGACAGCATGAGCCCCGCCGTCCCCTGCATGGGGATGCCTTGCTGCCTCACCAAGGGCCGTGCCAGCAGAGTGCTCTGGGGGCACAGAAATGTCATTTTGAGGGCAGGGCTGTGGCGTTAGCCATGGGCTGTGGGGGGAACATGCCATGTGTAAGTCTGTCTGTGCCTGTGAAATGTCTGGCTCAGCAGCTCAGATCCTGTCTGGTGCCTCTATGATGAACTGTAGAGTCACTGTATGGTGACACTGTTCTGGTTTTTGGAGCCCTCCCATAACAAGATGGCACAAAACCACACTCTGCCACCATTGCAGTGGTACCTAGTGAGCTGGGTATCTCCCCAAACAGCAGCTCATAAACAGACCCACCCAAAACATAAAGCTTCTGAGACAGGCTACACTGCTTCCCTTCTGCATTTCTAAGTACAAAAAACCTGGGGAAATCACCTTATGTTCTCACTTTTCAGCCTAGAAATAACTGCAATCCAAGAACAATTTCAGCCCTGCTTAAGGGGAGAGCTGAGGATTTCCCTTGCTGGGCAGAAAGCTCTCTGTAAGTTAGAATTAAACTCTATCAGAGCAATTTACAAAAAGATAAACTCAGGTATTTAATTCCCTATCTGGAGAACTGGATACGGTAAAGAAGCTGAGATTAATCTGCATTTATCATCTCCTGGTATTAGGGCTGGCAAGGTAACCTGCTTTTATGTAATTGGACTAATAGCTGTGGTTTATTAACATCATTAAATCAGTGCTGCCTGGTAAACTTTCCTTTTATCTCACAACGCTGCCTTATCTGCCCTGGAGAAAAGGACTGGTTTCCTGGAAGCACATTCTTCCACATCACGTGTGAATCAGGCATGGACACAGACGAGTTGGGGGCAGCCCTGGTTGTTTTAATGAGGAAGAAGCAGAGATTGCTGGGTTTGATGAGCAGGGTACCAGCTACCGCTGTGCTGCTGCACTTGGGCTGGGGTGGCTGCAAGCGATCCCTGACAGCACAGAAACCCCAAATCCACAGTCATGTTTGTTAATCTTGCAGAGAAAAAACACAGCTGTAACAAAGGAAAAGGGCAGCTCGATCTGCTTTGCCACAGGGTTTCTCAAAGCAAACGAAGATTTTGTATTTATTGGCTTCTTTGACGGTAAAGGATTACAAGGGGAAAGCACCTCCTCGTGTTGTGCTTCTGCCATCCTGATGAGTCTGCAGTTTGTCAGGCTGCAATTTGCACAGACTACATTATCAAAGGAGATGCTACACAAGGAAAGAGGGCTGGGCACGCTCGGAGGCACTGGATGATGAGCAAGATGAAAGTAAATAAATAGAAATGGGAAAAGAAAACACAGGCCCAAGGAGTGCTTGCCTCACTTGGTTTGTTATTTGAGCTCTGGTGGATATTTTTCTTTCCTAACCATTTTCCCTTATAATTGGAGCAGCAACGGGTGAAGAGAAATCCTCAGTCCCTGCTGTTGCTGCCTCTGTTTTCCAGCTGTAGCTCTCCTGCCAAGGTAAAGTCTTCTAAATTCCCCACACCTGAGTTTTGTTTTTCGTGAGTCCTGAATATTTACTTCCTCAACAAGGGATGCCAGATAAAAGGGAACATCAGTGTAGGTAAGGTAGAGAAGTGAAAGTATGTAGAAATTGAGGAACATGAAAATCAATAAAATAGCTATGCAAGCCCTAGGTAGAAGGCACAAGAAGAGAAGGGAAATGTAGGTGCTAAAAAGCTAGAAGCAGAGAAATTCTTCATCCTTTTCTCAATATTCTGTGAGCAGACTGTCTTTCCTATGTAAACTATTTTAAACAAGGTCACAGTTTCATAAACTTCTTGCACCTGCAGGCTGTTTTGCAAGATTGTTATGGCTTTGACTTTGAAAATATTTTGGAATAGGTATCTTAGGACTTGGCCAATCCTCTCAAGGGGTGGATGGCCGAGGAACCAATTACCTATTGCCATTCAACACAATTTTTGTGATCTATCCTATAAAAGTAGTTAGAAAATTATTAAAGTAAAAGCTTCGACTTCCACTTGTTCATAAGCCTGGACTCTGTGTCATTTTCTTTATGCGCCTTGGGCGTAACAGCGACAGGGAAAAGCCTTCCTGACTTGAAAGGATTGGTATGTTTTGAAGAGATGAGCCCACAAAGACCCAAAACCCTGGAGAAAAGACAATCAGGAGAGGAGATGATCAGGAGAGGAGACGATCGCCAGCAGTAACTGTTTGCCGGTTTATTTGTTGTGATTTATTCACTGAAAGGGGTGTCAAGCATAGGAACAGGCTGCCCACGGAAGCGGTCCAAGCACCAGCCCGGGAGGTATTTATAAGATGTGTAGATGTGGTGCTTAGGGATGTGGATTAGTGGTGGACTTGTAAGTGCTGGGATAATGGTTGGACTCCATCATCTCTGAGGTCTTTTCCAAGCTACACAATCCTATGATTCTGTGTTTTTCCTCTACCTTAACAGCAAACTCCAACTCCAGGCACCAGACAATAACTTGTAAATGTTGATGTAAATGAGACACAAAAAGCACAGTTGCATCGGTGATGTGGCTGTGAGGCCTTTTCTTTTGCTGACCACAATAATGACAAAAAGAGTAATTGTGCTCATGCCAAACAAAATGTCACTTACACCAGCCTCGTCAAAGCTTTCTGTGTCACTTACTTTGATTAAAGGTTTGTCAGTGGAATTGCTGCCAGAACTTTAATTCCGTGAAACAGTCAATACTGATATAACATAAAAATGCCTCTGTCTATATGTTAATGCCTTCTCTCAAGGAAAAAAAAGTGGATCATTCTGTTCTTCATCTGTTTTTCTACGAAGCTAATTTAAAAGCCTGAAATAAGAGCAGCCCAGAGATGAGATGAGCTGCTCTGACTCTCATCCTGGAGAGTGACAAGGGTTTCAGAACATGAATGTGATTTCCTTCAGGACCTTGCTGAACTAGTGCCTAGATGACAGCATTTAAGCATCTTGGCACTGCCAGGATTCAGACTTTGCAAACCACAAGACCAGAAGAAGAGGTGGCCCAGGGTGGGAGAAGAAAGTCCCAGTGATTCTCAGCACCCTTTTCCTGATACCTGGAACAGCTCATCCTCTCCCTTTGGTCACTGGCCCAATGATGCCCTATGGGCCTGTGGTGCTGTGAAGATACCTCTGTACAGAACTATTTCTGTTCAGAGATCATGGCCTGCATCTTCAGAAGATGTTAAATTTCATGTGACTTTCAGTCCCCGAAACAGACTAATCAACTATGCTCTTATATCCCATTGGTGTAATAATAAACTCATGGCATAATAATACGTAGTCAAACTCATGTATTTGTTGTTGCAAGCCATGACAAATGCCTAAATGCTATGGATGCCAAATTAGAGGTGGCTTAACTCCTTTTGTGGGTATTTGCTTTCCAGTGGAGAAGACCTTTTCTTTCCATACATTCCTTTCATTAGCTATCATGATTTTATAGCTGTCTTCCCTTCCCTTCCCTTCCCTTCCCTTCCCTTCCCTTTCTCCCTAAGCACATCACCGATGACAAATGTGAGCAGGTCTTTCAAGTCACCTGAGAGCTGCTACAGAACCGTGAGCAGCGAAGGCTGGGTTGAATCAGTAGGAAATTCTCTTTACTGTGGCCAGCCCCGGGGGGCTCTGAGCATTTGTGTTTCCTCACTTGGTGCTCTCCGTGTGCCACCTGCAGGCTGAAGCCGCTGCGTGTCCACATGGGACTGCTCCCAAGGTGCACAAGGCCAGCCTTGAATTTCTTTTAATTCCTGATTGAATGATGCCTTAGGTTTTAACTTTCGTATTTTTCAAATCCTGCACTGCCTAGTGTGTAACTCTGAAGTTTCCTGTAGCCTGTTAACTTCTGCTCTCTCGTGCTAGGTAGACATAACAAAGCCTCTCCAGGCCAGCTCTCCAAGGATACTCAGACCATCCTAGGCCCAAAAATTATAAACCAAAAGCCTCTAAAGGGGGGGGAAAGCTTGGGGAAATTACATCATTAATTGAAGCTTTAATTGGAGAATTAACTCTGATACGCAAATGAACCAAACCTATAAAATTGTGAAGAATTCGTGACCTGCCGTCCATCTTGGGGTCCACCTTGGCAGCAGCCTCTGGCTCCCCAGGGTGTGCCTTTGAAGGCCTTTCAAATAAATACCTACCTTCATTCCCTTATTCCTGTCGAGTCTCTGTGTTCTAGGTGGCCATTTCAGGCATCAGTAAGCAAGGCCCTAAGACTGCACGTGCCCTACAAATTCAGGTTCAAACCCAGCCTCCTTTTATTTTTGTCATTGTCTATGTGGATAAGATGCAGATTCTTCCTTTTCTGGTAGGCACAGGTTTGAATTAATCCAGCTTTCCTCAGATCACATCCCAGAGCAAGAATTCCAGTTTCAAGGCTGTGCACATTTGCATGGCTTTGTCTTTTGTCGGAAGGGAAGGGGAGGAAGGCTGCTACTCCTATCACAGGCTGCAGTGCAATTCACCCCTTGGGATAATTTCCACAGAGCAGTTCAGAGTGGAAAAAGCTGTCTGGCAGTGAACACTCAGGTGATTCATTAAGGAAAATTCTGGTGAAGAAACCCTGTGTCTAGATGTGATGAAAAGTTAATTAAACACACACAACATCCCTGTGATCTGCAGCTCATTTTGAGCAGGAGCTGATCTCACACAGGTGCAGCTGAGGCTTTTGGTAAATGTTTCATGGGCATTTGTGCATCATCCCAGACCTGGAAGGCAGCAGGGAAGGGAGCAGTTAAGCTGCCAGGTGCACAGAGGGAACCAGGGCAGTGGGGAGAAAAAGGGGTCCCTTGATGTTTTTGAATGAGAAACAGGACACCAATATGAAAGTGAACACAAGGATTTTAAATCTGTAGTACCCTGGCCATCAGCTCTAAGCAAAGGAGCAGCTAATTAGTTGAAAGAGAGTCTAACTAAGATGCAGTGAATAACACGATCCTGTTTACGGTACTGCTACTACAAGACTAGAATAAAATGTTGATTAACACCCATTTTGCCACCTATTGTTTGTCTGAGAAGCGTGCTCTGGTATCTGTGTTAAATCTGGCCTGCAAACAAGTCAGTGCAGTGTAGAAAAGGAGCTGGTAATGTGTGTCACATGGCCAATCCTAATTTTGGTAGCAAACACATTAGAAAGTCAGACAGATGATATCTAGGAAGCAGGGGGAATCTCCAGTGATACCAAGTACTCAGATTCTGTGAACTTGCAGATAAATTTGTTCCAAAGCTCATACCACCAGTTAACACAACCAAAACCAACCTGTAATGCTGAACGCTTAGGAGTTTACAATTGCTTTTGGAGCTATGCATAAATTATGAATGCATTTTGCTATGCATAAATTATGAATGCATTTTGCTGTTCTGGGTTATATAGTTGGCAAGACTCAGCCTGCCCGGAAATTGGCTTGTCTGTTTAGAGAGGCAGGGTATGTGTGAAAGATGAATGGATAACCAACAGGCTCACAGCTCTGGAAATAACACCTCCTGACAGCGCTCGGGTAGAGCAGCCCTTTACTCAGGGAAAGGCACTCAGCCTTGCTTATGCAACATTACATGCCCTGACTGCCCCAGCAAGTGAGGCCCTTTTCCCTGTTTCACCAAGCCCAGTGGAAGAGCCCTCCATGAGGAAAACACTTCCTAACAGGCTCACTCCTCCCCGTGTCTTACAGTTTTGCCATATCTCAGGTGCATGAGGTGTGGGTTTCCTCAAATACTCAGTCACTTACAGGCACGAGTTAACCTGGAAATAGCATGAAAAGCTGAGATGGTGGAAAGCAAAAGTGCAAGCTGCAAAACCTAAAGAAAAGTTCATTTCCTGTTTCTACGGCACACCATCCTTATGGGATGAAAGAGCACCTGGACTTCACTCAGGTCTTTTCTAAACACATTGTAGATGCTTCCAAAAGAACATGGCCACTGATGAAAGAGAGAATTCAAGATGCAAAATAAAGTCACTATGGCTGTGTATTTCTTTAGTCTACTTCAGTACACAGCAGGGTCTGGTGTTCTTGCAAGGCTCCCTTTCCACTGGTGATTTGGCTTCAATAAGAACAGGGCATTAAATGGGTGTTTTCAGTCTGTGTACTTAAGATTAAAGAGTAGAACACAAAAGTAATCAAAAGGTAAGAGGAAGTAAGAGGTGGAAAGAGAGTGATCAGTTCACAAATGAGAATGGACCTGCTCAGGAGCTCCCAGCAACACCTACAAGAGCTTTGCTGTGGAGGTTTTCCCTTGAAATCCTCTTCCCCTGAGCGCCACAGGCTGCAGGATTCTCCACTGACCCCTGGGCAGAACAGGTAGGTACCTGATTTTCTCTCCTGATGTTTTTCTTTTTCTTGAAATTCTCTTTTGCCTGCTGGCAATTATTTGCTGCTTCCAGACATGCTTTGTAAAGCCATGATACCGCTGGGGAGTCATTGGTGAAACAGCCTCAGAAGTGCTGCTGACCTGATTGCAAAGTATCACATTAACAAAACCAGGACTTTTTTCCCCCCTGCTCAGCCTACCAGCAGGGTTTCTGCTCAATCACTCAGTGTGTGGGAGAGGAATCCAGACACTGCTGCATTACTCACTGGCCTGAACAGAGAAAGCCTCTCCATATGTTTTTCCTAATGTGTGTGTACACATTACAAACTGAACTCTTGAATCGGTTGCTCTGATTTTCTGGTAGTGATAAAGGCATCGGAGTAGGCTGACTCTGTCACAGGGAAAGAAAATGCCTTTTAACATACTAATGTCTAATTTTTTCCTTGGTATTCATGGCAACATTTTTGATGGGCATATCAGCCTAGATATGTAAAATTATTACAGCCAAGTTAGCACAAATCACAAATCCACTCTGGAAAGCCTTATCCTGGTCTCTCTTGTTTCCAACCTTCATTTCAAGTATACATTATTGTATTGCGTTCATGACCTGTTTTATTCAACTGTAGTATCAGATACTTGAGATTCAAATACCATTTATTCATTCATATATAGTTATCCTAAACACAAAGCAATATTGTATTTAGGATACAATGTGCACACTAAAGGGATGTGTTTAATTACCTTCAGTAGATTTGAATAAAGCAGTAAGAAGGAGGTAATTGCTCAGGTAAGAAAGGAGCTGAGTTTTACAGGGGAAATATCTTTTTAATGGGAAAATGAACACTGGAGAATGCCAAGAGTGCATTTGTTTGATTTGAAAAGAAAAGGGAAGGTATGTATAATGATGCTGGGTGACAAAGACCATCTCTCAGGAAGGAAACCTACTTTTTTCAGTGTATGGAAGACCGAAACTTATGGTCTGGCACTGAGGTTGAAAACGAAATGGCTTTCAAGGAATACATCTTCCCTGTGCAGGGTTTGAAGACAATACCGTAGGAAACTGAGACATTAAAACAATGTGGTTTCTGAGAGGCAATAGGTGTTCAGAGGGAAGAAAATGGGCAGTGGGGTTCTAAAGGCTCAGCTTTGTGAGCAGCTGCTGGTGCTGGGCAGGCTGAGAACACTCTGACAGAGGCTGATGAGGTGTCCTGACTGCCAACCCCATCATCGCACGCAGGATGGACCAGGCTCTGCTCCCTGGTGCCCAGCAATGGGACAGGAGGAACGGGCAGAAACTGATTCCCAGGAAGTTCCACCTGAACATGAGGAAGAATTTCTTTCCTGTGCAGTGACCGAGCACTGAATAGATTGTCTGGAGAGGGTGTGGAGTCTCCCTCGCTGGAGATATTCCAGAACTATCTGGACACTATCCTGTGCCATGTGCTCTGGGATGACCCTGCTTGAGCAGGGAGGTGGGAGCAGATGACCCACTGTGGTCCCTTCCAGCCTTATCCATTCTGCGATTCTGTAAAAACCTTGTGAACCCCCAACTTAAAAAACAGCCTCCAAATGGGCACTTGGGGGCAGTGGTTGCTCGGCTGTAAAGGAAGGCAGGAACAATTCCCCAGCTTCTGGGCAGGAACTGTGTGAACATTTCCTTAGGCAAATACCTGGGATGCGAATGCAGTATGGGCCAAACAACGAGCTCTTCAGGTCTTGGAGGGCTTCAGTTTTCAGAAACACTTTAATGTGCTGTCACAGACCTGAATTATGAGGTGATTCTTTGATTTTAACTTGCCTTCATTTCTCAGGGCAGCATGTAGCTGGGAAAGGGCTCAGGAAAAGAGGTGGGTGCTGTCCTTCAGAGTTTGTCCGTTCCTATTTATCTCTTAGCTGTGCTTGGCTTTTTACAGAAGGAGAGGAGAATCCTGACTCAGAGAAGGCTACAGGTGACTTTTGTACCAGAACCCACTCCAGTGGATGTTGGGATGGATGTTCTGGTTTTTAAGTGTCTCAACAAACACATTATTTAATACCAACTCCTTAAACACCATTGAACTCCTTTATCTCTTTCAGAGTGGAAAACATCAAGAAGAAAAGAACACTCCTCAAAAAAGCAGACCTGGCAAACAGGTAGGATGGCAGGAGGGTTGGAACCGCATGATTTTTAAGGTTCCTTCCAGCCCAAAGCATTCTATGATTCTATGAAAAAGGGGAAGGGTTCAAAACTTGCTAATGGTCTCCAGAAAGTCCTCTGAAAAGTGCATAACTCCAAGGCTGTGGTGGTTCTTCAGCACAGGAAAAAAAGATGCACATGGCATGGTTTCTGTGGGCAACAAAGAGAGGGGTGAACAGATGTGTGTAGGTGGATGTCACTGCCCCTACCCCCCCCTCAGCTGAAGTCAGCTGGACAAAAGCTATTTTTGATCCTCAGGACCCTCTGTCTGGGCAAACATCACTCACTGCCCAGGTGAAAACACCTTTTGTTTCAGCAGGGCTTCCCTAGGAAAAGGACCAGGATGGAAGTAGGAAGTGTCAACCCTACAATAGAGAGGGATGATGCAGAAGCAATTACGGCTTCTTTAAAACTTTGTGATGAAACACAGTAAAATTGTTAGGATTTTGTCACAGTGTTTTGTGAGTTATAATTTCAAGGTTCAAAAGGACAATTAAGACGAGTGTCAAGGCCCCATTCTTCAGAATTATTCAAGGAGGGAAAAGAAATCCAATGAAAATAAGCATAGATGACTTCCATGCTCCACCCGCATCAGAAATTTGGGATTAATTTTAACACACCAAGGTTTAGTGGTGCAAACAAATAGCAGAGACAAGATTTATGGTGTTTCATAATTTAATTTTGTTCCTTTTATTCTATGCCAAATTGCCCAAACTCTGTGATGCATTAGGACATAAAAAAGCACAACTGTCAAAATCAAAGCACAATGTGGATGAAAAAAAACTCTTTAAAATTAAAATAATGAGATCGCTTTGTCCACCTTTTCTGAGATCTCACTTTCATAATTATATATAAAAGACTGAATTAAGTCTTTAAATGCAAAAAAACCCTCCCTTTTTTAAGACATATTAAATTTGTCATGTTTTATGCACAAATCTTGGCTGCTAACTTTATGCATTATTCTTTTTTTTAATAATCTATGTTTCGGCCCTCTCAGCTTGTCAACCAAGTGAGGGAGTGCAGTGTTTCACATGAAAGAAACTCTGTAGAAGAAAGGCTGGAGAAGCATGGCCTTTAGGGGTTTTCCTGACATGAGTCCTCATCACCCTGAGCTTTCTGCTCCCAACATTTACTTCAGAGGAGAGCAGCTGGAGGTGCCCTGTCTCACTTCAGGGAGTGCAAAAGGCAGGAGTGAAATCTGCTCCAAGCAGAAGAGCTACAGGACCTCGCTGCTCCTGTAGCATGGCTTTGATGTTGTTTTTCTTTGGAGGCAAACCCAAGTGGGGAGATTGAAAAAGCTAAAAGATAATCCAGCATCTAATTTAAAGACTATTATTTTCCACAGGCTTTGCAGCAAATTGAAGTAGGAGTCCTGTTTGTTTGCTCTGGTAGTTCCAGGAGCTATCCTTCTTGCAGGCTTAATTTTATTTTACTTTTTATAATTTCCTAATTGCATTTAAAATGAGAACTTCCTTTGGTCAATCAGTTCAGCACATTCCTCAGCAGAGAGCTAGATAGGAGAAGTCATGGCCTAATCTTGGTCAATTCAAAAGAGACTGCCATCACTGGGATCAGTGCTAAATCTACGTACATGTTACCAGAGGCAGGTCCAGAAAATGGGTAGAAAAGCATGGAAAGTTTAAAGATATTCAATTACCATCCATAACTACTTGGAAAAAAAGCAGAAAGGATGAAAGAAAAACTTATTCTGTCATAATCCTGTTTTGTTGGCTGAAGAAAAATAGAGGCATAATTAATAATATATAATGCAGAATTAACAGTCCTTAATACTTTCCCCTGAAAATGGTAACAAAGATCTGGGTTTAATCAGTTTTGCATTGTCCCAAGCAGGCCACTTACCTGTCCACATTGTAAAATTAACTTTTCTCAATTAATGCTAATATCAGTTCTTTTTGTTCTAATCAGACTGTTCCAACAAAGCAATAAGCAATGTGGGATTAGCATTAATAAGAAAAAAAAAAAGGAAAAAAGAAAATAAAACCAAGCATATTATGCCTGCTGGGTGTTTGCTGTTACAGTTCCGCTTCGACCTCCACTATTAACAAGGCTCTGGGTGAAATTGGTTTCTCTGATGATAGAAAAAATAGTGATGTACTTCTCAAGGATTTTTTTCCTTGCAGAAACTGTTATAAGCAGAGTAATTGTGTGGATGCAATGGAAGGCAAATGTCAGAAACAGAGTGTGAATCCTTCCCTCTCAAATCATTTAACAATGGCAGTGCCCATGCAAATAGTCATCCAAAACCTGGCTACCACAGTAGCCTGAAATCCTTTGCTTTGTAGTACATCAGCTGCACGGAGATGTGGATAACAGAGCCTAGAGGAGCACAGAAGATGAAGTGCAAGGGCCATCTCACATCTAACACACACACAACACACACCACCTTCCTCTCAGAAGCTAAAGAAGCTGTTCTGAGTGTGCTATGGGTGACTTCCAGCTACGGCTTTGACTGTCACAAAAAGTGTGAATTTAATCCCTTACGGGTGGCAGGGGTTTGTTGACTGGAGACAGCTTTGAGGAACAGAGCACTTGAGTGGTTTGTATGTTGATGTTTCATGCCCAGGTAGAGAAGAGATGATAAAACCGCCACAAGTTTGGGTTTTGCACGCTGGATGAAAAGCGCTAGAGAGGTTTCATTATTACTGTTCTTCAAAAGCTCTCTGTAGTGCAGCCTCACTGAATGTGATGCATTCAAGCCATCAGGAAAGAAGAGTTGTGGTATTTCACACATAGGGTAAGGAAATGAGTAAATGAGATACCACTGAGACACCTCTTTGTGCCTGAGAGGCTCTAGATTATCCTCACTGAACTGCTGCAAGAAGAGGGGGTGTGGAAGAAAACCTGCTCAGAGGAAAGGAGGAATGATAAGGACAGAGGCCTCTCCAGCCAGAGAGCATTCAGGTGCTCAGGCTGGGTATCATCTCCCCTTTGCTGTGATCTGCAGCATATCCTGGGGCTCTCCAGGCCGGGTGGCCCCTTAATAAAGTGATCAAAGGGAGGCCAAATTACTGCTGTATGTAACACCAGTCCTTCGCCACATCCCCTCCTCTTTCCCAAAACAAAAACAAACAAACAAACAAACAAAACAACAACAACAACAACAAAAAACCAAAATTGTTTTAGAAAGCTAAGACCATCATGCATTTTTTCCGGGGACCAAAACCAAAGACTGCTTGCAGAGCACAGGCCAAGGCCTGGTGAGGGATTGTGAGTGATGCTGTTTGTTGACCACTGGCAACACCTTCAATGCACTACTGGGTCCCTCAGGACACCTTGCTCAGGTGCCTTGGGAATGCAGAGGACACTTGAGGCAGGGCCTTGGAATGAGGACTGGATGGACTGAGTGTGAGAGGACCTTAAGCATAAAGCAGAAACATGTCATATCCCTGTGAGCAGCCTCTGCCTTCAAGAGACTTCGAGGAAGCCCAGTTCTTCCCACAGCCTTTGCTATGCCAGCTCAGCTCCCAGAACACAGCATCTGGCATGGGACTGGAGCTGCTCCTGTGAAGGGCTGCAGTCTGGCCTCCTGCCCTCACCTAGAAAAAAATTAACTCTTCAGGAGAGTTGTTGCAAACAATATGAACCCGGGATGGGAGCTCCGTAAATGAGGTTTTGAAGAGGGGCATGGCATTTGCTAGTGCTGTAACACGAGAACAAATGAAGCATATAAACAATTTATTCTCATCTGTCACAGGAGCTGCCCTACATGAAAGCCAGATCATCTTTGGTCCGTGCCAGAAGTATTTCTTGAAAAAGTAATATGGACAGTCCTAGGATCACTGTGCCTGTTTTTGAAAGCACGTGTGCTTATTTTTGTTCCCAGGTTTAGAACAGTGAAGTGGTTTGGAAACACTGACAGGACATCCTGGTGCAAATGTAAGACCATGTTAAGGCAAACCAGAGCACAGTTAAATGTAATTTTAGAGGATTGTATGTTTGATTAATCAGTCTGATAGCATTCTCCTGGGGAATGAGCTCCATGCTTGCACAGTGTTATGGTTTACTACCCAAATACAACAGATGCCTGCAGTCCAGAGCACGATGGTTCACTTCCAGTGAAACTAAATCCAACACACATCTTGGGGCTCTGGCTGGTGGCTCCAGAGACATTACCTGACAAGAGTCTGCCTCAGATGCTTCATGCAAGATGTATGTGACATGGAAGAATGGTTTTCCTCGGGTCTGTCAAAGTTTTGGACCTGCATTCTGCAGAGAGATACATTGCTTGGTGCCAGTACTAAAACAAGTGTGACATTTGTATATCATTTCCCCCTCTCTCTCTCTCTCTCTCTCTCATATTGCCAAAGAATATGGCAAAGGTACTACAGGGAGTAGCTTTTTCCATACAATTTTTCCAGATGCATCATCTTTACCACTCCAGCATGAATCTTTCTTGCTCTGCTGAGGCTGCACCATCAGGGACATGATGTCTTCTTTCTCTTAGCCCTGTGTTTGTGTGTCTGGCCTACCAACAGCCTCGTTGCTCCCTGACCATGATGGATGCTGCTGATTGATATGAAAATTAAGCAGAACAGTGCTCCAAGTGGTTCCCAGAACCATTCCAAGGATACCAAGTGGGTCTCCAGGAACAAGAGTCTGTTTTCTCCCAGAGGCTGTCATCCCGTTAGGGGCTGTTCACAGTGAAGTGTTTCTTGCGTGGTGCTCACCAAGAGCACAGCAGGTTTTGGCTCTAGCTGTAGCCACAGGAGTAGCACTTCCATAAGGAGAGTCTTCTCTGTGGCCTGGGTGGTGCAGCAGGGAGAAGGGAGCGGAAGAAATCTCTTCCGAGGTCCTCCTTGGCCTTGGTGTAGCATGACAGTAGGAGGGTTGTTCAGTGTTCGTGCAGCTGGGCCATGTAAAGGTGTGATGTGATGTGATTGATGTGATGTGATGTGATGTGATGTGATGTGATGTGATGTGATGTGATGGTGTCTTGGCATGACAGGACTGCAGGGCTTCAGCTGTGCAAGGTGTGGGTTCCCAGGGGGGAAGGCAGGTGTGCCAAAGGATGTGCCCAAAGGCATCCCAAGGGATGGGCACTGTGTCGCAGGATCCACCTCCAGGGGCTGGCTGGTGCTGGAAGGGAGGGAAAAGAGGCAAGAGTTTAACATTGTTTATTTCTAGAGTTCAACATTGTTTATTTCTGCACGGTTTGTTTCAGGAACTTCCACAGTGGCATCCCTAATGCATCTCTTGGATACCTCTTGCTATTAAATGATGTCAGTCACACAGGATCCAAGATCATCTTATTTCTTGTCAATATCAAGCTGTTACAGCCCAAATTACATAAAGGAATTGACACTCCAGGAATCAGATCATGAAATCATTGCAATAGGCGAACACTGTTTGCATTCAGGTCACATCTCTGAAGGTCTAACATTGATTTTAAATTCTGCAGCCCATGCCTCCTGCTTGGGCCTGGCAGGATGAGATGCTGAGCCTGCTGAAAGCCCCCGCTGGAGGTATAAACAGTGCCTGGGAAGAGGAGGGAGGCAGCCTCCTGAAGGAGGATGGGAGAGGGGTGGCACAGGAATAGAAGACCCCATTCTCTACAAATTACATCAAAGTGCAGAGCAAAAGTGCATTTCCCTCACCAATAGACCCTTTGAATGTCCTGTGTGACCATAGGAAAAAGCCTTTTGTGGAACACACTTTACTGAATCATAGCAACTCTTCTAAACACAAATTGTAATCAGCAAGGTTTTCCATAACACCTTTGTTAATGGGAAGTTGCTTGCCTGAATGCTGGCAAGCATCCATTCTCTCCAGAACTTTACAAATGGTAATAAGGTGGAGTTTGGGGAGAGGTTGAGGGGGATTTTTTTCCTTCTTTTCTTTTTCCCTCAGGGAGAAACTGCTTGTGCAGCAACCAAGGTAGTCACTAGTGTTCAGTCTGGTACACTTCCTGAGGCCAGCCATTAATAGGACATTTGGCTGCACAACAGATGATTTGAATGCTCGTACTTGAAGGGCAAATAGTCATGATTATCTTTTTGTAGACACAGAGAATATTTTAAAGCAGAATTTTAGTCTGCCTTCTGTGTAGTGCAGAATAAAGGATATACAAAATATAGGATCCCTGTAGGTAAAAAATTGTTCTTTTATGTTCTAACACTATTATACTTGGAATTCACCTTGTTTTTCCTTTTCTAATTTTTTCACTGTTTTTGTTCTCTTAGCTAGTATCAAGAGAGGATATATTGCTGCAAGTAAAATAAAAGCTTTTATCTAGGACTTCTCCATGCTCTAAAATTGCAGTTCTGTAAGCCCAAGTGACGGTTAGGTAAGGGATTCAAACAACCAGTTAATGAGCAGTTCTTCATTAAATTCACTGCAAGAGGAGCATAAAGTTCATTTGGTTTTCCTGTCCTTCACAGATGAGGCCTTGAAATTCCCTTTTGAGTAAGTTCTCATTTTCTGTTAGTCTTTGTGGTTGTGTTTTTAAATTCTTGGTATCACAGTTGACATAGAAAAATGGGCATGATTTTATGGTTGTATTTTATAGTTCACGCAATTTATATGAGACAAAAAGAAGTGGACAATGGAACAAAGTCAAGTTGGAGAACTTCAGTCCTATTTAACATCTTCATTCGTGGTCTGGATGGTGGGGCAGAGTTTGCCCGCAGCGAGGATGCCAATGACAGCAGACTGGGAGGAGAGGCTGATACGCCAGAGTTGTGTTGCCAGAGCTGAACATGAGCCAGCAATGTGCCCTCATATGGATGCTAAAAAGTTAGAAGCAGAGAAATTCTCCAGCCTTTTCTCAATATTCTGTGAGAACATTGCTTTCACATGCAGGCTAGATGAAAACAGCTAAGAAGGTTTTGTAAACTATTTATCTTGCACCTGGGTTTGTGATGCAGAATTGTTATGGTTCACATTGAAACAAATATTATGAAATGGGTGTTGTGAATTTCAGCCAAGAGACCAAGGGGTGGTTGGTAAAAGAACCAATGGCTTTCTATCATCTTTGCGAACAGGGTTATAAAGCAATCTTTAATTAATAAATCTGGCTCACTTGAGCTCGCTGGATTCCCTTCCTGGACTTGGACTTTCATGTCGTTATTTTTCGCCGTTCTCAGTTCACAGCGACACCCTTGTGTCAAAGAAGGCTGACAGGACTCGCGGCTGTGCCCAGAGGGTGATGCCAGCAGGTCAAGGGAGGAGATTCTTCCCCCTGCTCAAGCACTGGTGAGGCCACACGGGAAGCACTGGCTCCAGTTGTGGGCTCCCAAGTGCGAAAGAGACACGGACATCCTGGAGAGAGTCCAAATGACGTCCAGAGGTCTCTTTGAACCTCAGCCATCCTGTGATTCCATGAATAAGCTGCATGTTACAAACAAGAATGGGGATTTTTGAGACACACACTGCCCCTACTCCAATATATTTCCAACGCATACCAAAATGAAACCATCTTGCTGTAGTCATCTACTGTTCTGTCACTGTTGTATGAAAGTGATTAAGAAGTAATAGCAGAGAGGTGTCTTGAAGTCTTCATAGTCACAGAATCGTAGCAACATAGAGCATCCTGACTTGGAAGGGACCCACAAGGATCATCATGTGGATCTCTTGCACAAGTTCAACTCCTGGCCCTGCAGAGACAGCCCCAAGAGTCACATCATGTGCCCAAGAGCATTGTCCAGATGCTTCTTGAACTCTTGTTGCTGTTACGCCCAAGGCACATAAAGAAAACGACACAGAGTCCAGGCTTGTGAACAAGTGGAAGCCGAAGCTTAAGCACTTTAATAATTTTCTAACTACTTTTATAGGATAGATGGCAAAAGTGTGTTGAGTGGCAATAGGTAATTGGTTCCTCGGCCATCCACCCCTTGAGAGGATTGGCCAAGTCCTAAGATACCTATTCCAAAATATTTTCAAAGTCAAAGCCATAACAAACTTGCAGAACAGCTTGCGGGTGCAAGAAGTTTATAAAACTGTGACCTTGTTTAAAATAGTTTACATAGGAAAGACAGTCTGCTCACAGAATATTGAGAAAAGGCTGAAAAATTTCTCTGCTTCTAGCTTTTTAGCACCTACAAACTCTGGCAGACTTGGGGCTGTGACCACATCCCTGGGAGCCTGTCCTTTTACTGCTGAAGCCACCAGCCACAGGGAAGGCCCTGGTTCAAAATCACCTTGTGATCAGTTCTACAGAGAGCAGAATTCTCACTAATGGATTTACGCCTTTAAACTCCAGTCCAGCTGCATCCCCTGTGGCTGTCTCAGTGGAGTGGGAAACAGTGGATCATCTTTGCGTGCCTTATACTTCTGACAGCAGTGGTCCTACGCTGCTGTTTAGCATCTGGAGGCAAAACTAAGCACAGCTCAGCCGCTTGAGTCTGTAGTACCATTGTTACACGGTGTGTGTTACTGCTGTGATGCTCCTTTCCAGGAAAGGGGAGAGTGCAGAGGGAGTGGATGCGCTGCATGAATCACTCGGCAGGTTCCTGCAGGCCAAGCAAAACGCGGGGTTTTAGCTAAGAGCTGCTTTTATGGGAAATACGGAATGTGACAGTTGTTCAGGTTGGAAGCTTGTCCAGTGGCTCGGGGCCTAGGTCACCCAGGAGTGTGCACGTTCCTAAACACTCCCTAGAAAGTGAGGCTGGAATGTTTCATGCCTTTTTGGTCAGGTGTTTGTCTGCCACAAAGCTTGCTACATCTGTCTTTGGTGCCATGGGCACCCACTTGTTTCTCCTTCTTCCTCGTGCCCCTTCTTATTAACATTTTCATAAGGTTTCATTTTTTTCCCCTAAGAGAGTTTGCAAGAAATGAGTAAACGCTTATGTTGCCGTTTTTCATCTATTTATTTTAGCAGTTTGTTTTTGCTCTACTTTGGAGAGACTGTGGTGTGTAAATAAGCTATGACCTGTCATCCCAGAGGGAGGGAATGGTAGACTGTGCATGGAAAATCTTCCCTTGTTTTCCTCTTGAAATTTCAGTAATGACATCATACTAAATGATCAGACTTTTTCCTGGAAGAAAGTTTGGTGTACTTCCTTTTAATCATGCAAGGTGTACATGCTCAGACCTTCACAGTAAACCTGAAACCAATTTGGAACACGTATCTTTTAAGTCCTTCAAGGTCTGTATCATACCCTGTTGAAACAACTAATTAAGGTTTAATTTCACTGTAATTTTCAGATACGAGGCAATCACTGTCTCCTGCCCTGCTGATAAGGACTGAGGCAACAAAGACTAACATTCCAAGTGCTAATTTAAAGACAGAAAAAGGAGGTGGAAGTAAAAGATTTCCCCATTTGAAACCAAACAATTATAAAGCTACAGTGGCTTTCCTGCTGTGACAACCAAGGGTAAAAAAAATAAATCAGAGATATCCTTCATCTATAGGCTTCACTGTCATTTAGGGGTGAAATATTTTTGGTTGATTTTATGTGGGTTTTTTTTTCATAGGGGCTTTATTTTTTTCTTCTTTTTTTGTGTTTTGAAGTGGGGTTTTTTTCCTTGCTTAGGCTAAGGAAGGGAAACTAGCAGCAGAGGCAGTAGATACAAAAGCAGAAATCTCCCCCACGCTGCCCAGCTGGTTATTTTAGCGCTCACCTGTGAGCACCCTTCACTGCAGAAGAGATGCCTTTGAGAATCCATATATAAACGTTTAGTCGAGCAGCTCTGCAGCAGAGGCTCAGCTATCAGGTTTCCAGAACCTGCAGCTAAGCAGGATGTCTGGTGTGAGATGATTCCATGACACAGATCACTATCGGCGAGAAGCTCAGCCGAAAACCACTTATTTCATTTCACACAAGGCAGGGAATGGAGGCAGGGCTAGAAATGAAGTAAAGCACTGTAGCTAAGTTCAGCAAATTCAAATGGGAGCGACTTGCTGACTTCACCAGAGACTGGCTGCTGATTACAGTATTTGAACTAGACTTCCCCAACTGCATAACACAATGGTTCCTTAGAGTCCTAAGTCAGGATTTTACTAATTAAGACTACATGTCTGAATATGCAGATGTCCACACCAATATAGGCAACATTTGAATTTGTTCTATTATGTTGGCTTTCCTTATTTACATTTTTTTAGGGAAAAAAGTAAAAAAAAAAGATAAAAAAAGGAGCAGAAAGGGAGGTGTCTTGGGGTGACTTTATGATGTGTATCCGCTATCGTTACTCTATGCCCACCAATCTTTTCTGTGCCTTTAAACTGAGCCTGAGAGGGGAGAGAGAAAAAAAAACTGAACTAACTTTTCAAAGCAGTTGTTTCAAGGACACTGACACACACTCCTCTGCTTGCAGCAGCAAGAGGGGAGGAAAAACCCCCTTGGGCTTTCCAGCCAGCTTTTCGGCTCTTCTTTTTTCCCAGCGGGAGACGGAGTGTTGAACTTTGTTTTCCTGGGATTTTGGTTTCTCTTCTTCTCTTCTGGACTGTTTCAGCATCTGAACACATCAGGAGCATTTTTTCCGGGGGCCTGGGGGTGGGCCCTTGCCAACCCAGCTCCGAGGAGGAGAGAGACCACACCTACAGAAAGACTGAAATCTTCCCAGGTTTTCTCTCCACAGCGAGAGATCTCATTATTTAGCATTATTATTATTCCTTTCCCGTGTGTTTGTTAAATAAATAGATTTTATCTCTTTCACTTTCCTTCGAGGAATTTTTTTTTTCCCGAACCTGGTGGGGGAGGGGTGGTTGTAAACTGCCTTTTATCAGCGGATATTCTCCTCCAAATTTTTCCAAACTGGGACAGGAGGAGAGACCATAGATTATGTGCATAACATGTTGGACACCTGCAGACATTCTCATGACACATAATAATTTTAAAAACCAAAGTTTAGGAGGTTTAACAACATAAATACAAAGAAATTATCACAATTTCAACATCAGGTGTTTCTGGTGCATAAAACCTACTGTCACTTGTGCTTCCCTGATGATCTTTATTAGCACCTTCTTGTCCCAATACTAAAATATTTTCTTACATGAGGATTTATTGCAAGATCACACTGAAAAGAAAATGAGTGGAAAACTGCCTGGCTGAGGGATGCAATGAAACCACAGATAAAAATGTGAATCAAGTCTAGACACTCAGCCCAGGCCTCCATCTCATCTACTTGGACACCACCTGCAGTCAGTGGGAGCTGGTCAGCACACCTGGTGGGTTCATCCCACCCTAGCACATGCTGAAGCAGAGCAAACACATCAGCTACTCCATAACTGCACCTATTTCTCACTTTCTTTCAGCTACAGAAAGCACACGGTGAGTATCTGACTCAGGGACACCTTAAGTGATATGAGATAAATCCCACCCATGGTGTCCATCAAATGCTCACTGAACCAGAGAGATGTGCTTTGCATCCTCTTATCCCATTAATTTCTAGCAGATTGTAGGTGTTGTTTGTGACAGTAGAGTATAAAACATCTTTAGGCACATATGTGACTTAAATTGACAATGTGCTTTTAATGTTTGTTTTGGAATAAGCTTGTTCACAGTTTGCTGTGCTCCACACAGTGGATGAAAGGCAGGAGATGGAAACCCTACTATTATTTACAGTATGGCAAAATATTCTCTCTCTGCTCTAAGTTAAAAAGATTATGGGAAGAAAAGGAACTGGGGGGGTGGGAGAGTGGGCAGAGAATAACAAGAAGAATGAAAGGATCCCAAGACAAATTTTATTTATGGAAGCTGAACTCTGCCACTTCACTTCCTTTGGCCCCAACACTCCCAGCAATGCAGTTCAAGGTCCTGTGCCTCATTGACGCCTTCTTGCTGGTTTTGGAGATCCTGTTCTGCAGGAGGGTGGCTGTGACCAAGCGCTGGTGGGGACCATCCTTGTGCAAAGAAGATGCCTGGCTGTTTCCAATGACCACACTGCTGGGCAGGCTGGGAAGGCCAGTGGATATCATGCACCAGGTCCTTGATATGTTAAATCTGTGCTCTGACTTTTCCCCTTCGGGGTGAGGTCTGTGCAGGCTCAGAGACACCCTTGGCTTCGTGCAACACATGAGGTTTTAAATCAGAGCCTGACCTCAGCCGAGGCTGTGTGCAAACCCTTGAAGAAACAGTCCTGGCAAGGTTATCTCGTGGCAGGAGGGATCCCTGCTTGTCCTGGTGAACCTACCCGTTTGGGATGCATCACGTTGTGCATTCTTCAGTAAGACATGATTGCTTCTTCTCTTTGAAGTTAATGTATTATTTCCATCCCCCAAATTCACACGTTTGTTGATTTTACTTGGTAGGAGAAAGGACTGCAGCTCAGACTGTGGCCAGATAGAATCACAGAAACATAAAACCATAGAATCATGGGTTGGCTTGGGTTGGAAGAGAAATTAAAGATCACCTAGTTTCAACCCCCCTGCCAGGACAAGGGACACCTTTCACTATACTAGACTACTCAGAATCCCATCCAACCTGGTCTTGAACACTTCCAGAGATGGGGAATCCACAAATTCTCTGGGCAACCTGTGCCAGTGCCTCATCACTCTCACAGTAAAGAATTTCTTCCTAATATCTAATCGAAACCTACCCTTCTTCAACTTAAAGCCATTCCCCCTTGTCCTGTCACTGCATGCCCTTGTGAGAAGTCCCTCTCCAGTTTTCTTGCAATTCCCCTAGAGTTCATAAGAAAAACACCTGTTCAAACTAAAGCAGGTATGAAATGCAGACAGGGTGCTCAGCAACCTCAGTCATACCTCAGCCAGGAATTTTCCCCTATCAGTTTTACATAAAAAGTTCATAGGAACTTGCACCTGGGAGCCGGGAAGGAGAAGAGCTCAGGGAATGATATCTGAGATTGGAGCAGTGTCTTTTCAGGAGGATCCCCAGATTTGGGCTGCCAGGAGAGGATGGGTTTTGTCAGTCTGGCTGCCTCCTGTACTCCCACAAAAAGGGCACTGGGACCCCCCCACAGCCCACCCAGCTGCCAGCACAGCCCTGCCAGTGCCACACACAGACACACTGAGGGAGAGGCTGCACACGTTGTGGTGGGAAACCACGGAGATCCCTGCAGAGGCTGCTGAAAGCCGTCCGCATCTGGAGTTTGGTGGTGGTCACCAAAATAAGGTGGTTTCAAGGAAAAATAATAAATATCTTGTCAACAGCTTGTTTGTCACACTCGTGGTTGTATGAAATGCATCAAGCTCAGCCAAAAATATTGTGTAGTCTTCTGAACAGGGAAAAAGCTTATATTTCCTAAGGAAAAAAAAAAAAGTGAGGTGTCAGGGCAATCAATTCACACAAATCAGAGCTTTTAATTTCCATTCCAACCAGGACAATCAATTCACACAAATCAGAGCTTTTAATTTCCATTCCAACCATACCTTTGTACATGTGTGTGCATTCTAGTTAGCCTGAACTGCAATACAAGGACACTTTGAACCTCAGAAAATAGAGTTCTGGTTACATAATTACAAGAAAACTGCATTTTCACAGTTTCAAAAATTCTCTATCACCGTTCTGAGCAAATATTTGTATTGAAACCCATAATTTGGATTTAAATGAATAGGAATTTGCTAACAGGAAATATTAAATTTGCAGTCAGCCATAATGCAAAGCTTAGCTGTAACTCATTGTTCTGGTATTCATGTATTAGAGACCAGTATTTGACCTTCCTTTGAATCTTGGCAGATCACACCTTTAGTCAGGCGTTAGAGGAGCAGAGTAAGATAGGGAAAGCACACTCTGTGCCTTTTCTCCAGTTTAAAACTGAGCTTGCATTTTAGAATAATAAATTTAAACTAGAAGCTAAAGTGTGTATCAAGCCCTAACTGCCTATTAAGATTAATTGAAACCAAACAGATCATTTTTAAAAGTCTAATTTCTCCATTACAAAAAAATCCATGCAACCACTCCATAAATAAATACAAATTTGCCCTGGCATCATCTGAAAGAGCCCCTCCCTCAGGCTGGCTTCTTGTCACAGCCAAATGCTTAATAGGTTGTGGCTGGAAAATCCCAGGGAAAGCTGGAGATTTTTATGAGATGAGCACTGATTGTGCAGGAGCCTGCAGCTATTGCTGACCTGCCTCTTTCACAGAAAGAGGATTATTACACAAAAGAGTGCTAGAGATACTGTATGAAAAATACATTTTAATTTCTTTCTCAGCAAGAGAAGATGGAGAGAAGGGAAATGGGAACAGGCGGAGGAACTACTTCTGCAACTCTTCTAGGGGGGGATTCCTTTAATATTATTGTTATTGTTGTTACTTGGGAAGTTCTTTACAGGGTCTTTTGTGGATGGACATGAACAGATCCCTGGTCCACCAGTCTCCCTTTATCTCCTCCAGACATACAGGAGCTGGTCTTTTGCATACATAAACCCACACATATTGCCATAAATATATATATTTTTCTGTCTTTTTCCCATTGTTTCCCTTCTGCTACTCCCTCCTCACCTATTAGAGAGATTGAACTAAGAGAAATACACTACTTGTCTCACTAATTGCTGTGCACACGGAGGGGCGTCCGCCTGGGCTTTTCTCTTAATTGCTGGCTGTCATGGGGAGACCGTTCTTGTGTCGAAGGTCAGGGAGCTGCCTGCATTCCCACCCCACACCGGAGAGTGGGAATGCAGTGCCTTGGCCTCAGTGCCTTTGTTAAGCACACTCTCCTTTCGCTCTGCTGCCCGTCTCTGACAGCCGCATTCACCTGGCGATGCAGCTGCTTCTGCTCTCCCATGCCCAGCCTGGGGTTCCTCTCCAGGTCCCCCTCCATCCCCCCATCCCTCCCCCAGCCCGCCGCTGATGTTGCACTTCAAGCGGCTTGTTCACCTGTATCCATGACAACCGGGGTGACATCAGCACCAGGGCTCAACATCACCGAGAGGACTCCAAAGCAATAAAATGCTCATAACGCCTTTTTAATTGCGGTTGAAATATTTCTGGTAACGAAAAAAAAGGGGGTGGATGGGCGAGGATGGGTAGAAGGTGGAGGAAGATCCCTCCTTCCTTGCTGGCTGTCTTTGCCGCGACAACACCGCGCTGTCCCCAGGCACCACAGCGGCCTCGGCTGCTGTCAGAAATATCCTTCCCTATCCCTGGAGCAGTCGCCGGCATGCTCAGCACCACTGCGACCAGCTGCAAATGGTTGGGTGGCCACCAGAGTCTGATACACCGCTGAGAGGAGCGGCGGGGTGACACCTCCGCTGTCCCAATTCCCATTCAATTAAGCAGGGAAGCACACAGCTCTCCTCAGGCCAAATTCTGCCCTCGCCTCTCACAAAGGGGCTGAGCGAGATCCTGGGCATGGGGCACACCTTGCCCCTGGCAGAGTGATGCTGTAGCAGGTGAAGAGAGGAGGCAGGTGGGCTGCTGGGATGTCACCTCTGTCCCCTTGCAGGGGCTCCATACGGACACACAAGCACAAACTGATTTGTGCTTGCCTGTCTCTGCTTCCCGAGCTCACCCCGGCCAGGATTAGCTCAGGGAGAGCTGCCCAGAGCAGGACAACCCCCACAGGGACTCTGCAGTGTGGGGCTGGTGACCTGTGTCAGATCTTTTAGGGCTGCAGTGCTGACAGAGCGGAGCAGGGCAGAGCTGCTGCCGTTTGAGCACAGAAGAGCAGCCCTGGTGCCTCACCCTCCCCTACATAGGCAACTTCTCCAAAGAGAGAAATTTCCTAGGCACAGAGCAGGGAGAAAAAATAACTTCCACCTAATCAGATTTGTGTAGGAGCAGCCCTCCTGACTCGCCTGCTGGCAATTGGTATTAACAATGTAGGTCAGGGCAGCCTGACAACCAGAGGCTCTCGGCAGAGCCTCCCGGCAGCGGGGGAGCAGTCACATCCCCCAACCTTCATCCCCCACTTCAAAGCCTTCTCCTCAAGCTTCCCCTGTCACACCAAGCCAGAGAGCTTCCCCCAGGCCAGCTGTCTCTGGGAGCCACTGCCGTGGTCCCTGGGCTGCCCTTGGTTCTTGGTGTTGCTGGGTGAAGGGGGTGCACCGAGGCTAATTTACTGGTGTTGCTGGACATCAGAGAGAGCTGCAGGGTGTCTGCACCTTTGGGGCTGCCCTTCACCCACTGCCTGGGGCCTGGGGAGCAGAGACATCCCTTATCTACTGCTCACTTGTCCAAAGCCCTTGGGGAGTCCCTCTTTTGCACCAAGTAGGCTTTTCTGCGAAGGGAACGGCACATAATCCCATCACCTGGCAGCTCCGAGAGCTTTGGACTGCAGAGAACCCATTTGTCAGTCTTCCATCACACCAGACATGTTTTAGCTCCTGTTGCCTGTCAGCAATTCAGGCAACACCCTCACTCCTCATAAAAAACAGTTGCTCGTACTCTGTGATGTTACTACGTATCAGGTAAGCTTCAGACTATCCTGGTTCCTAATTTTCTCAGGGAGCATGTCTTCAATATCCTACAGAACCCTTTTCTCCCTGGGAAGAGTGCCCGTGAAGTTGCTGGTCCCAAGGATGAGGCGAGACTCAGTGCAGGGAGCAAACCTGTCGTGGCAGCTGGGGAGGGAGGTCTGGACACATTATCAGGAATCTCAGAATTCTGACATAAATCTTACAATCCCCATCTGGGGGGTGAAACCTGCTTGTTGGACAGGGCTGCCCTTGTGCTGTAACAGCAAACATCACATGGGAAAGAAAAGGTGGAGAACCAAACAAGAAAGAAGGAAGGAGAAAAGGCGGAAGTTAGGGCGAGAAATAGGAAGACAGACCAAAGAAGAGAAGAAAAAATGGTAATGGAAAAAATGTGTCCAGTTATACTTGGGAAGAAAGCAAGCAGGGGGGAAAAGTAAACTTTGAAGCTGGTCTTCAGGGCTTCCCTCAGACTGTTCTGTGTGAAGAGCTCTGGTATCACTCCTCAGATTATGTGGGAGGTCTGGACAATTAAATCAGTTGAGTAAGATCAACTGCCCTACTCATTTTTAAGAAATTTAATGGTTACAGCCACTGCTAGGGATGCTGCTGCAATGTTATTTCATGGTTTGATGTAGTTACTGCCATTTATCTCTATAAAGAGCCTGGTCATCTATCACTGGTATGTGGCACTGTGGCTTGGAGTTAGATTACTGACAAAGATGTTGAATCATTTATTTTTATAATAATGGACAAAATTCAGCATAAAGAAAAGCAGCTAATTCATATTATGATCTTTGATGTTAGTCCATGAGGATTTATATTAGTTTTTTGCTATCTTATTTGTGTGAACTCCTTTCCCCTATTAGGAGTGTAACTGCACTGCCTGGCTGACAGTGGCCTTTTAGCTGAACCATGGACTGATTTAAACTGAGTATTGGACTAGTTCCCCTTTGTGCTCCATAGTCCTATAAATTGGGGAAGGTGTTAGGGGAAGACTACTATGGACAAAATAAATGTTTAAATCCTTAGCTGGTTTGACACTTTCTCTGTAAATGTTATTCCAACACCTTATTTCTGAATTTACAAAAATAAGTAAAACACAGTAGAACAGTATCCACCCACGGCTGTAGATGTTGTTGGCAATTTGTGAAGTGTACTGAGGGAGGATCATCAGCTAGACTGGGCAAAAATATATATGCCTAGTAAAAAGTCAGAAGAAAATATAATAAAGGAGATTTTATTTTTTAATGTTCTCATTTTCTGGGAAAACCCAGCATAACATCCCCAACCTTTGATGCACCACGGGTGCTAGCTGAACAATTGAGGTTGGAATGACTGGATGGAATATTATTTGGAAAAGACCTGTACTTGCTTGGTTTTATCTGCAGAGAGGGAGGGATGCTGCTGTCCTGGTCCTGGAAGCAGAAGAAGACCAGTGTGGATTCAGGCTTCTGTGAGAAGAGTGGATACTTGTGTTCAAGGGCAGCTGCTTTAACTGTGAGGAAGGAGCTGACTTGAGGAGAGCTGAGGCCTCCAGCTCCTTACATTGAGGTGGAAGGGAGGACAGCCAGCTGCCCTGCAGAAAACCTCCTGTCTGTGAGCTGCTTGCTCAGTATTTTCCCTTCTGTCACCTGAGGAAACATTCACCTCAGATCCACCCAGAAGAGGCCCTAAGAAGGGATCCAGCTGCTGCTGGAGCTGGCAGGATGAAGGCTGGACCTGCCATGCAGCTTCCAGCTCAGATCCTGCCCCCAAATGTTGTGGGTTTTTCATCTAACTGGGCCCCCAGCACAACCTGGAGGAGCAGCACTGTCCCTGGGTAACTGCACTGCCCGAATGACAGCGCCCTTCTTGCAGAGTCAGCTTCCCTAATCTCCCTGTTTTCCATCTGCTGCTAAAGCTCAGGGTAGAACTGCGAGTGAAATCCACAGGGAACAGGAGCAGTGAATGCTCTATCAGCATTCACTGCCTCTGCTCACTGACAGCGCTGGTGTCACATTATCTCGTCACTGTAGGCATCCAGTGTGCCATCCTGCAGGATACATCCCGTGCATTTTGAGCAGCTGGATTCTCTGTGCTCAGGCTGTTCTCTGGCAGGCTGTCTCCTGGAATCCCTTCTGCATTTCAGCCTGTGAAGCCCTTCAAATTTCCATCAGCAGAAGGGCTGGCTGAAATTTATGATTTGTTCCCGGCAGGAAACGGCTGGAAGTGTGAGCTTAGAAACCCACCAGAGCCTTCATGTGAATCCTGCAGAGTTATGCCAGGAGTTGAAAAAAATGGGTGTCTAAAATTAATTCCCAAATGCAAAAGTGAGCATCTAAATCAACAGACCGACTTTGGGAACCGTTGCTTGCTCAGACCGTATGGAACCAAGACAATTTGTTTGTGTGGTTGCAGATGGGTTCAGAAATCCAGTTTTTGGTACCCAAATCTGAAAATCTAATTATAAAACCTCTTTAGGTGACTTTGTACACTTAGCAATCTATTCAAGGATGCTTGCTCGAGCTGTTCCAGAGCAGTACTGGGAGTGAAATCAAAGCAGCAGATGTCCTTGCTGCATTTCCACCACAGCACACCAGTCCTTCCTGGCCCATCAGCAGCAGAAAGCTGGTAGCATAAAGAGAAGGGCAGCTGGGCACGTTGAGTTTCCATATGTGTCACCTGCCCCACATGCCATACTCCAGGCCCATCCTCACTCCTGGAAATCCCAGACAGCCTCAAGCAGCTGATTGAAATCCCACCTTGGATGCTGTGAATTACCTGCCTGGATGCTCAGCTGACCACCTTGGCACAGAAATGGGAGAGGACTTTGTGCTTTCAAAGCTAGATTTAAGCAGCATTTCTGCAGAGGACTCACACGATGGATGCCCCTGGTATCTCGTCACAGCACATTTCAGCCCCCATTCCCACTCAGGCCCAACCTGGGGCTCTCTGTGGGGCCAGGCAGATTCCCTGCGCCCTCTGACAAAGCACCAGTCACAGAGGTGGGTCATGCAGGCAAACAAATGCTTTGGGTTTTGTTTTTGCATCGTTTCCTTCAGATGGAGACATGGATTGAGAGATTAACTAGCCCCGGTAATGGCCATGCCTGTAGCATTCGACTGCTGGGAATTAGCTTGTCATTCTGTGCCTGGTTTACAAATGGAGGGAAAATGGTCTAGTCTCCGTTCAGCTGTGCCACTTCTCACCCCAGAATTGCCTTTGCAGCTCCTGTTTGAGCTGCAAGCATTTATTTTCCTCTTTCCTCATTACACTTCCAGCTCTCTCAAATATTAAATAGCAGGTGCTTAGAATAAAACATATTATTCTGACAAACATTTTCATCATGAGCTAAATTGGCACATACTAACTGCTTTAAAATATGACTGAGTAATTGAGTACAGCAGTACAGGTTACTATGCAGATGTCTGTCTCTAATAGTTTACGATTACACACATTTCCCTCCTAAAGGGAGAGACGGTTCCACAAGTAGCAAAAAAAAAAAAAATAAAGGAGGAAAAAGAAGAGAGAGCAGTCATGCTACCCCCATAGGATATTCTTTAAAAAACAGATGGTTGTATTTTGCAGAAGCTTTTGAAGAAAACTTTAAAGAACTATGCAAATTTTTGCCATTGCTTTTTTTGGTTTGCATATTTCTCCTCAGTTTCCTTCTCTATCACACATGATTGCAAATCTGTTTAGACCTATAAATAGCTTTCTTCTTGCAAGCAAAGAGCTTTGTAACAGCAAGATAGATGTTCCAGTGATGGGGGGAAGGAGGAAATTATTATCATTATTCTTTATCTTTTCGGAAATTCTAGATTGTTACGCTCAGTGCTTTACATTTGGTTAACACATCAGATCAAAACCATAATCCCTGCCCCAAGGAATTTACAGGCTCAAAGGGACACCTTCAAACTGTAAATTACATTCCTGTCTGAAATGGCTTTACCCACCGTTGACAGGTAGCACTTATTGCCAGGGGGGAAAAGCAAAGGGAAAGCATGTTTCTCCATTTTTGCACCCTGGACTGCAGCTCCCTGTGCACAGTCGGTGTCACGGCTCTGCTGCCAGCCCCTTGCCCTTCCTCTGTTTTGTGCTAAGCATGGAGGTGTCACACCTCCACCCTCCTCAGCCTGTGCCCATGGGCTTGTCCTGCCTTGTCAGGGGACGTGAGGCTCTGCCCTGAAGAGTCATGGCAGTGCCAGCACCCCTGGCAGGGGTGTCCCTGGCTCAGGTTCAGCAATCGCTCGGAGACAAGGAACAGAGACACACCGGGGATGCCACGGCCTCCTGCAAGTCTCTGCACAGCACAAAACCCACTTTCAGGCGGCCTTTCCTAAAGGCAACACTTCCCATCACTTTCTCTCCCAGTTAAACTCAGGGGTGATTTATAGAAATAGATGCAACACGTTCCAGAAGGTTCCAGATACCTTCCATGGGTGTGCTGAATTGAATCAAACATGCTCTGAGTTTCAGCAGCCTGCGGGTGCCCTGTGCTGCCACGTTGAAGGGTTGGTCTTTACTGGCCGTGTACCAGCAGCAGGTGGGTGTCACGGGCTGGCCTGGGTCCCTCATCATCCATAATGATTACCTGGAAGAATGTGCTGCTTTTTCCTCTAGTCCGCTTACTTTTCCAAATTCTTGGGAAGAGGTGACCAGTGCACATGTCCAACCCTTTCCCACTGTGGGGGTGAGAAACGCCCCAGGCCCGTACACGGAGACAAGAGCTTAGAATCACTGCTGGGCTCTGTTCACTGGGCGTACCAGCACCATCACCCACTCACAGAGGTGAGATGAACACTTCTAGGTGAGCTTCAGAGCTGGACTCAACAATCTGTGTGGAACCCTTCCAGCTCAGAATATTCTGTGATTCTGATCTGTGTCCGGGGGACCAGCCATCTCTGCTTGGAGCAAGCCTTGCCACATAGCATTGGGGTTGGAAGAGCAGCCCCGAACCCTTTACTTCTCTCCCTCCTGGGTACCAGAACTGCTCTGCTTTACCCTTTGGGGTAGCTGCCCATGAGCATGAATCCACCGCCTCCAGGACCACTGCTGTTTGTGACCATGCTTTCCTGGAACAAAAGCAACCAGCACCATTTTTATGGAGTGGTGCTGGCAATAAATCTCTCCGCTTTTCCCAGGCTTTTTTTTGCTTTATCTGTTAAATACCTGTTAGATAAAGCAAATCAGACCTATTAAAGCTCTGCTTTATCTTTATGTATTGGCAATGCTGTTGAATCCCACATTAGTTTCTAAATGTGCAAACAATTTTGGTTTTGGTTTCCTGTTTAACAAAATAATCAGCCAGTAACAGCACGTGCTGGAGTGGTGCTGTTCTGTAATTTAGCAGTGCTAAATAGGATTCAGAAGCTGAAGGTGCAGCCTTTTGCAAGAGGTGATTTAGTATTTTAATGCTTTTTCTGCTAGTCTTTTGTATAAGGAATAACAGGAAATGGCAGTGGCATATCAGAACCTGCATTTCACTGCAAACTGCTTAAGTTAAGGGCCACTGAAGTGTGACTAATTGCCAGATATTACTATGCCAGGTCTGTCATGTCAAGATAAAATGAATTAGATGTCCATCATTACAGGATGAGCTATAGACTCATTAGAAAGTACTGTCTCAGTGCGCCGGACACAACAGTGTAGGACACGTTTAGCTTGGCTTGTTTTTTTCCTCCCAGTGTGTAAACAACCTATGCCTACTTTCCTCCAGAAAGGATAATTATTCTTAGATGAGAAACACGGGCTTTTTGCTAGCCTGACACAGTGTTTGTGGTACAAGTAATCAACATTAATAAATCCTTTCTTTGTCAATACTTTAACCTTGTTAAGATGCCTTCAGTATTGATGATGGGTCAGGCTGCTCTATCCCATGCCTTCAGGTATCTTTCAATCTGTATAAATCTTGATGCTGGGTATGGAGGATGATCCAGTCAGACCCAAAATGCTGGCAGTGTTTGAAATCTAGCCTATCAGCAGCCTCTAAGCTGAGCCTCTGCACGATGTATTTAAAACTTGTTCAATCTACTTCCTACAAGGCTCCTGAGAAGGAGCCATCCCCTTCACACTTCAGAGCTCTCTGTTGTGTCAAAAAGCAACAAGTGAGAGCAGTGTTTGCAGTCCATAAAAAAGCCTGTTTGGAAGGCCTTTGGCTTTTTGGTTGTTTGACAGTCCTTTAGATCAAGTGGCCACTTGTGATGACATCTTATAGTCACACGGTCCACACTTTTCTGCAGATATTTAAGAGACTACTAAGTCTAACTCTAGACATGGAATTAGCCTGATATTTGCAGAGCACCCATGAAGATAAGAGAAATGAAAAGAGATTGACAGTTGTGAAAACTGGGTACCGTGCTCAGGTACTCATAGCTGGAGAACAGTATTTGGCAAAACAGAGAGACTGTTCTGGCAACAAACATTCAGATGAGATTGCATGCAACTTTTCAGATCCAGGAGAGGAAAACTGAGGCTGTAGCTTGGACTGAATTTTGGCAAAGCATGTGGTTTTCAGACAGAATCTTCTCCTTACATAAGGATTAAAGAAATCATCATCATCAGAGTACAAGGTTCTCTTTATCTGTCCTGACCTGGCACACACTGAGAAAAAATGTACTGGAGCAACTAATGTCCATTCCCTGGGGTATAAATTGGTACAGCTCCAGTGAAGTCTGTGATTTTGCACTTGTTGAAGAAAACCCTGTGACAGCTAGTCAGTGATGGTGAATACCCATCCAACTCAGCATAATCAGTCCTGCCCATAGCAATAAACATCACCCTTGAGAATCTGTGATTGCTCGTAGATGCTCCCAAAAACCCAGGGCACAAAATGACAGCCTTCCTTTTTTTTTAAAGTATGAAGGTGGAAATAAAATAGTCAGAACAACTCATGGCATAAGTTGTTCCAAAATAGTCTGTTACAATTCATTTGAGATTCAACAGTGAAGTACCAAGCTGATCCTGCCTTGACAGAACGGGCCTGTAGGACAGTAGGGCTTCCTGACATCTTTCAGAATGGGCTGAGGAATAGGCCATAGGGAATAACTGCATCTTCATGCACAGGCTTTTATACTTTTTCTAATGTCCACAGAGGCCATCAGTTGGTCTCTGCCCATTGACATCAAGCTAGTCCTAGGAGTGATGTGTTAAATCTGTCTAAGAAAAGGACAATAGAAATGGCAGTTAACATTACTGAGGGGAAATTCAATTTGGCTTGGAGCAGAAGAAGCATCCCGACCAGGCCAGATGAACTATTACAAGTGCAGTTAAAGATATATTGCTGGAGTTACAGCTGTATCAGAAAAGGAAGGAATTTTCTTGTGTCAGGAATTAGAAGGTCTTTCAGAGGGCAAACAGCTTGCCTTAAGCCACTCAACAAGAAATGCTGGATTCAGAACTGAACTCACAAATATTTCCTCCAAGGTGGTCGTTTAGACCTTACAGTCTGTCTTGCCAGTGGATGAGTAGATAATTAATTAATATTCCTGTTACTGGAATATTTAAAGACTAAAATACCAGAGGATTAACTGGCATTGTGAAAGAAATATGAAGAAGTTAATTATTACCTTCATAGTCTAACACAAACTTTAAATGACTCTATACTTTGATTTAGATTTCTACCAGTCCCCTCTGGAGCTGATTTACCCCACCATCCTCCCCTGATGCTCTGTGTTGTCCCAGCTGCCTTCTGAATAAAATTGCCAGGGCTTGACTGAGAAGCACCAGGATCTAGTGCTACCTCAAGTGTCTGAAATCATCCATTTGGCTTTCACTACTGCCGTGGAAGTCACAAGTCTCAAAGGTGCTCTCTGTCATAACTGCTGGACCCACGCAGATGTTTCGGATACAGCTGTTTAGGATACAGCTGTTTTGGTGTAAGAACTGAGTCCCTATTGTAGTAATTGCCAAATCCTTTCCTCTGCTCCAGCCCACAAATGCTTGTGTCTGTCTCAGTCACTTTTCTGTGCCTGCAAATCTTCTGGGTCCAGTGCCTTCTCAACCTGTGCAACTTCTTTCTGCCTAATTATCTATTCCAGTATAATCATGAAACCTTTTAACATTTTTCTTTCTCTCCAAGGAAAATAGATCTCAATCACTAGAAAATGACCTTCAGCTTCTATTGCAAACAATGAAACAAAAATCTTTCTGCGTAATATCAGTTTCATCTGTACTTTTCCATTGTCATGCCTTGAAGTCTCATTAGTTGCTGGAAATTTCTTGGGGTTTTAAAGAATTTCTTTGTGTTTATCCTGATTTTCTTGGCAATGTCTGTACTGTTTATAAATTTAATTTAACTGCCTTTATCAGCTCCATTCTTGCCTCCCCCTTCTGCTGCTTTCAGAATAATCCCAGAAATTGTTGTCGTAAATCGTTTGAAGATCCTTTATTCATTTACTTCGGTCTCCTGAGGTCTCCAGTGGTACATGCAAACTCAGTGCATTTCATTCCTTGGAATGATTGTTTCACTTTCCTTCCCGTGAGGAGGAATGAGGGAGCTCTTCACATGCTGGTACAGAAAAGCCTTACAAGGTGAAACTGGGAGCGGTGTTCCCTGCCTGTCACAGGGAAAGCACAGAGAGAGGTTGTCAGAGTGCAGGGGAAGCCACACAGCGAGAAGAGCCAGCAGGGAGGGATGGCCTTACCATGTCCTTTGCCTGACTGCTCCCAGATATCTGTTTCTGAGCATCTCATTGCTTCGGTTTTTATCTCTTAGTGTGAAATGGAGGAGAAATGTGCTCAAAATTATGTAAAGCAAGGGTGCAGTCTTGCAGTCAGGGGCATTATTTTATATTCCTCTGCTGTAGCATCTTTACTATCAGTTTGGACATTTCTTTTGCAGCACCTCACCCCAGTGATTTTCAGGGAAACTTGCTGTTTCTTTAACTAGTCTGGGTAAAACTGCAAGTGCAGGCTCCCCTGGATTTAAAGACGTGTGTGTCCTGCTTGCATGAGCACAAAGAGCCCTGAGGTTGTTTGCAAGACTTGGTGTTCCTTGGGATTGCAGACCATATTACCACTTGAGCCAAATCCATCTCAGTTATTTTCATAGAAGTGACCCTTAAAATTCAATTTTTTTGACTTTCCTCTTAGGTTTTCACTTTTATTTAACTCCCAGGCCTAATAAAATTATAATCATGGCTTCCTAGCATTATTCCCCCCTATTCTGTACATCCTCTCCTTTAATAGTTTCCAAATTCTCTGCAGTTAAAAAGTCTTCCACATTTATGTTCTTGCTCTTTATGTCTAACTTCTAGCTTTTACCGTCACTATATTACACGGAATTGCTGGGTTAATTACTGTTTCCCTTGGTAAGTAGGGAAATAAATAATTAAGGGTTTGGGTCATGAATTGGAAAAGGGTTGTGATTCTAGACAGATCCTGAACTAAAACTAAAACTTTAAACAGAATTTACCTTTTCATTTGTTAAGGTTTTATTCTGTCCTTCCTTTCAAACACTCAAATGCTGTTTTTAAGATAAGTCCCTGGAAAGCTCCTCTATTCTAAACAGGAACTGCTCCAAGAAAGCAGCTCAGGAAGTTCCTGTGTGTTGAGTTGGACCAGCAAAGAGGAAGATGTGCTGCAAGGACACCTGATTTACCCTCTCTGGCAAACCCTGTGCTATCAGTGCCAAGCAATCCTAAAGTAGCTGAATTGTAAAACTGTCTGAAGAAAAGAAGAAAAGCAACTTTTCCTTGATGATGTTATGTGCTCTATCGTATCTAAAGAGATTTCAGAATGTTATTTCTTGCAATAGCCGGGCATGAGTCTATGTGTGTGGATTTTCCTCTAGAATCAAATTCCAGTTCCAGTGGGTCCATCTCCCAAATGCAACCACCTAGCAAGGGCAAGGCTTGCTGGTTTCTTCTGCAGACACTGAAAGCACAGCTACAGAGTTCCACACTGACTGACCGATGGACCTAGTCCTGCAGCTCTTTAATGCTGTTTTGAAAACGCTGTTTAGATGGCAGGAAAGACTTCAGCAGACATCCACAATGTGAATAAATTCCCTCATTACACCAGACACTCTGATCCTGGGTTTTTATACACATGTATTTCAAAACTTGCTGCTTTATCTGAATTACTTCTTCTTCTGAAATTCTTCACGGGTAATTCCCAATAAATACCATACTATATACATCCTAGGATTTAAAACACACCCTGGAAAGCCTGGAAACTCCACTTTATCCTCTGGAGACAGGAGCCTGTGAAAAAGGAAAGCAACACTTGAGATTAAATATAAAGATTCCAGTTTCACAAAATAATTTGACTGCAGAACATCCACATTTCTGTAAAGTCTGCAGTGCTACTTGTGCTTCTTCTTTCTCGTTGCTTTTTAAATCAAGCTTGTTGAGGGGAGCAAAGGGATGATATAGTATCTCAAAAATCCTATTTTCTTGAAACAGTTCAAAGTAATTGTGCATTGATTCCTTGGAGAAAAAAGAAATGCTATTTATCAATTGATTTTAAAAGCTAGAAAGCAGTGGTTTGAGATCACTTGCTGGCTGAAGAAGATGAGGATTGAAAATACCAGAATAATAAACAGCCATGGGTTGATCACACAGATGTGAGGTAGACAGTCAATGTCCCTGAGCAGTGCAGGTTATCTGCTGTTGCTGCTCTAACTGGGAATAAAACTGCCTCAGCCGTTAAACCAGGTCTGTGCCTTTGGAGGACTGCTGCAAACTCTCTAACAGAGGTTAGGACAGAAAAACAAGCCATTTCAGGGCATTTTCAGAGAGCAGCTTAAAACTCACATTGCTTTTCATGTTTCTTATACCCCAGACTTTATTTGGGAAACTGCTTGGATGCCCACAGCCAGCTGCAATAATGCACACAAGCTCACTGGGCTCGTGCCTGCTGCCTTAATCATGTGATGGAACTTGTGGAAAACACCAAGCAGAAAACTCACCTCGAGCTAAAATCAACCTGAAAAAGGAATTTTTAGATTAATTTAGTCCACGTGTCATGGTCCATCATGCTTTTCACCCACAGACCCCATGGAGAACCTATGGGACGTTAACCATCACCTGCATGATCCCAGCATTTATTTCCACTAGAGGAAAGCCTGCTGACCACCCTGCTGCTCTTGCATGGTGAAAGGAAAGTACAGAATGAAAAGGCTGCCTCTTCCTTTCCCTGCCCTGGATCGTGACACCTGGTTGTGGTGGAGGAGCATATCCTGGGAATGTGCACATCCAGGGGATCAGCACCTGCTCCAGACAGCTGCAGGGGACACCCATGAGAGAGAGGAGCTTCTCCTGGAATATTTAGCCAAGGACCTCTGTGATTTGTTTGCTTTGCTTCAGCTGGTATAACTTGAATATGAGCAGAGGTATCCTCTGATCCCAACAACAGCTGCCCCAAATATCCTGAGAAGAGATGACCTGGTGCCATGAGTTACACAGAGATCACCCGTCCCACCAAGCTGGGCAAGTTGGTGTTTCTGTAGTGGGTAATTGCTACACCCAGTGCTGCAATCAAGAAGATAACAGCTTGTTCACCCTCACCTCTCTCTCCTAAGAGCAATATTGGTGCTGCTCTTCTTGCTCTGGGCAAATGTTTTTGAAAACCTTGTTTTGTGACTGATTTGCAAGAGTAGCTCAGTGTAAGGTGATGCTGAGCTCCTGCTTTCGGCTCCCTGCATTAGTAAATCCTCTCTAAGGTGGTCACAGACAGGTCTGTCAAATGTTAGGCATCACATAAAGATTGTTAAGCAGCACCATTTTCATAGTGTCACTGCGAGATTTTCATATGAAAAGGAAAATAACTCCCTTGTGGCTACAGTATTTTGTTACAAATTCTTGGGGGTTTGGATGAAAGAGCTATAAAGTTGATAGGAAATAACATCCAAGGGACCCGTGAAACTGCACAATAATAATACAACACTGTTTTCCCCATGCATTCAAATTGTCCATTCTTGCTTTGGTAGGATTATTTTATGTGGGTCTTTTTTCTTGCTTCAGTTTAGAAGCGACTGAAAGAAACAGCACTGTGCAAGAGGTTATTATTTTGTACGTAGAGTGACAGTTTGTAATTCATGAGAAATAATTTCTACTTACAAAATAATTGCTGGGTACTAAACATTTTATCATGTACAATTTGTAACACCATCTCATGTAAAAACTCAGAACATATTTTCTCTGTATCAATGATGAATTTCAATAAACTATTCTGACTATCATCTTTTAAATGTTACAGAATTGCTCCGTTCGTTACGTGGAAATGTCTCTGCTTGGAACAGCACATACCCAATTACTTTAAATGTAATTTTATTAAACATTAGAGCAAATCTGAAAAACACATGCACTCTTTCTGTTGTGGAATATATCAACTTTTGGTTACTGCTATATAAGGAAGGTGTTAAACTATTGAGGTTGTTCAGAGGAGAGCAATGAAGAAGGTGAAGGGCCTTGAGGGGAGGCGATATGAGGAGCTGCTGAGGGCACTTGGTCTGTTCAGCCTGGAGAAGAGGAGACTGAGGGGAGACCTCACTGTAGTTACAACTTCCTGGTGAGGGGCAGAGGAGGGGCAGGCACTGATCTCTGTGGTGACAATGACAGGACACGAGGGAATGAATGGCCTGAAGCTGTGCCAGGGGAGTTTAGGTTGGATATCAGGAAAAGGTTCTTCCCCCAGAGTGTGGCTGAGCACTGGAACAGGCTCCCCAGGGCAGTGGTCACAGCACCAGCCTGACGGAGCTCAAGAAGCGTTTGGTCAATACTCTCAGGCACATGGTGGGATTCTTGGGGATGGTCTGTGCAGGGCCAGGAGTTGGACTCGATGATCCTTGTGGACTCCTTTCAACTCAAAACGTTCTGTGATCCTGTGATTCTATGAGCTTCTCACCAAAAATCTGAAAAAAATGAATGCTGCTGATACACATCAAGTTTCTGATTGTCACTAAGAACTGTTGAGTTTACAGTTAAAGTTGTACATTTCAAGGTAAGAAAAAATTAAAATTAAAGTGCATCCACAGTCAGGAGATTACTTCCCAACAACTTCAACATCTCTGGTGCAGAGCATCTGAAAAAATTCAGACACTTGGTGTGGGACGTATCAGGTGCTTTCCTTACCTTAAAAGCTGGCTGCATCTGCAAGTCCTGCCCTCAGCTGGAAACCTAGTCCATTCTTGGCAGAAAAGTCTTGCTTTCAGCTGTGTCTTAATAACTTTAACTAAAAGTGACCTTCAACATGTTTTTGGCAGAACGGCCAAAAGCTCAGTGTTAGCCTTGAATTGCTTGTTTTTGCCTTGATGAAAAAGGAGCAGAGGATTGCACACAATCCTCGTTTTACACTTCCATGTAATCCTTGGATTCTAGAAAAAAAATCACACATATAACGTTATACATAGACCCTGCAACCGAGCAGTGGCCTTGGATTTATCCTTCTGGGTGGATTCCTCATAGGCATGTCTGTCTGTAAGCTGAGCATTAATCCCACACTTTCCCTGCTATATCAGCTGGGTGGCTGAGAGAAGCACAGATGTGAAGCAGGAGCAGAGAAAATCAATAGTGTGATTTGGGCAGGAGAAATCAATGCAACAATGCAGCAAAAAGAATGGAATATAGTGGTGTGGACGGAGGTAATCAATAAAAATACACGTGCTTTTCTGATGCATGGTGAGCCAACAGGTCCAAATAGGACGTAAGACTAGCCTGAACTTTTATTTGAATCCAATACAAACTGGATATTTGGGGAGGTCCAACTGAGCTGGTGTTACATACACAGGCACAATTTTTTCACCTTCTTTTTTTGCTTTACCCCCATGCTTCTGATCCCAGTTCCCACCTAGCTCCGTATGCACAAATGACAAAGTGTTCAATGGCTTGAAAGAAAAAACAGCTTTCTACCACAGCTTGATAGATTCAGCTGATCTGGATAGATTGAATGTTGTTTATTCTGATGGATGCTGCTATTTGCTGCCTGTGAATCTTCAGGTATATTTTCTTCTCTGTTTTCATAATGAAGTAAAAGTCTTCCCCAGTCCACTTTTCTGACCAGAACTGGATTTCCATCTCTGGTCATTTTTTTTTGTTTTGGTTACAAGTTTGCCTGCAACTTGGTAAAATGGCAGCCCCTGTAATACCTGTGAAGGGGAACTGTGCCTTAACAAGGCCATGAGTCAAATCCTATTTGCCTGCCTGCTTTTGATGTGCTATATTTATTTTCTGGGAACATTCTGCCCAGCCTTACCTTTTGGCTTGGGCTCGCTATAATGCCACAGAGTTTCTTTGTTTACTTTTCCCTTGGGCACTGCTAAAGCAGGTGTAACCTCAAAATTGATTTCTCCATGAAGGAACACTCTCTACTCTTTTTTTTTTCGGCCATATTACAACATAATTTTTATCCCTTGCACAAAACTCCTGACTTTTTCCTGCGTTAGTAGAATTTTTTTTTTTTTTCTGTTTTGGTAGTGGGTGCAGGATATTTATATTTTAGCCCTGGTGTTATGGGTTTCTGAAATTATAAGATACCATCCCAATAAACTACATATATGATCCCACTTCTGCTGCATCCTTAAGTATATTTAGCCCATTGCTGCTGCAGGGACTGCTGCAGTTTCTGTTGCTGTACAGTTCGTACTGCACAAGCAGTGTTTTACCCAACTATTACGATGCTAACACTCAACAGTACAAGATCTGAACTTCTTGTTTTAAAAAGCCACTGGTATCACCCGCTAGCAGGCAGAGCTCCTCCCAAAGTGGTCCTTATAGAAGCAATCAGCATCCTCTCCAGCTGCTGGGGAGATCTCACAAAGCCTGATGGCACCGAGACTCACTGCTGTGCTCTGACTTTGCTGCCCTGGTTGAGTCTCCCCAGCCCTCAGCATCCTCAGGGTCTTTTCCAGGAACCCAGAAGAGATTGCATAATTGTCTCCTCCACACCAGGTCATGAGAGTTGAAGTTTCCCAGAGATCTCCGTAGCTCACAGGAGTTGTCTCAATAGGATAATGCTGAGAGACATCGGGTGTCAATTGGGTTGCCTGCTGGGGATGTTACATTCCTGGTACAGACAGTTACTAAAATTTGACAGATCTGATGACCAAGGGCATTTTTCCCCCTGCAGCATGATAGAACTGCCAGAAGGGCTTAAAAATTTGTTTGCAAAGAAAAACAGAAATGTGGTTTTGCCTCTGCTGTAGCTGGCACTAATAATCACCTCTGGAGAGGCTGGTTCAGCAGACACTGCAAAAGCTGGAACAGGACTTGTGCCTGCACTCAGGGAGAATCCCAGGACAGACAGAGCTTCACTGGAGTATTTTTTTGCAATGCTGCATATTCTCCCCGTCCTCAAATTTATTTTCAAAGCCCTTAGAAATATTAATAGCTTGTCTGATTCAGAAAGCGCTTTGCTGTGCTGGTATTTGCATCCCCAGGAAAAGAGTTGCACTCTGCTGAACTGGTGCCACTTCCTAATTTAAACGTGTGTTTTCTGCACTTTAGTGCATTTTCTGACCACGTTCGTATATCCCTGAACCACATTTGATGGCTTAACAGGGGCTGATGCAGGGTGAGGGGTAAGGAAGGGCAAGGGGACAAGCAGAGAGAGACACGTACAGCACATGGCAATAGCAGGCAGACCTGCCAAGGGAAATCTTGGCCCCAGTTTCAGGAGTCAGTTTGAAGTTTGAACCTATGTTTCCTTTCCAGGGAAAAGTGGGGGTGAGAGAGCAAGGTACATCACTTCAGCACGCCTTGCCAGGGGGCTGTAACATGTCCCAGCTTGAAGGTTTGGGCCTGGGGGGATTGGGAGTGGAGCTGCATCCCTGGCACGGAGGTGCCCACCTAAAGCAGAGCTGCCCATAAAGCCCAGCCCCACGGGCTAAAGTAAAGGCAGAGGAGAAGATCCTTCTTCTCTCCCTCTTACTAAAGATCCTCAGAAGGACTGGGAAAATCAAATTCCCTGGCTTTAAACTTTGCAGTCTAACAGATGCTTTTTGAAGCTCCCTAAAGGCCTGTTCACAGCTTCCTCCACTGAGCTCCCATTGTGGCAACGTTACAAGAGGCACCACTTTTCTAGCAAGACAAATGCCTTCACTGGGACAACCAGGGGGAAAAAATGTCAATTATAATTAAAAATAACCTCTTCATTTTCAAATGCATGTCACAGGTTAGGGAGGAAAACTCAGCAGTGTTTCTTGCTGATTTGCACTTCTAGATTTCCGCACGGAGTCAAAAGCATTTGTGGGCGTTCTTCACAGATTTTGCTCCTCTGTGAAGATGTGTATAATAGGGGCATAATTATAAATGTGAAAATGCAGTGTTGGGATCCAAGGGGTAATGCTTCAAAGGACTGTAGGACAAGATCCAGGTCTCATCTCATTGACAGCCAATCCAGCAACTCTCTCCCAAAGCCACTCTGAGGACTTCCTTGAAATTAAAGATTTGCATTGCTGTAACTGAGGAGAGAATTGTGCCCACAGCTTTAAATCACAGCTTTGGCATTAGTGCTAGAGGTCCAATTCTAAGGCTGTCAGAAGAGGATTTCAAGGTCTATTTATTGGCTAGGAAAGAAGGTTGCCCTTTCGGAGAACGTCAGCCTGACTTTCAATTTTTTCATCTTCCTTGGACATTTGCAGAAGTAAAGGTGACTTAGAAACAGGGAACTGGGAAATCTTTAACCTATGGGGAGCTGCTCCAAAGTGATGATAAGCTGCAACTAGTGGAAATGAGAGCGAGTGGGGAATGGAATGAAGGTTTCTGTCTCTTTATTTTGATAAATTAGACGATTTACTATTAAAAATTGTGCTTCTTCTTTCAGATGTTCTATGCCAAAGACCAGTGTTGAGCAAAAAATTGAAGCTAATTCAAGAAAGTTCCCGAATATGTACTTCCTACCATGTATATTTTGTGAGTCACATTCAAGTAAAGCAAATGGAGCTGTGTAATGCTGACTTTGACCCCACATATGAATGCACGTTATCGTGGTTTAATCTTCCCACTGTGTGTTTGTGAAAGTTGCCTGGGGGTTGCTTTATTTTAGCTGGGGTGCTGACAAGGAAGGGAAGTGTAATGAAAGCAAAGCAGCCAACGTTCACAAATGTGATATATATGCTGAAGTCAGGAGATCTTTTCTCACTCTGTGTTTTAAAGCACTGTGTATAATGTACATGTCACTCAGCCTAGATGAAATACTTATCTCAAGGAGTCATGATTTTAAACTCATTTTAAATGACTTTAAATTTGGACTGGCTGAGGGGCTTTCCCGCTGTTTATACTTTTACTAAATGGCATTTGCATGGAAGTCTTTTTATTAGGCTTTGCTCAAGCAAAAAAAAAGGTCTGACTCTGCTCGGAGGATATTTATGTTGAGGTAAATGGTGACCTTGATCAGGGTTTATTGCAGTTTTTGACCTTTGGCTGTTTTTGAAATATTTATTGTTTAGAACACTGGTCTGAATTAATGAATATTTTCTGGCTATTCTCCTTTTCCCTCTTTCCTCTCAGGTAAATTTTGACCTCAAGGCCTTTCTGGGAAGATTTGTATCAAGAAAGAACTGCTCTGTGTAACAGGGATGAATTCTGCAGCATTTAACCTGTTACTGTGAACAATGGGATGTCCCTGGTTTTGCATTTTAATCACATTTCTGCCTTCCCCACTAGTTAAAGGATGCACAGATGTGCCAGGGGACTCATAGAAAAGGCTGAGATCCTGTGTTAGAATTCAGTGCCACGAAACACTCTTTAGTCAATACTATTTAGGAAATCCCAACAGAAGACATAGGGCAAACTCTTCCTCCCTCTTTTAACTTCCCTGCCCCACCATCCTGATTTCTGGGCTTGGTCAGTTTAAGTACCTCTGAGAGGAGGTGTGGAAAACACACTGCCTGAGTTCAGAGGAGTTGTCACATCCCCGTGCCCTTGGGATGTGCACAGCCAGGACTGACCGCAGGCACGCAGCTCTGCCGCCCAGGAGAAAGAGAAGAGGAGGATGGAGGAGTGAGTTCATGCACGTGGCTCTCACTTCTGGAGGCCTGGCTTGCTTCAAACTTGAAGTACACATTGCAAGTGAAACGAGACTGAGTCACACCACACCAGCTTCAGGTGGCACATCTCTATCAAAAGATGACACATAAATTACTCCCCCTGTCCAGGAAAAGCTGTCACTGCTGGGTGGGAAGAAAAAAATAAAAGAAAAGAAAAGTAGAAAGCTTTTGATACGCAGGTCAAAGGGAATTAAGGTGGAGGCCATCTCTATCCATGTGGATGATCAGAAGGTGATCAGTAGTCAGCATGGATTCACAAAAGGTAAATCATGCTTGGCCACCCTGATTACCTTCTACAGTGGAACAAGTTCAGTAGTCTGAAACAACCACCTGGACAGATGAGGGGAGAGCAGGGGATATTGACTGCCTCGAGTTCAGCAGGGCTCTGACACTGTCTCTCACAGCATCCTCATTCACAAACTCAGGAAGTGTGGATGGGATGAGTGGACAGTGACGTGGATTGAGAACTGGCTGAATGGCAGATCCCAGAGGTTGGTAATCAGTGGCACAGCTGGAGGCCTGTCACCAGTGCTGTCCCCCAAGGTTCAACACTGGGCCCAGCACTGTTTAACTTATTCATCAATGACCTGGGTGGGGGCAGATGCCTCCTCAGCGAGTTCTCTGGTAACACAAGGCTGGGAGGAGGGGCCAACACCCCCGAGAGCTGTGCAGCCCTTTGGAAGGACCTCGACAGGTCCTTCCCAGGAGAGAGATGGGCAGAGAACCTCCTGAAATCCAGCAAAGGCAAATGCAGGGTCCTGCACTGGGGAAGAACAACCCCAGGCACCAGGATGGGCTGGGGCTGACCTGCTGGGAAACAGCTCTGGGGAGAAGGACCTGGGGGTCCTGGTGGACAATGAGCTGTCCCTGAGCCAGCACCGTGTCCCTGTGGCCAAGAAGGCCAATGGGATCCTGGGGTGCACTGGGAAGAGCACTGCCAGCAGGTCAGGGATGTGATCCTGCCGCTCTGCTCAGCCCTGGTGAGGATCACCTGGAGTGCTGTGTCCAGTTCTGGGCTCCTCCGTACAGGAGAGATGTGGAGCTCCTGGAGCAGGTCCAGCGGAGGGTGACAAAGATGATGAAGGGGCTGGAGCATCTCTCTGAGGAAAGGCTGAGGGGACTGGGCCTGTTCAGCCTTGAGAAGAGGCAGCTGAGAGGGCACCTCATCCCTGTCTGTCAGTGTCTGCAGGGAGGGGTCAGGGGACGAACCAGGCTCTGCTCCCTGGTGTCCAGCAATGGGACAAGAGGCACGGGCAGAAACCAGAAGGCCACACACCCTGAGATGTTGCCACAAAAGAACCAACAGATGACCACCAAAAGGAGTACCTTGCTGGCTTTGGGCTGTATCATTCCCTAAAAGAACTCTGCAACATGGATGGGCTGGAGGGTGGGCTGGAGGGTGGGCTGGAGGCTGGGCTGGAGGCTGGGCTGACAGTCTTCAGGCTTCTGGAGTGCCCAGCAGGGCTACTCAACCACCCCTGCGGGCAACAAGACCTGCCAGCATCACCCACTGTCCCAGGGGCCACCAGAGCTTTGCTGGTGCCGTGTGGGGCACGACAGAGCTGTGGTTTGATGGTCCCAAGCTGCATGTGATGTAGCAGTGCCATCAGGGAGAAGAGACACCGGGTCTTTGAGAAATCTTCATGGTCAGCTGAGGAGGAGAGTGGAAAAAGTACCTGGAAAAAGTACCTGTCAATGTTTGAACCATCTCTGGGGACTGCAGGGCTCTGCTGAAGGGGCACGCTGTGCTCTGCTTCACCCATGGAGCACCACCTCGATTCACGTCTCAGTACATGGGAAAATGAGGTTTAACTAATCTACCACTTAAAGGCATAACTGCTAAAATAATAGCATTTTGATGGAGCAAAGGTTATCTGTTCTGGAATGGCAGATATCCCTCAGTGACTCTGCTGATGAAAGGCACAGCCAGCAAGAGCTCTGAGAGGCTCAGGAGTGCTCACTTGCTCCCTCTCTCAAGCAGTCTGTCGGCTATTTATGGCATTTCCCTTATCTCCCAGCAAAATTAATTTTACGACATACATTACATAACACTCTTTTGTCTCAGACCAGTGAGCTTCCCATCCTCCCCAAAGGACACCTGGTATTTTTGGTGCTTGTCTGAACTGGAGGAAAATATTCTGGAGGTTCTATGCGGAGAAACACTGGGGAGAGTATCAGTGTGTGGCCCCTTCACACCTCTCTCAGATTTGCATGACTTATTTGTGCTGCTTATAAGTGAGGAGAGATTTTTTTTTTTTGCCAACCCTGTAAACTCAGCCTTTTATCTTAAAATCAATTGGCGTTCTTTTGCTTCTTACACCACCAAAGGTGTTTAAAAATCTGTTGCCAGAATTGTGCTGCAATTTAGCTTTAGACCATGGGAAGCTCAGACCTACTCATACTTTTTGAAATGAAAAGCAGGTGGTAGCAATATACATATGTGTTGGGGTTTCTTTGTCTTTCCTGTAAAATAGGCAGAGGTTTCTTAAAGATGTTGTTTGGGAAGATGCAGAAATAAGCCTTAGTTCTTTGTGGTGCATCTCCTTTGTGCTAATGTATCAAAGAACAGCTAATGCAGAACCAGCCTCCCCAGATGCTCCAGGGAATATGCTGTTTGCACCTGGGCAGTGAGGATTTCTCAGTGCCACTTATTCCCTACCCGGCGCATCAGGACTATGACGGGTACAAACTGTTTGACAGAGGATCTTGACTATCAAGGAATGAGGGCAGGAGGAGAGCAGGAAACTAATCAGATTAGCATAACTTTACGTAGATATGAGGTTCAATTAGAAATCAGCATTTTGGGGCACGGGAGGGAGCACTGGATCCCTCAGACACTCCTGTCTTTCCTGTGCAGTTGGATGATGACCTTGTTGCATTCAGACGGCTGCAGTGTAACCAAGCTGCTTGTACTCAAACCCAGCCCCTCTCAGAGCACCCAGCTTGTGCTGCTTTCATTATGAGAGAGGAATCACTCTGCCTTTGCACTTTCCTCCTCTGCTGTAGGACTAATGCACTCATATGAGTTAGAGGTTGCTATTTCTTTAGTGTTTGAACCTCCACCCATGGTACCAACATAGTGATACACAACCAGAATAGGGACACCCCACTGTGAGTTAGGTGAGTTTCTGGTGTTACACTTCATGCATGTTAAAATTCTACTCACGGCAGGATTTGAATTAATTTCTGACTGTGTTATGGTCTTTAATTTTTTCACTGATCTGCGATTTACCTGATGGAAGAGGATACCAGTGCTGTTAAATGCTACCATGTCATGGAAAGGTTTCCTCAAAGAAAACCTGTGCAGCGCTTCTGAGACAGTCAGCCTCCAGACCCATCCTGTCTCCCCAGGAAGTTTGTTCTAGGAATGGCTCCCAGGGCTGTCGCCTGCATTATCCCAGAGGAAAGAAAATGCCTGTTTCAGTCAAGAGCCAGTAATGACTTACCTGTCTTGGTCACACTCAGCATGTTTGTTAGTGTACAGATCAACAGAGGTGTAAATTCAGTGGGCAGATGTAGTTCGTGCTGAAAGGCGCGCATTGAGTCATCAAAGGCTGTGAAGGGATGAATTTTACAAGGAATTGTTAAACTGTCACATGAGGCCTCTTATTACAAGGTGACATGTGTGACTTAAAAATAAATGGTCTGATTCTTAGTTCAGTCACAGGAGTGCCAGGACTACCCCCTGCTTGAGTCAGAGGTGAATGCATTTCTGGGGGGAAGGCACAGATTAGGAGAGGACATGGCATGTTAACTCAGTCCAGGGCTGCCTTCGATGCTGTTCAGACTTCTGGAGACATTACTTGTTGCTCTCTGCACCAGCCAAAAAGCTTTTCAAGCCATTAGAAAGATTCAAAATTTTCCTATTGAAGTATTTCCACCAGAAAACACCCTTTTCACAAGCCTCAGAATTTAAACATGGAAATTTCTAATTTCCCCCCAAAATTCAGATCCTTCACCAAGAATATCAGAAATGCCTACCTTTCTCAGGGACTCTTTGATTTCACTATTTTGTTGGAGAAGAAAAAGGAATATTAATAGGAATACTCTAGGCATATGGAAAGGCCTGGAAATAAAAATAGCAGTAACAAAAGTTGTGTTATATCTCTCAGACTGGAATCTTCCCGGAGTCCCTTCTTATGAAATACTTTTTGGTTATTACTTTATGTCCAAAAGCATATCCAAAGCATATAGTCATTGTAAACAAATGTTTGGTTTGTTATTGCAAGACTGGATTTGTTTTTTCCAAACCTTTCCACTGGCTGCTTCCTTCATCCACTTCTCTGGCTATTGCTAATGGCTTTTATTTTTTTTTTTTGTCCTCAGTGCCTAATGCCTGGACCTGCTTTCATAATTCTGTCATTAGTCCTCTGCTCATTCTCTCTTAAAACACCCTTTGCAAAAAGCTAATCTTCCCTCACAAAGGACTGAACCTAAAAATAGGAAGACCAGTGCTGCTTGCTGTGATAATACACTGAGTGTGACTTTCTGACTATATTACTGCAATCACTGTCTTTCATTCTCATTAACCCTGCAACATGAGTCCTCTTGCCTTATTTTGTCTACTTTTAGTCCAGCTCGAGTCTACAAATCTTCACTCAACTTTGTAGCTCTGATGCAAGTAATTCATTGAAGCCAAGCAGCACTAATTAAAAATCTATGTTTTATACCACCAGACTGCTGTCTCCCTGGAGAGAGCATCAGGACTGTTTTCCAGGAAAGCGCTCCACATTTTAGTGGCACTGAATAAATAGTGATTTTAAGAACTGATTTGAAGATAACTATCGTGTTACTTACTTTTACAGAGTAGAACTTCCTTTAACTATGTTGGCTGGCTCTAGACAAGCACAGGTCTGAGAAATGAAGTGTGTTGTGCATGTTCAGAGCTGCATTTTACAGATGGCACCTACATTAGCAAGAAGCAAACTCCCTCCAAGTCACACCCTTGATGCCTTGGATTTCTCAATCCAAGATATCCAAACACTTCTCTTCCAGCCAACACCCATTTGCTAGCGTTGCTGCCTAGACAGCCACTCTGCTGTCCCTTTATCTTAGAGACCACCAGGCAAATAAATCCTCTGTACTCTTTCATTTCTGAAAAAATAGATTTAGATTACTGCTGTGTTAATCTTAAATACTCCTGTCCCCCAGGAGGGTTGGCAGCCTCGGGACAGGCACGGAAAGCTCTGCTGCAGCACTGCCATCCAGGACAGCTGTGGCTCTGTCCTTGCTCACCCCATCTCACAGATGTCCCCGAGTCACAAGATCACCCACAGCAAGTGGTGTCTTCCTTATCACAGAACCGCCGGTCAGAGGGCTTGGGCAGCACAAAGTACGACCAGAGCCATTAAGGAGGAAGGTTGGTAGCACACTCAGCAGCCCAGGACGAGCCTAGGAGGGACACGAGCACAAATACAGTGTCAAAAGAAAGCCAAACCCTCCAGCCAAACCCAGGCTTCCTTTGAAGGTAGAAGCTTCCCGGGAAAGGGAGAAGAGCAGACAAGGGAAGGTGGTGGGACATAGGGACAATGGAGTGAGACCAGACGGACTGAGCCGAGCCCCAGCTTCCAGTGGTGGCTTAAATCTGTCTGGAAATTTCTGGACATGACAATGCTCACCAGCCTTCAGAGGAAGGGAGAACAAATGCTGGAGTGTGCCTGAGGACCAAAGAAACGCAGCAGCTCCTCTCCTGGCACAGCAAGCTGAGAATAAAGCTGGGCTGTCAGTGGAGTCACACAAGGATAGAGACAGCACAAGTAAGGGCAGCAGCCAGCTCCAGGATGTGAATTTACTTCGTGCTCTGGCTGAGCAGCCCCAGTGATGCAAATTGCTGTAGCTCTGATTAATTAGGCTGCTAAACCGGATTTATAGACACCATATATTGCTATAGGAGCAGCAAGCAGCCAGAGACTTTTGACAACATTTCATCCTTATGGCCTGATGCAGAGACAATGTTTGCTTGGTTTTAACCACTGTAACTGTGCCAGGTAGGAAATGTTTCCTACCAACTGGCTCACACAAATAAATCCTGAGTGTGGGCATGGCCATCTCAGCATAACAGTTTGTCACAGCTATCTTCCTTATTCACTTCCCAGACTAGTATAAAGCATTTACTGGTGCAGCTGCATTAAAATTAAGAAGGTCAAGGCACTTGAACTGTACTGATGTAATGGAGCATTTGTATGCAATCATTGTGTTCAACCAATATAACTTCTCATCCTCAGAAAAAGTTTGAGCCCCGGAAATGCATCAGAGTTTTGCACAGTTTAGCAAGGCAGATAAAATATAGGGAGTAAGAAGAAAAAGTGGAAAGAGAAAAAAATTAACTCTGCATGAATCCTTTTTCACGAGGTTAGAAAAATCTGTGTTTTCCATTTGTGTGATTACTGACTTTCTCTTTGGCTGCAGTTTTGAAAACACTTTACCATCTTTTTTCCCTACAAAAAACACTGTCTTCAAACAAATATCTCAGAGGGTTTATAGAACTGATTAGAGTCTGATTCTGTAAGGAAAGAAGGATAATTGTCCGTGAGCTGATAAATGTTGCAGGGACAACTGTAAACAATCGTGCATGAATTATATCTCCAACAAATGTAATTACGGAACAATTCAGAAAATGTGAAAAAGCTGCTATATTTTTGTAGTTATATCCTTTCCTGGCCTGTGTTTTGGATGGCTTTCAAGCCTCCCTGATTAAATCTGGCCGGAAATCTTCCGGTGGAGCCAAGTCCCAGTGAGAAATGCCGATTCATCAGAATGAAACACTGCAGAGTGTGGGAACCTGTCCTGTTTGGTTCAGCACACAGGGGCTTCAAACCTGGCCTGCTGTGCAGGTTCCTGGGAGAAAACTGCCAGGTCTCCTTCTGTCCCACCTGCACCTCCCATGGTACCACACTGGGCAGATGGCTTAGAGGGGCCCGTAGACTTCAGGCAGAGTTCTCTGCAGGTTCTCCGAGCATAAAAACAATCAGGAGGCAAAAGATAAGAGGAAAAAAATCTTTATTCCTGAGGTAGTTGGAGGCAAAGGGGTCAGCTGACTTCCAGTTTCCCAATATAGGCCCTGTACTCTTAAATCAGACTGCAAAATCAGCACAGTATAACTCTGAAAGTGCTTGCAAGGGACCTCAGAAACGATTAACCTTTGCTTACAGCAATATGTTAGGAAATGTGTTATAAGCTCTTTTAATGCAGGATATTTGATGGTGTTTTGACCTATATTTCTGTTTGAGCATCCTGCCCTAATGCTGTGTTAATCACCCGTCTGTACTGCTGGCCCTCCACCTCTGAATGGAGGGACAGCAGAGCACGGTGTGCAGCCACGGCCACTCTGCCATTTTTCCAAGTGCACAGTGGCTGTCCTGGAGTGCTGCACATCCCAGACCTGCCTGGGACTCACCAAGAGCAATGTTCTGCTAATCTGCTGGACCCTGACTCTGGGCTGTGCCCTGTCCCGTGCCGTGCTGCCCTCCGTAGATACTGCCTGGAGCTCCCAACTCGCCTTCCCGGGGAAAGCTCAGGACACTGCAGCACTGCCAAGGATGAGTGACAGAGAACTGTCACTGGGGAAGTGTGCATTGGCACAGTACCTTGGATTCCTGCAGGAGGAGACGGGCCTGAGGCTCCTGCCAACACAAACATCAGCCAGGAGGTATTTCCTACCCACTGGGATGCAACAGGCACAGGATAGGAAGGAAAAGAGAATCAGGAATCAGGTGAAGGGTTCCTCTCAGCATTTTGCGGGGATACTGGTACTGCCAGGAGTGCTCCTTCCTCCTGCAAGATAATATTTCACTGCCTGAAGTGCCTTCCCTTATGTCCTGCTGAGGGCCTCCCATATGCGTCCCTGCAGGCTGCCCTTCCCTCGCAGCTGCTGGGACAGCCTTGGCCCTTGCCCTTCCCGTGTTGCTGTTCTTGTGTGGCTTTTCTCTTGGCTGTGCACCTAAAATCTCCAATAGCGCAAGAATTGCCCCCTGCTTCCCCTTCCCTTTTCCTGCCTCACCTGTTTTAGCCTTTGATTTTTAACAGAGAGTAAAATAAGTCTTAGCTGATAGCATGGAGCTGGTAAGTATTACTCAGTAATACTATCTGCACAAGGCTTGGCTGCCCATCAGCCTGCAACACTTGTACCTGATTAAAGCACTCTGCAATCAACACTGAGAGCACCAAAAGCAGGGAAAACAATAAGACTCTGAGCTGTGAAAAACACACGCTATTACTACATTTTTCTGGATGACTAGGAGGAAGACACAGTGGGGAAAAAATCATCCTCATTGTTATGTTAATTTGCTGTATTAGAGAGACCAGTCTCAGGAAATGCTTCTCTGGACACCCAGAAATAACCCTGGGAGAACTTTTCCCTTCCCCATTTTATTCTGTTTCTTTCTATCCCTTGTCTTTACCAGAAGATAACTGAGTTCCCTTTATGCCAGCAGCTATGGACACCATGGATAGAGCTTTGTGATCATGGCTTTGTCATGGATTGTCTGTGTGACAGTGTTTGTAAGGACTCATCTGAACTCATGTGAGTCCCGTGATGAACATCCCAAACCTGTTGTCTGTTCTGAATCTTCAGCTATGCTGGGAAAGACAATCTACTTTAAATTTTTTCTTTCGAAGTAGTGTGCTGTTTTCTTGAGTCACAGGATGCATATCCAGGTGATTTATCTTTGAGATAAGCTGGTTTAGACAGAACCATTTTCAGTTCAGTCTCAGTGAAGATGGGATCTACAGGATGAGCTCAGAAAGCTCCAAAGGAGAATTGTGCATCAAAACCCAACTTAGCTTGCTTCTAGGTCTTTACTTAACCCCCTGGACCAGAAATGACCCTTGTGAGCCATATAGGCTTGTACTTGTCCCCAGTCTGAGCATGCAGCTCACTGCTCTATGTTTGGAATCTGTAAACACTTCCACTTGCGGTCTTAAATCTTTGTATAGATTAAAGCTCATTTGGGTGCTGATCACGTACAGCTTCATCAAAAGGAGTTAATGGTTAATTTAATTGGAAGTAGGATACATGCCTTCTTTAGGATAGCAGAAACAGGGAAGGGATAATTTTCACTAATTTATTTCATTTGTTAGGAAGAACGAACAGTGGAACTTGCATGATACCATTAACCTCACAGTAACTAAATTGTCTAACACTAGCTGGCAATCAAAATTTCTATGGCTTTAAGGAGATTCACTTGCTTCTGGGACTTGGTTTCAGCTGCTGAATTCAGATTCAGAGCTGCTGGAGTTAACTGAAACTTTGCTTTATTGGGTCTACAGGCTGGTTCTGAATTTTGATAGTTTCTGGACTGAAAAAACCTTCCATGTCACAAGTCCTCCCGTTAATGAAGACAGAAGCACCAATTAGGAGGTTGATCGTGTGTTGTGCTTCTGCACAGACCATTTAGATTAGGAAAAATGGGGACTTGGGGCTATGGATAGAAAGATGAGCAAAACTAAGGCTTCCCCAAAAGAAGAAGGTAGACGAAAGAGGGACCTGGAATTAAAAAGATCTTTGCTAAAGATCCTGGGAGCAGGAGGAGTTCTTGGAGATCAGAGCAGAGTGAAGACAAAAGCAGTGGGGTGTCCAGGGACCTTGGCTGGTCATTCACTGTGAGCAGCAGAAAAGCATGAATGGACTTGGTTTTGTCCAGCCTTCCCAGACTGGGTGAGACCAGCTGGAGAGCGAAATTGAGACATCACTGAAGGTCCTGCAGGGAGGGGAGTGACTGTTAAATAATAAGGTAAGAGCTCTTATCTTTCTGATTCTTCAGCAAATCCCAGTATCCAAATTCACTACGAGTTGCTTCATGTTTTGTCTTGCCTATGAACAAGCTGAAAAGATAGGATTGACCCAATAAGCTACTCATTATGAATGGTCCCGAGGCTGAAATTCACCCAAGTACAGGGAACAGTACAAACTCTGTGTATCGCTTCAAAAGCACTGAAGTCACGGAGCTGGGAGCAGGACTGGATCTGCTCTTATGTAATGGCCTTGTGCTGATCTGCTGTGGAGGGATGATATCAATTCCCTTCTCACCCTGGAAGACTTTATCAGTAGCAGAAGCTAAAGACTTTTTCCTGACCAACAAATCTCTTACTCCTATATACCAACATGAACAGAAAGGCAGGTTAAAGAAGGCTTTAATTCTGGACCAATTTTCTTGCCTTTTCATCCTCTGTTCGTTCTAGAATAAGAAGCTAGGACATAGTCTTCCTCATGTTTTTTTTCTTGAAGATAACTATCTTCCACTTCCTGCTCAAGACCTTTTTTTCCTTCAAGGTGATCCTAAACTTTAGGAGCTGAACCCAAGCAGCCTGAATGCCATGTATAGAGATTAAAAGATAGATTCTAGATGGTTTTGTGGATGCATGTTTACAATGATACCTTCACACAGTTAAAAGATAATATAGACAACCCTCTATTTTTTTGTTTGTTTTGGGGGGGGTTGTTTGTTTGTTTGTATGTTTGGGGGGTTGAGGTTGGTTTGTTTGTTTGTTTTGGTTGGTTGGTTTTGGGTTTTTTGTTTTTTCCTCTAGTTATTTTGCTAAGCACCCTGAATTTCCAAGTGGAAATGCATTCAGGAGGCAGAAATGTTTTGTTTTTGTTTGTTTTCCTCTCACTAGCTTGTCATGTAGTTCTCCATACCACCATACATCTGCTCGCTGAAAGAGTGAGCTGTGCTCAGATCTTACCAGCAAAACAGCTTTAAACCAGCTTTTTGACCCTGTTGCTGACAGTGCTTTCCCAGTAATGCTCTGAGATAACAGCTGCAATTCCAAGGATGCTGCAGTACAATCCCAGTCACAGAAGCTGGGACTTTATCTTAAGAAGATTGTCTTAAATTACTTGCAGGACAATCAGCTCCTTCTCATAAAAAATAACATGCTAGGAAGTTGGACTCTGCAGTCCATTGCTTAAACTGTGGCTCTCCTATTTGCCAGAATTTTATGTGGTAATAAAGCCATCTCTGGACCCAGCAGGAACTGGAATTTTAAAGTATAATGATTTCAGCTATGAGTTATGGGAAAATAAATTACTTACAAGTTTACCTACCACAGTGTTTGGAGAAACATTTCTCCGCCTGCTTCTGCACCGTTTCATCTCTCTGCAAGGGTGATCTAGAGTGGTACCATGACATGTGATGGGAACTCAGGACAAAAAGTGTTAGTAATGCAATATTTGTTGAGATCCTGGACATGCTGAAGCCAGTGCTTGTCACCAATTTGTTTTATTGAAGGTGATGTTTCAACTTCCTGCTTGGCTGGATAGGCTGCAGTACTGGAGAGTTTGGTGTAAGACCCCTTGCCATATTTCTAGACCTGGCTGAGGTGGCCTGTAGAGCCACTTGTATTGAGGCTGTTGAGACTGTGAGTGGGGTAAGATGGAATCCAGTGTGAAAAAAGCAAGTTTCAGGCCTTTACAAAACCAGTAAGTGGAATGTCAGTGGATGTGTTCCAAGCCACGCCTCTAAAGGAAGGTCATATTTAGATGATGCATCTCTAGATTGTCCTGAGTAGAGAGAGGAATAACCTCTGCTTACCAAAATTGCTAATAACTCATCTGCAGACAGGCAAACAGCATCTGCTTTCAGCTGTTGTGCATCTCAGCCAGGATATTCACCCAATGGTCTCAGGAGCAACAGGACTCACCCTGTGGGTATTGAAAAACAATTTAAAATACTGAGATATTCAAGATTGATTCAAGCTGAAGTACTATTCATAGACTTGAAGGAAAAGAGGACCCTTTACTTTAAATATCCCTAAAAATCTCTTGCTTTACAATAATTCTGTTTTTGTGAATATCAAACAAAATTCCGTCAAGAATATGTATACAGGATTTTTAAATTATTTTGGCTATCGAACCACTGTAGCCCAAGAATGTTTGGCCTGCAGGGCTTTGTACGCCACAAATAGTATATAACATTACCCTGTTAACACTAATAAACTCCAAATTGCAGGACATAAACCATTTGACAGCAGTCCTGGAATTATTTTGGCCTCTGTGGAGCAAAGAAACTCTCATAGGTATGAAGCAAAAAAAATTCTGTGATGTAGAATTTATGACCTATTTGCCTCCAATGCTACTTATAAACAAAGAGGTCTTTGAAAAACCAGGTTGTAGCATCATGATGTAATTTTAAAAGCATCTAATATTTTTCTTTATAGTGGTAAAGAAGGGAGATGAGGAGGGGAGAATGATGTGGGACAGTCTACACTTTTGGTGCTAAGGGAACCAGTTTATCCTGCATTCAGTAAAACCAACAGGTGAGACAGACACAGTTAGTTCATGCTTTCTTTGCCATTACATCCAACCTGTTAAGGTTCTGGCATCAACAAACACTCTGTGTCCCTTGGACAAAGAAGAGCAGCCATAAGGAGCAAGTTCTCACGCCTGACTAATAAAAGGAAAATAACAGCTGAGAGATTTGTAAATGTTTGCTGTAATTCTGCGACAGAATAAAATGTTAAATTCCGCACACTGCTCTGGCACTCCCATCCTGATCATCATCAGTGAAAATATACCTTCAGTGCAGCAGCTGTAGCTGCTCTAATAAGATATCTACATAGAGAAAATAGGCAATCAAATTTCTGCAAAGTATGAAATTTTCCATTAAATTATCTCTTCCTTTTATATAACACAGCTGCAACAGTTCTCACTAGCTTTTTCTATCTATGCCTCAGCAAACATAACTCTCACTTGCAGGACATTTTCCAAATGAGTCATTTGAGATTCAGAAGATTTCCTCTAAATGCGTCTAGACCGTGACCCCCCAAAATTTTATCCTGGGGAAAAAAAAAAGGATTCTATCCATAAAATTGATTCAATCATCTACAGATGTAAGTTAGGAAATAAAAAGCATTGTAAATGAAGAACATATTCTGATAAACTTAATATTAAAGAGATGTAAAGAACATCTGTGTCATTTGCTTCTAAATGAATCTCTGGTAGTTTAGTCAATGTGTTAATCTTCAAAAGGCCTTTGATGTTGTGGTCTGTTTGGCTTTGTCTGCTGAACTTTATAGTTTTGCTTTTAATAAGGCAGGGGTTCTGTGGTTTTAATTCAAGTAACAAGTCATTACTGGTAAACTGAATAGCTTGGAATTACTGTAAATGGCAGTGTTTGCCTGCTAATTGATGGAGTGTCTGAAGTCCTGGATGGAAGGTGTTATTCTTCCCAGTTTTAATGATCTATTGAATCTGTGTCCTGTTGCTGGTTCTGGTGGTGATGATGCTGATGCAAATTGTGCCTGTAAGGCCATGTAGTCTTTGGTGGTTTAAACAACAAACATACCTGTCTCAGAGAGATACAGTTGTTGAAGTAACCAAAATGCCAACCCATGTTTCCGTGGGGCAGTGACCACCATGGGAAATCCCTGTAGCTGCTGTGGAGTCTTTTTTTACTCCTCTTTGCACTGTCAGCCTGAGGAAGTTAACCTTGAGTTAACTGGGTCAGACTTAGTGCTATGGTTTAGTTGGCAAGGGGTGGTCGGTCAAAGGTTGGACTCGATGATCTTGGAGGTCTTTTCCAACCTTAATGATTCTGTGATTCTGTGAAATCTGAGCAGATCACTAGACCTGTGTGAAGGTCAGTAAAACACTTCTATTACCTTTCAGGTCTATCTAAGCTATGCTACAGTGATTTGAAGGATGCAATGGCTGAGTAGGGATCACTGAAAATTAATAGACATTCTTGAAGAGTTTTGTATCTTTGAAATTATTTCATTTGTAAGGGTCTTGCCATTTTTTGTCCAACCTGAAATGAAGTGTTTTGCTTTCTTTGGGTGTGGTGAAACCCCTGATGTCTTTAGTTTAAGACAAGGAGAAAGTACACAAGAAAAAAAAAAAGGAGAAAACTGCATAAAAGGGTACAAACACTTCTCTGCCAAGAGAGCTCCTCAGCAAAACCCAAACCCTATCTCTGATGTCTTCAGGGCAGCTCTTCTTTTCAGAGAAAACACAGGGAGATTAAAGAAGCTGGCCAAAAACTCCACACTTTTGGAGGTCTGGCAGTGAAACATCCTGGGCCCATCTCAGCATTCCCACTTCCCTCTTTATTGCCTTCTTATTCCGATACTTACTTGTACCTATACCTGCTTATCCCTGTGCTATTGTACAGAGATGTGCTTCACTCTGCATGAATTTTTCCAGAAGAAGCAGCAGCAGCTGCTCTTGGCAGGTGTGAATGCTGTTTATCACATCCCCTTCTTTCCCCCCTCAAAGCGCACACACAAGCACAGAGCGATATTCTTGCACATTAAATTACTGCTATTGAAATCAGATTCTGTCTTACACGACGCTGACAGTGCTGTGTTTTATTGCTAAATGCTACAAGTAATTCCTCACACTCTCAATGATTTATCATGTAGCTCATCTACTCAGGGATTTCCTCCATCATGTAATATCACTAGAATTTCGCCTGAGGAACAACTGCCAGGGAGGACCTGCTGTTATACCTTGCTTCCTTCTTCTGGAACATATTAGCATAGCATAAGTAAACGACACGGAGCAGTTTGACATATTGTGTAAGTACTGATTTTATGTTAAACTGATAATAGATGCTTGTTGAGAAGCTGTAAATTTTCAGAAACTGTCTTAGTCTGCTGATACATTTTAAAGTAGAAAAATGTAAAAGCAGCTGGTGTGTCTGTATCCACTATAATCCATCCACATTTCTGTATCCTTGCCTCTCACTGAGCGTACACAGAAGTTCAGACTGCAGGGAGCAAGTTTTCCATTTATACTGTTATACTATAAACATCTTTCCTTTGACACCAGACTGCGAGTCTGTAGTGGCATATATAGCATCAAACACATATAGAACGTAGTCACCCTTGGCTCCACAGGGTTCACACGTTAGAAATGCCCAGGAACAGCACACATGACTTGCTGAATCAAGGACGTATTCATACTCACTAGGACAGAGGTTGCTCCCAAAGGAGTGCACTAATTGCTTAGTTTGTTAGCATAAGAATATAAAAATGACTAGCCTGGTCCAGGCCCAACTAGCCCCAAGATCTGTGTCCCAAAGTGCCCAGTCAGAGATACACAGGGGAAGGTCTCAATAAGCACAGGCTGATGTTTAGCCAAGCACCTCTCTGGCTAAATGGCACCTGTCAGTGCCTTGGAGAGTACCTGAGCTGAAGGTCATACAGAGACTGACCTGTTTAATGAGTGCCCAGGGACCTGCCTTAATTTAGCTAATTCCTTCCAGAATCCATTTGCATTTTTGCCTCTGCAGCTTCTCTCAGCAACTAATGCCTTCTTCAGTTATGGGCTGTGTGAAAAAACGCCTTCTCCAGTTTGTTTTAAATTTGCTGCTTGATGCCTTGGCATTGAAGTCCCACTCATTTCTGTGGGATCAGAATCAGAGAATAGTCCTTCCTCATGCCCTTTCTCTAACTCTATAATAACTTCATCCTGGTTTAGCATATGCCTTTTCCTTTTGCCTCTTTCTGAAGCCAATCACGGTCTGTTTGGTCTTTCCTCCTGTGCAGGCTGCTCTCTGATAAAACTTTTTCATACCTCTTTCAACTCTGCTTTTTATGAGATGAGGAAAGGACTAGCCCTGTGTGCAGTCTTCAGAATATGTCTGCACCAGACACTTATACAGATGGTTAGAAGTGTTTTCAGTCTGGCTCTCAATTCTTCTCCCTAATAATTCCTAACAGCCTGTTTGCCCTTTCGACCGCTGCAGAGCAGTGAGCCTACAGAAGCAGCTCCAAGATTTACTTCTTGACTGGTAACAGCTAATTCAGAGCCAAGAACAGTATATGCGTGGCTGAAATTTATTTTTTTTCTCAGGTTCATTATACTGCACATACCAGTGCTCAGTTCTGCTCAGTGTATGCCAAGACCTTCTGCAGTCATTCACAGTCAGATTTAGATACGGCTACGTTAAGTATTTTTGCATTCCTAAAAAACTTTGCCACCTAGGCCCCTTTTCAAGCTTCCTTCTGAGAAAATGGTGACATCCCAGCATAGTTAGTATTTCCCTACTATGAAAAACTCAGTCATTAGTCCTTCCTTATTTCCAATACTCTAACCAGTTAGTAATCCATATGAGGCCAAATACAACCCCAAAATGACAACAACTCCAAACGACAACTTCGTTTCTCTAAGAACCTTTGCAGATGAAACTTGTTGAAAGATTCCTGGAAACCCTCATACACTGTATCAACTGAATCACCTTTATTCATATAGTCCTTATTCCTTCACAGAGTACTCACAGACTTGTGAGTCATGACTTGCCTGGCACAATCTGTGTTGACTGTTCCTCAATAAATCACATTTTTTCCCTGTGTCTAGTAAATCTATACTTTATATAAGTTTTTGTGAGATTGCTTGGTATCAAAGTGTGAGTTTGCTCATTGCAAAAGCCAGATGTAATGCTCTTTAGTTCCCACATCTCTTGTAGTCCTGGTTAAAAAAAAAAAAAAAAAAATTCTGATATCTAGAGCCTAAACAATGCTAATTCTCACAATAAACCAAAGCCTTTAACCCCTTTACCGTTCTTTGAAATGATTTATTGTTATGTATTGATTTGTTCCACGTGCTAGTCCACTCTTCTTTCCAGCTAAGGTGTTTTCTGGATAGGTCCCTCCTAAAGAACAACAAAGTCTCAGGTTTCTCCTTCTCTCTGTGGAGAACACAGTGACAAGGAAATCAAAGTTCTACCTGTTGTAGGAGAAGCAAAGGATTTGCTTCCCTCCAGAAGCAGCTGCTGCTATTTCGTACCTTCCTGTAGAAGATGTGGCACCGGCTTTGCAGATACCCATTTACATTGGGACTCACCTTCTCCAGCACTCATTTTGCTTTCTTGCAAGGACTTTGTCTTCCCCATGTGATGCTTTTATAGCTTGTTCACTTCTGAATCTCCCCAAGTCTGGTAAATATCTTACTTCTGATGCCTTTTAAGTTTTTGTTGCTGTAAAGTTTCACACATTTATCAAATTGCTTCTCACAACCTTCTCTAGCATTATTTTTTCTTGGACTGTCTTAACAGGGTTTTTCACTTCACTTGCTAAAGTTTTTGCTGCTGGTGATGGAATCATTATCCTTTTCTCTCCCTGCTCGGGACATGTTTAATTATTTATTATCTCACAGCACTGATGCATGCCATGGCTCAGGGACAGATTCTCCCCTCACTCCATGAGGATCCTGGCATCTGACCTGGGAGTGGTTTCCTGCTCCTGGGAGTCCATCATTCAGTGTTAAAACTCCTCCCATGCTTCTCTAGCTCCAGCCTTCAGGCTGTGTGTTCACATTATCCTTCTCACCAAGGGCTGACACATTAAAATTAAAACACATCAGCACTAGTTAAGCTGAATACACAATCTTATGCTCACGACAAAGTCAAGATTTGTCTTGTAATCTTTCTTTGTAGTGATTTGTAAGGAAAAGTCCCTTTGGTGCTGACTCCACCATTTACATTGCAGACTGAATGCAGTCAGACAAGTCAGTCTGTTGTTTGTCCCCTTCTCTAAAACAAATAGTTTCTAAAGGATACTTGTCTATGTATTCGTTAGTGAAAATCCCCAACCCTCTAACAAATATTCAAAATTTGCTGTTATCCTGTTGCAGTGACTCTTACTGTTTTGGAACAGTGTGATTTAATATGTGAAACATGGAGGAAATTTCTTTTTCATGGGATTTTGATGCTCCTGAAACACAGCCTCGCTGATATTAAGCTAACAGATTAAATGAGTTAACTCAATCAACTGAATGAGCCTCACTCTCCCACAGGACTCAGAATGAACTCAAACTTTTCTGCAATAGATCCATCGTAGCCCAAGGGATCTTTTAACAAGAGATTTGATTGAATCTTAAAGGAAGTGTATTGTTATCTTCAGTTTACCATCAAAGTTGCTTAAAGATACTATCATTGGGGTCTTCTCAGGAGCCGCATCTCAATAGGTCCCTGAATTCACCAGCGTATGGTAATGAAATGAAAAAAATAAATTTTGAATTCTAATAGATTCAAACTCAAAACTGATCTCCATAATATCTGGACTTACAGAGCATATTTGGGTCATCTTGCTGTTAAAGGAAAAGATCAGAATTTCTTCTAATGGAGTGCTAAGGTGCCATCAAAGCCTGGCAGTTGGAGGACTGGTAACAATAATTTGATTCAGCGAGTCAGAATATCATCACTCTGAATATTTATTATGCTTTAGGTGGAAGGAAAATTGAATGAAATTCCATGAAAACAAATAAAATGAGGAAATGCTCAGCAAGGAGTTACTGTGACATTTTCAATAATGCTTTCCCTTAACAGAGGCTACCTGGCTGCTTCTCTCCTAGGGGGACCTGGAGTGACAATGAGATGCCCCACAGGCTCTACAGCCACAGAGAAAAGTAAACTCTTCCAAAGCAGAGTCCAGACCTGCTTCCTTTGGATCCCCTCCCCAGAATCAGGACTTTCTTGGACCAAAGCAAGAGGAAGCAGCACTTAGAGGGATTTCCTGCCTTTCTCAGGGGCTCAGCTTTCCTGGATGGACTCCACATTAGGAACAGGTGATATTTTGGCAAGTCCATTTCAATCACTGGATTGAGTAGAGTGGGGAGCAGGTCTTTTCATTAAGCATGTTTACTGGGCAAGATGTTTTCCTCTTTCACCTGTGAATCTGATCCCTGTGGAGAAAGAGGCAAACCTCCATCTTCTCTTCAGCCACAGCAACTTTAATTCCACACCTTCCTCGGGAGGTTCTAAGTCACAGGGATGTAACTCCCTTCCCTCAAACCAGGCTCTCTCATCTGAGCCCTCAAAAGAGAGGGAACAATCAGCAATAACAGGCTGTGGTTGTGGCCATGATTCCTGTCTCCTTGCAGACACCAAAATTTAACCAACCCTTCCTGTTGAAGTTATGGCATGGCATGATACGAACAAAGTACTTTAGGGACCAGAAGTTTAGCAAGGAACCAAAAACCTAGGATTGTGGCCTCAGTATAAGACCAGGCCAGGCACGTAGGATTTGGGGTCCTATTTTAAGACATTTTCTAGGTTCAGTCACAGTAATAGGAAGAGAAACCAGCTCATAGCCTTATTCTCTTCTCTAACCAGGACTCAAAATGAGTCTGGAAGGGGAGAGGGAGCGGGTGTCAGGACCTCCCTCTGGTCTGGTACTCTTTATTTCTTGTAAAAATGGAAGTTGACTTTTGCCAGCAGGGAACAGGAAAACAGCATCTAAGAAATTGTTCAGTGTAAACACCAGCAAATTCATTATTCATGGTTGTTTAATGAAAGTTTTATGTTAACAAATCTTTTTTTTCCCTGGATGGCTCATAAGCTATTTGCTGCCTTATTGTCTCTTTTTGTTTCTTCCATTCATGGGGTCACATTCATTGCAGGTGAAGATTTCAAAAAAACAATAAACAAAGATCAGGAGTGAGACAGTGAATTTCAGTACTCACTGGCTACAAGATGCCTTGTACTCCATCTGATTCAGCTCCATTATTCATTGCTTGGAATTTTTCAGAAGTATGTTTAAAATGTCACTTACAATATGAAAATTTGTTTTAATACAATTTAGTCTGAACATTTATGGTGCTCACAGTGTTCCCATCTGTGCTTATGAAAGTTTTCCTCCCATAAATGGGTGCATTTTGTCCTTTGTCTTCAGTGAGAGTCTCACGACTTTTATTACGTCTGTGTTCTCAGAGGTCATTGTGAATAACCTCTTGTTGAAGCTGCAGTCAGAGATAAGAGGTTTATACACGGCATCCCAAAGTAAGGACCAGCCATGTTTATTTTTAACAGTTTCAAGATTTTATTCTGTATTTTAAGTGAGCTGACTCTTTGTCAGAATTACTTCTCCAGGCCTGACATCTCCTCTGCTTAGTTGTGCTACTGGAGCAGAGTACACACATCAACCAGGCTCAACAAGACAGGTTTCATCAACTTCCAGCTCCTTCTTTGTCCTCACAAAGCTATTAACAGCCACTTCATTTTAAAGTTGGCTGAGTTGTTGATTTTCAAGACTTTGTGGACATTGAGTGATCCACATGCAGGCTTGAAGTTAACCCTAGACAGGAGGACTGGGGTCATTAGCACTGCATTGGGCTTATTGGAGTTATACGCTCAGGTACCAATTAAGGGCTTCTTTCTTTTGAACACAGTAATAAAAATATTAAAAATCCATAATAGGAGTGAGGAAAATTAGCTGTTTTCTTCCAAAAAATGTAGTCCAACTGCTTTTCCCTTCCATTTAAAAAAACCACATTCCTGTCCGTGGTATGTGTTGTATTTAATATGCCTGTGAAGCCCAGCATAACAAAGCACCGAGATTAATAACCTTCAGCTGATAAAGAAACCTGCTGTTGAAAGGAGGTGCTGTAATCACAACTGGCCATGGCTCTGCAGCACTCTGCAGGCAGCCAGGAGGTCTGGAGGAACTGATCCAGGCTGAGTCCCAGCTGGCAGCTGTGCCACACCAAAGCGGAGACAAGGAAGGATGAGGGACCCAGCAGGGTCTCGCCTGCCCTTCATCTGCTTCAATTTTCCCAGTGCCCCACTGCTTATGTCAGATTTGCATAATTTTTTTATCTAGCTACCTAATTATTTTCATCATCAAAATGATATTCATAAACCCAGCACACGGAGCGGGAAAAAAGGACAGTGAGAGTGGGAGCACCAGAGGAGGAAGGGCTGTACTACCACAGAGCTTCTGCCAAAGCCTCATTTGCCTTCAGCTGCCTGCACAAAGAGACAGGTCAACCTCCACACACCTTCACTGACACTTCAGACAGAGCAGGATGGCCAAATGAGAAAGGGCCACCGCTTTCCAGAGGGGCCCAAGCTCTGTTGGGTGCAGCGATGGTCAGAGATGGGCTGCTGACACTGCCCTGTTGCTGCCAAGACTGACAGCTCCATCACTTGCCCCAGTTAGTGAGACTGGAACTGGGGACTAGCTGGAATTAGAAGCCTGCTTTTGCCTGTCTGCAGCCTAAGTCTGATCTATTGATTCTAAATGCGAGCAATAATGATTGCAGCAAACAGGGCAGACATGCTGCTGTTCCTGTCCAGAAAACAGGAACACGTTTTTGTCCAAGCCTTCTGCAGCTCTTGTTTCGGGGAGCCTGTTCCCTTGGGGAACTTTCAGGCTCAGGCACAGTGAGGTCTCCCAAATAATGTGAAAGTTACAATAACTGTTGTGACTGTCTCCATTAAATAGTTGACTTGCTAATGGTCCTCCTGCAGAATAGCTAGAGAGAAACTTAACTTACAAAAATAGAAGTTTAAGGTGTGAGCTGAGCCTGTCTGGTCACTCACTGACCCTGTTGTCTCCTGTCTCTATTGCAGCACTCTTTCTGCTTGGGGATGCTGAGACTGGACACTGCAAAGCCTGGGGGCAACCTCACAGATGCCTTTTGGGGTACTGAAGAAGAGCTTGTCACCACTGAATGGTGACCTCAAAATGGTCACTTTGTCTGCGCCTCTGCAATGGTGCGAAGGCTTGACAAGTTCACTGAGGTGCCAGTATAAACCAGATTTTCAGCAGCTGCATGTAGGTATTTTTCTCACTCCGCTGATGAGAGCTGCAGTGTAACAGACACCCTGAAGCTGGGTGATGAAGTTCAGCAAGTGAGGGGAAACGCTGATATTATTCAGGGATTGATTGGTGTCTGCCAATATCTACCACCACTGGCTGGGGTTTGATGGAATAACTGAGAAAACATGTTGAAAATGTGACAGCCAGTGAATGTGTTCTTCTTGAGTGCTTCAAATTGAACAGAGCTTGCACAGATGGGGCACGTACCCTGACTGGCAGGAGCCCTGGTTGTGTCGCTCTGCTAGGAAGGGTTTTGTTATCCAAAATATGATTTTATAGTCATCAGGAGGCTCTTTGTGCTAAAGACCTGGATTTCTCCAGAGCTCTAAACCTGATTGTCTGCCTCATCAGCACGATGCTTGTGCATGCACTAAATCAACATTTCTTACCAATGAGAACAGGAGGAAATCAATGCCTCCCTGCAACCTCAGTTAGCTGGTGCAGGAAAAGGCTGTTCAAAACTTTTGAAAACGAAAGAAACAAATGGGGCTTGGAAGGCAAGAGTGAATTCATGAGTCACAGCAAGCTGCCTAAAGCCCAGGACTAGGCAGTGAATTGTCTTCCTTCACAGGCATTACATTTTGTCTGTACTACATCTGTTCATCTACAGGGGAAAGACTGTCTTGCTCTGACGATGTTTAATGGTCTTTTGCTTGTGATAAAAGCAATAAAAAACTGTTTTTCTCTTAATAAGTGGGACCACTCTCTTTAAGAGCAGTTAGGAGTTAATAATATGGTAATAAATTAGTGGATCTATACTGCAATGTTATCAATTCTGGGCTTATATGAGTGAAATTTTGAAGAAATTATGGTAGAAAAGACCGCTGCGGCCATTTAGTAATCCTCTTGCTGAATTTATAATTGGAAATGTTTAAATTCAAAAGTACAGTTGGGCTTGTGAAGGAACTGCAGTTCATCCCTTCTGATGAAGGGCCAGTGCTGTCCTGAGCCAGGGCCGGCTATAGGTGCAGCCCTGGCCTGGCTGCAGCTGCACTCCCAGAATAAATGTAGTGCAGGAGAGATCTCCCTGCCCTGACATGAGCTAAAAAAGGAGCATTCTACCCTCATCCTGATGAAGTCATCTCTGCTGGAGTGCATAATTACCACTGAATTCTTAAACAGCTGTAACACATAATATTAATGCCTGAAGGGAACAGCAAAAGAGCATTTCCAGGGAAAAAAAACCACCACGTTTTCCTGCTCCCTACCACAATGGGCTGAGATAAAACTAAAGCTGCTTGAGAGCTAACAGGGTTTAGAAACCAGTCAAAACTGAGAAAACAACATTTACAAATGGATGGGATCATATGATGGAGTGAACCTGTCGAGAAAGTTTTAGCCTCTGTTCCTATCTCACATTTCCAGCACATCCCTACCACTTCAACACTCTAAATCTGGTGTGTTGGAGAAAGAAGTCAGAGCACAGGAGGCATGCAAGAGTTGCCAGAGCTCAGGTAGGAAGCCAAAATGTGCAGCAGAAACAACCCTGGGAGTCCGGTTCTGCACACACACATCAGAGATGTTCAGGTTCAAACACAGAGCCATGTGGTGCTCCAGCGAGGGCACCTCTACTTAGAGAAGTGAATAGGAAGAACAGGGAAACAGAAAGCAGAGGTAGACCCAGCTCTGCCTCAGAGCTTTATTTATGAAGGCATTTGAAGCCCCCATGCAGAACAGATCCCGTCCTGACACCTGTGGAGCAGTACAGCGTGATCCTGGGCAGAGGAAAAGGTTTGTGTCAAACGCTGGAGTGAGGGGATGGGCCAGTTGAGGTGCTGCACTGCCCTGCAGATCCCAGTACCCGCAGTCTCCAAGCCAAGGAGACCCTGCTGGAAATGCCAGTTTTTAACCAGTCCATACTGCTGAAACAGAAACCACAGATTCATTCTTTCGTTTGTTCAGCTCTGGCTCACGATCAATGAAGACCTCAAAACCCCATAGTTCAAGTTCAGTTCCAGTGCAGTTGGTGGAGGTATGCATCAGAGAGGAAGAATTTCAGACTGGTGTTTGGTTCAGGTGTAGTAAAACTTTTTGAGCTTTTTGCTCTGAAATTCATATTTTAATAGCTCTGGTGAGGAAAAAAAAAAAGAAAAAACCAAACAGAACCTGGATACTGCATCATAATGACACACAGTGCAGCTAGATGCATCCTGATCCCAGTGTGAGTGGTTAAAACTGCAGTGGAGAGCTTCGAGCAGGGTAGTTTGATAAACTGCACAATAGGATGGTGGGCAAGGTGATGGAGCTGTTAGCAGCAAGAGATCATAAATCCTTTTTCTTGAAATGGGAACTGACTGGCAACTCTCTCTAGTGTATTACAGGTTATTTCATCTGCTTCTCCCTACAGACATGACTGAACAAAGATCAAGTCAAATAAATGATTAAAAGTTAGCTGCTGCAAAGTGTGACGTTTCACTACCTGAAAGCCAGGGCTGAATCCCACCCAGGCCATGGTAGGTGTGCTCCCTGCAGCACGTGGGGAGAGCTGCACAGAATAACATTTCATGGTGTTACAAGGCGTTGTGGAGCTCATTATTCTGTTTCCAGCAGTGGCTGTAAAAGGGTGTCTAAGGAAAAACACAGGGTAGGCACATAGAGTTCTTTGGCCTGGCTGTCCCCAGCATCAAAACAGAGAAATATCCATTCTTCAGGAGCTCCAAAACCACAGCCTTGGCACTGCTGGTGTGTTGTTCTACCACCTGAGGCAGGGGTCTCAGGACCTGCATGGGAAACCAGAGTCACTTGCAAGGCAGGTCATGATGGCTCAAGCACAGTTTCATGTCAGAGCGTCCAAGTGACATCTCAACAAAGTTAGCTCAATCAGCAGAGATTGCACACCCAGGTCTCTGCATCTAAAGTGTGCCCCCAGAATGGGAACCCAAAGAACTGTAATTTAAGCAATTTGATGTGGTCTTGGGAGCAGAGATAAAGCTTTCTCCTTTACAGGTACATGCCCAAGTAATTGTATAGATCCAGACTCCTGGATGGCATTTCAACTCCTGCATCCTCAATGGTCTGTCAGGATTTCAGGAAAGGAGAATAAACACATCTCAACTTACTCCACACCTGAGAGATGTGCAGCATCGATCTAGGGACACCTAATGTGCAAGGAGGACCTGAAACACATTCTTCCATTTCCTACATTGATCAGTTTAACCTGCAAAGTATGGTACAAAGCAAAGCTTGGGAAGTGACAACACTTTTCCCACTTCCCATTTTGCAGAAAAGAAACAGCCATAGTGAAGAATCTTTTTGGAGAATCATGGAATGGTTTGATTTGGAAGGGACTTTAAAGATCATCTTGCTCCAACCCCCTGCCGTGGGCAGGGACATCTTCCACTAGAGCAGGTTGCTCAGGCTTTGTAGGAAGTCTGATAAGGACAGCATGTGCTACAAGTGCCACCCAGGGCATCGTTGCCAGCAGGGCTTGGATGCTGCAATGGGTTTTTATTAGGCTGGGTCATAAAAAGGGCTGTTAAAGACTTGGTGCTGTCTGGGTCTGTTCTGGGTCACACAGAGTGCCAAGTACCCATAACCTGAAGGTCCATGTGCAAACTGTTTCTAGCATTTTAACCCCACAGTCTGAGCTAGGGTTTTCTCATCTAGGGTTCTGGAGTCTGGCAGCTCTGTCTCACCTCAGCCTCACTTCAGGCGCCCTTAAGAATCCTACCCTGCACTGAGCTTGTTCTGTACAAATTGTAAATGTAGATAGAAATTGTTCATATTATGCATTTATGTAGCTGTTGTAAACAGGCTTCCACTTTGACCACAAAATATGTCCTTAATTAGACAGAAGAAGGTTACTTTCCTTTTTTTTTATTTTGGTGTGAAAACAAACTCACTACCTGCAGCAAATTCAAAGCCAGCCACAGAATAGCAGCCTTTGTTTGAACTGTGCCATGACTGACTTGCCAATTATCTTTCTTCTTTGCTTTCTTGGAAAACATCCATTTATTCTCCCTTAGCACAAAGCAGCTGCGTACTTGAGGTTACGAGTTCTTAGTAATGGCTTTATGAATCATAACTCACATTTTAATGCTGTGCCCAGCCCGTGGCTTAGGAGTGGAAGGCAGGAGATGGAGGCAGTCTGCATGGCCTTATTGACCCGTTGTGACTGAAAGAGAAGGGAAGAGTTACTGAGCTCTTACCTGTGACCCAGGGCTGCTTGAGCAGAACTGACCTGTGTGGGCAGAGCAGAGGAGCCCCGCCTGCGCCCAGGCTGGGGAGACACATTACAAAGCTGAGCTCTGAGAAGAAGGACTTAACAAAAATAGGAACTCAATGTAGTTGAAAGAAATGGAACCTGAGTTTAATTGATGTCCAGAAAGGTCATTTCTGAAAGAATCTCCTGGGGTTTCCACATGCGTCAGATGATTGTAGTCCCAAGTCTCTTAAAAAAACTTTAAGAAACTTGGATTATCTGAAGCTGGGGGAGGGAGATCTTTTCAAGTGCCAAGATTCGCAGGTTAACAACTATGGCCTTTTGGGGAGGATGACATTTAAAAAAAATTTAAGACAGTGATAGTCCTTTTTTCTCTTCTATGCATGGGACAGGGAAGCGAGGCATCCTCAGTGCTATTCAAACACCTCGGACAGAAGCTTCACCTTTCCCTACAGGCAGTTTTAAACACTGGAGAAGAATCAAACTTGTTGCAAAGGTTTAGAGGAAGAGGAGAAATGTGGAAATCCATTGCTAAACATCTGCAGTGCTGGAGACACTAACAACCAAATCGTGGTAGATAAGTGTGAGTAAAATGCACCAAGTAACAAGTGGAGTAGAAAGCATTTACTATTACGTTTAAGTGCTTGCAGAATGTCTCTTTGTTGTTCTATTTACAAGGAGCACTTTGCATACAGAACATCAATCTCTCACAGAGCCAGCACATTACTGTGATAGAAATAGTAAATTAGCAACAATACGGATCTGGTAGGGGGGCTGTCAGCAAAGGGACCTTACCTTTATCACAGAAAATGGATGAGGAAAACCTATTTTATACCATTATGTCTTTGTCAGCCCACATGACAGGGAGGCAGTTACCCCTGCTGCTCGATGCCTTTGACAACACCGTACAAAGGCACGCGGAGCGCAGCCAGCTACCACGGGGCTTTAATAGCCTGAATGCTTTATTTCAAAGGGGAGCTGCATTCGTCTCCTCTGGCTGGCACCCCTGCCCCAAAACCTGAGCAGATGGAAGGGCTGGAGGGCAGGAAACCTCCAGACGTTACACTGACATTATTTTGAACCCAGGTAACAGCATTTCTTTGGAAACTTTTAAAACCATTGGGGCAGGCTGTACCTTGGATGCTTCTGAAGACAGATGTTGGAGCAGAAGCAGGCAGAACATAAAGAAAGGTCATAGATCGTGGAATCATAGAATGGCCTGGGTTTGGAAAGGACCTTAAATCTCATCCAGTTCCAACGCCCCTGCCATGGTTACGGACATCTTCCACTAGACCTTGCCTTGATAGACAGGCAAGTCAGAATTTTTTTTCTGCATTTCAAGGACAAATAAACTGTTCCAGCTTTCACTGGAAATGTGGCAGGAGGTAAGGGTAACCCAGCTGCAGCTCAATCCAGAGAGGTCAGGACGCATCTAGGCTTGCCAGTCTGTGCCTTCAGTACCTCTCCATGCTTGCACTGCCATGAAAACTTGCCTCGTCTCCAGGCTGCAAACAAATATTGAACTGTCAGCTTTGGGTGAGCTCCTGGGCTTCCAGATCTGACCTCACACTGCTGTCCCACATGGGCTCATGACACACTGATACCAGCCAACCTGGATGCCAGTTTGGCTTTATTTTTGTATCACTTAGGTTATGTATGTAGGTATTTCTGGGGTAACACTAGAAGAGCAAAGTGTGCGATCTAAATTAATCTCATATTTACTCTTTCTGAAATTGCCTCTAAGAGATCATTTGGGCCAATAATGAAGTTTTCCTCTTCTCGTGATGCAGCCTTCTTATTTCACATAGTACAGCAGGTTTTGCCTAATTATGTTTGAGTATTTCAGATAACTAAGATGTGGGAGATCTTTTGCAGTTTAATATACTTCTGACAAGATAAATTGTTACCCAGCCTGGTAAATGCGATAGATAAAGTTTGTAGAAAACTGCAGACACAGTACATCATATTCAAGTTATACAGATGTTACCAATTTTTCCATTTCCAAAGGTTTGCATGACTCCAGTTTATTTTACCAGAGGCTAGACAGTCAAAAAAAATCTCACACACAGGTTTGAAGTCTTATAACAATACAAGAACAGAACTAAATTTCTACTCTCACCAAGATTTCAGTTCACAGGTCACAAAGGGTTGCTAAGGAAGCAGAGTTCGAGCTTTGTGAGTAAGACAAAATGAGAATTTTCAGCTTTCACTCCTCAGTTGTCTTTCTTGCCTGAAAAGAATTGGAATTGCCATTGTAATGAGCCTTAAAAAATAATTAACTGTGCTCAGTTACTTTGAGTACAGAGACAATAATTAACTGTGCTCATTCTCGGTTACTTTGAGTACAAAGACAAAAGACAATGAGATGTGCTAATCCAGCGCCTGCGCTTAAGAAACAGGACTGGGATGTCTTCCATCTGTGACCATAGCCAGGATCCAGTGCTCCAGTGAGCAGCTTTGGAATCCATGCAGTTACAGAGGGGATGGGTGTAAGTGGTGATAAGTATTTGCTGATAGATGATGGCAAAATCATCCCTCAGCACGGAGTCCTCAGGCCCTGAATATTCCCTGGAGGTGGGCACCAAACCCAGGGAGAGCAAGTGAACAGTACCCTAAACCTGGGATGAAGCAATCAGCTATCCAAAACTCCAGGGTAGGTATTATTCAGCCCAGTAATGTAAAGACCCTACATGCCCCACCAGTTTTTGTATAAATAAATGTAATAATATAGGGCTTGCTTGAAATAAGCCCTAAATCTACTTTCTAAACCTCATTGGTACCATTAAATTGTAAGGAATAAACATATACTTTGTCCACTTTGACTGCTGAGATTGGGACACTTTGGACATGGATTATTATATTTATGTTTGATCTGTGTCCATATCCAGGGCATACCATTGCCCCTGCCTAGAGCGCACTCATGAAATTTGTAACTTTTCTGAAGAATGATGTGGGTTTTGAAAATGAAATTTTCCTGCTTCTTCTTCAAGGATGCTCTTATCCAGAAATTTAAACTGTGTCGCTAAGGCCTCCCTGATCATTGCTAATCAGAACTAGATTAGAATGGAAAACCTAATCATTACAGTGAGAAAATGCACATTTGGACACAGTTTTGTTTTTCAAAGCATTCAGAAGCTTTTTGTTTGTTGCAGCATGAAACAAAAAATGTGACGCTTAAAAGTAACTTCAAAATTTAGCATTTACCTTTAATATTTAGCTCTATATTGCCTTTTTTTTTTTTTTTTTGCATTTCCATAGATACAAAAATCCTTGTAACAGCAAAGATTATGATGGCAACAACACAAGTATCATATATATAAAAGTCACTTTTTTTTCTCTCTCTGGAAAAAAAGGATTCATTTCATGGTCAAGACCTCTCCATGATTGAGATAAGGAAAAAAAACTATCAATGAGTATTAGGAAAACTGTCCTATTTGACAGCAATAAAGCTGTCTCACAGCCCACTTGGGAAAGCTTCCAGCTGAAGATTTCTGACTCATTAACATGCAGATTATTGATATTACAGCCTGGTTATAGCCCGCTGCAGGAGAATATCTGCACCGGGAGGCCTCACTTGGCCACACTTTAAGTTCTCTTCTGCTCTGCCCGGGTTCTTCCAAGAAACCCTTTGTGTCCGAGTGCCCTCCAGCCCCTCATTAACAGCACATCTTACACCTGGCACAGTTTGTTCTCTGTCTTCTCCCAAGGAGGACATGCAGGTGCAGTGAAGTGTTCTGTGATGCTGGGACTCACTTGACATTTTTTAGATAAAACCTTATGACCTTAGGTGTGGTGAAAGAAAAGAAAAGCAAGCTGAAATGCATTATATCATGATCCACCAAAAAAACACATCCATGTTCAACGTCAGATTCTTTTGAATTGTGTAGAAAATTTCCAGGGCTATTATCATCACTTTTTTTTTTTTTTTCTGATACTTAAAAGAAACAATCCCAAAATGTTGGGTCTTTTTTATTTGGTTGGCGTTTTTTAATATAGCTAATACTTGTTGGGGAAGAGACCTAGACTTCTTATTTTATTTGCTCACAGTGCTTAGAAGAAACATTTGCAAGATAAAAGGCACAGTTCCTACCCAGAAGAATATGGACCAGTGTGAAAAATGAAGGTCATATAGCTAATTTTATATGAGGAATGGAAACTCATGGCCCTCTGTGTATAAAAGCCAATGTTTCCTTAGGATAGTGATCTTCCCCTTGTTCCCAGAACAAGGAAATAAAAGGAGCCAGGGTGTAGCCCTTCTCCATTCCCATCTTTCTGTGTCCTTCCTGGGAGGACCACCAAGTGCTGGGGGAAAAATGAACCCAGGACCATGTAGGAAGCCAAGGAGCAGCCTCTGAGGTTTGTTCATGTTTCCAGATTGGTCCAGAAAGAAAACTTTTCAAGTTTCCTGCACCTTTTTTGGGGTCTGCCCCCCAGCTATGCCCAAATGGTTGTGCTTACAAGGCATGCCTGAGCCTGCTGCTCTGCTGCATTTTTGTTATTTAATTTTTTCCATTGCTCTGATCATTTCCCAACTACCTTTTTCAGAGGCCTTGCCTTGTGTTGACTCTTTAGAGAAGCTGTTTTATTAACTTCCTCAAAATTTATACATTCAATCTGACAAAATGCCAGTTAAACACTTTCCTTCAGCCTACTGGGGATAATATATTTTCAAAGAGTTGGAAATAACAAGTATTTGAACAGGCTGCATTCATATCAGACACTGTTGAGACACAAATGCTCCCCTTCTTAAAGATACCATTCCCTCCTTAAATAAGACTGAGTGCCACAGAAACATGGTATGTTATTAGCTCCTTGTATGTTCTCCTGCACTGGGAAGATGCTTGAAGTGGGACCAAGAGTTTACTGAAAGAAGTAAGTGTTTGTATTTTAAATTCCCAGGAGGCAAAATATTAAAGGAGAAAAGTACACAGTCAGTGAAAGCCAAAAGAAAAACGAACAGGAGAGAATTAACTAAGGGGGCAAGTAGAAAGTCCTCAACCACCTGTATTTGTTTTCGCACTCAGCACTAAATAGAAATACTAAAATCTTTATTAAACAACCTTAAAAGATGCTGAAAAGGACTCATATCATCATCAAAACATGAAGCCAGATTCATTCCTTCAGCACTCATAAGAAGATCCTTTCTTCTCTGTCTCTTCAGCTACCTCTCCTCCATGCTCTAGACAACACTATTTTTGACAAGATCACAGTTACCTGCAGCTGGTAAAAATGGGCCTAAACAGCTCCAACTCTTTCTCTGAAGTAGAACTCCTAGGTTTACTTTCAAAGCAAAAATAATTCAAACTCTGAAGAAGGTAAATGCATCCTTTACAAGCACAAGTATCCTCTGTAAGAAAATCACATCCCCTTCTTGGGTATGAGTGAAATGGGTACAGAAATGAAGCAAACTAGCTCAAGGGTGGCCACAGCCAGAGAAAAGCAGGAGAAGCCCATCAAGGGCAGCCTGACAGATGAAGTGAAGGAACGTAAGGGCTGGCCCAGCACTGCCCCAGGGGTGCTCCTGCTGGGGGGTTGCCATGGCCGTATCTTGCAGCCTTCACCAATTCTCTGCACTCATCTCCTTCCACTGCCTAATTAAATTAATTACACAGGCCACAGAAGGCAGCCAGGCTTCCCCTACTTGAATCTGTCTGCAGGCACCAGCATTCTTGTGTGCCAGGCACACCTAATCTATAGCAAGGAGCCTGGGACATTTTTTGTTTGTTTTTAAGACATAGGAGGAATCATTTGGTCAAATGAAAGCATCACTAGGGCATGTGCTGAGGTTTCCACCACCCTTTCTGGTCTTTCTTAGTGGTTTTGGTGGGAAGAAATGTCTGGTTCTCACATGAGAATTGTCTCAGACTGAATCAGATGTCTAAAACTGGTCAGAGTTATCTTTCTGTGTAAAACTGCCTGTTTCCCTTCCCGGCTTACTGAGGCAGGTCAGGGTGCCTGACTTCAGCCGACACCTACACTGCAAAGGCTGAAATTTAGCTGCACCACCGTACGTAACCAAAACCATAAAAACCCCACAAAAGGACCCAAAAGATATGCAGAGGTTCAGTAGAATACTAGGAGCACAATTATAGTTTCAAGCACACTTAAGCGTTTGGATTCGGATTTAAGACCAAGGGTTTCTGGTTCTTCATGAAACTTGGTGAGAAGTTATCAGTGCTCTCTGAGGGAGCTGAGCCAGCCCATAATGAGTTGTTCCCCCTCCAAAAGTCAGCACTCAGTCATCCACCAAAGGCAGGCTGGTTCAGCAAGAAATGATGGAGCACCACTTTAAAGCATATTTTTTTCTCCAATGAACAAACTTGATAGGATGATCCTTGTCCTTCCCCTCCCATCACCATGACAGATACCCATTTTTGTGGGTACAATTAAAAATTGATTGAAAGCACCTCATCGCTTTCTTCCTTCTTCATAATAGAGTAGAATTATTTACCCAGACAGGTGTTTTTGTGATAGAGGTCATACCTCCAATCACTGACTTTCTGTGGCATAAAAATAATCATCATTCATGACACAGCGTGTTGCTAGGACTCTCTCCTGCAGATTTCAAGGGATAAAACAGTTTTGTAGCTTTACACTCTGATCACCTCTGTCACTCTAAGTTATTCTCACTATGGGTTGTGGTTTTACTGTGGTGCCATGTGATAATGGGTGATATGTTGTGATACTCATGCATTAATTTTCCAAATATTATCCCTCCCCTCCCCTTCAGTTTAAAGAGTTAATAAATTTGTTGCAAACATTTTGCCGTAATGAAACTTGTCATAAAACCTGTGGAGTGAAATATCTGCATAAAAGAAATAAGAAAACAGAGAAGTAGCTGGTTTGGGGACTATTTTCCTCCCTTATTTGAGTCAAACCCCAAACGCGAGTTAAAAGATTAATGGTTTAATACTATCTGAATAATGAATTGTTTCGCCTGCTTGGAAAATCTTAGGATGCAAAACAAAAGTACACCTGTGAATACATTAATATTTAAGCTGTAACTGATTTGTATGTATATACATGTGAGTATTAATACATGTATATATATATATATATGCATGTCAATATATAATTAATATAATCCATAAGGAACATAAAGCTTAAAAGGGTTTATAATCTTCACAATACTAATTTCTCAAAAATTCATGCCAAAATTTTTTACTGGTTATACAGGTTACATTCACTTGACCTTCCAAAGAGCTCCTGGAGTCCAGAAGAGTCATTACCAAATTGCTGAATAACATTAAAGGTCAACTTCAGGTTCTCAGCACTTCAAATATCGCAGCCTTGTGTACACTGAGCAAACCCACTTTTGCAGCAGCTTTTTCTATGGATCACTGCATTGGAGTAAAATATTTCACTGCTGCAAAGTTCGTGCCCAGCTGCTTTTTTTCTGTGTCCATTTTCTCCCACTGAGAATGTGGTTTTAGCTTTCCAGACAGGCCAGCTTTTTCTGATGATGAATATATGTGGAATTCTCTTATTGTTTCTCTGTATTGGCTAAATTGGATGTTAAACTTTAGCCCCAAAGAAAAAGCAAATGACCAAGGAGTAGGCTGAGAGACTTCAGGTTTTTGAAATCCTTGAAATACTCCTCTTTTCCCCAGCCTGTTTGCATATTTAAATGAGATTTGTGTTAGCTGCAGATAAGAACAACCATTCTAGTCTGTAGGATGTCAGCTCTCTGATAGCACAGCTGGGTGTCAGTGGTAATGTGATGGTTTCTTGGGTAACTTGGTTGTAGATCACTTCAGGATTTCTGATTTTACACAGAAACCAGTTTTGCAAAACAGGAGGAAGCATTAAAATTCAATTTTTCTGTCTCACACTGTCTCCTATCCAACACACCTTCATTTGTTGCACAGTGCATGAGGCAGCATGCTACAAAAAGAAAGAGACAGGATATCTATCTGCCTAGAAGAACAGAATAGAATGTTCTTCACAACAAAAGCAACAGAACATGGGTTCTGCTTCAGTTCCCTGCTGTATGAGGGAGAGAGAGTTGTGTGACCACACTAGACATTCACGTTTAAAGTTCTTTTGACTCCCTGTGATTTGTCACTGCGACCCAGGATGCTCCAGCAGGTGCCAGCCTTAGGGCCTTGTCCAAAGCCCTTTTGGTTCTTTCAGAAGGTCCCAGTGAAAACAGTGCCAGCACCATGAGATCCAAATGCTGACTGACCCACACTCTCCCCTTACAGCTCCAAGCCATGGGAAGGACACTTCCAAGGTGGTCCTATCTCCACAGATGGGGGGCTTCACTCAGTTTCCATGAAATAAAAGATGTAAGGTAGGAAAGACTTTCACTCTGTATCAGCACATCGTTGACACAGAGTGAAATCCCATTATTTGGGTGGGGTACCAGACACCCTGTTATTATGGGCACTTACTGTATGTAGAACTGATTTACAGGCTGTCATGAAGAGCAACTGCTCATCCAGAAAGTTGAGGGAGTTATTAAATCTTTGGAAATTCAGCAGCAGAAGTGGAACACACGGAGGTTTGTGGCCAGAGGCTGCTCTGAGATGCTCTGGTGCACTGTCATTTATGTCAGTGCAGGAGCTGTGGAAGAACAAGAAGCAGAAGGTGAGCCTGAAGATTTCTGAAGAACTGACTCTGCTCCTGAGATGAAGAGTTACCTTATCTCTAATGTCAGCACTGTGTGGGGAAGGAAAGTGAGCAGGGAAGGAGAAGAAAGAGCATGAAGGAGTGAATGTGGAAGGAATGCAAGTAGATAAAAATCACAGAATCACAGAATGATGGAGGTCAGCTCCCCTTACTTCTACCTCCTTTTCCACATCAAAATACAAGGTGTTAAAAGAATGAGTGTGTGGACTGAGGGAAAACTTGGGGGTTCACTGAAACAGAGAATGTGTTTCTCAGGCTAAACACAGAGCAAAGGTGCAGAGCCTTATTGTGCAGGTCGTGCTGTAACTTGCAGTCAGGGAGTGGAGCAGCCAGGTTCTATTTTTCTGCTTTTCATTGTGTTTTGGAGAACAGCAGTGACAACTAGATATTAAAAGTCCTGCACTGCACCTCTCTCTTGAGCAAGTTCTGTGTGGATTTTCCCAGAAAGGGGCTCATATCTCCTCTGAAGGACAGCTGCCACCAGTATCTTCCTAACACCATGCTGAAAAATTACATTAGTCCAAAACTAGAGGGGAATCATTCACTGTTGAACCCACACCACTGCTCCTTGAATTATTTTGGATTCTCTAAAGAGGTTTCAGAGCCAAATATAAACTGGGCTCAGTTCAGCTTAGGAGGTAAATCAGACGAGGCCACAACCTGGGGAAGGGTGACAGCTGGCTCCACACTGAACCACACGTGCTGCTTGTCTCAGGGATGAGTTATAGAGCATCTGCTGTGGTGGGACATCCATCAGGGGAAGGCACGCACAGCTTTATCCTGGCTGCTCCACTCGTGCCTGCCAGGCTCCTCCAAGTCCTGTGGAGGGACTCTTGCCCGCAAACCTAGCAGAGCAGGCCCTGGGCTGATTAACAAACAAGGCTTTTAATTGCCACTTCTCTTGAAGTTCTTAGCAGCAAGAGCAGAGATGGAGGTTTCACAGTGATCCCTGCTCAGGGTCTAACTGACGAGCCGATGAGGATGGCAGATGAATGCACTGGATTGCTCCCATTCAACAACTTGAGAGCCTCCATAGCAACTCACCGGGCTCAAGCTCTGGCTCAGTGGCTCTTCTGTTTGTTAGGCAGGCAGCACACTGTATCTCTTAGGGAGCTTCCCACACCTTTCAACTTCAAGCTGAATTTTGTGATGCTTTTGTCAGTGTTTTCAAGGTGGAAAGAAAGGTTTCAGCTATTGCATTTAAAATTCAGATATGCATGTTCATGTAGCTTCGGGCCAGAGACTGCAAAGAATCTGTAAAGTGGTGAATAGGAGATGGAATCTGTGCTCTCTGGTAAAACAGCTCTGTTTTCTTCTTTCACTCTTTGTTTTTTATTTAACAAGGCATGAACATTGCCTCGCACTGCAACTGCACACTAGAGAGCAGGGCTGCAGAGCTTTGAATCGTAAATGCTGTTTCTTTCTACCCTCCCTGGAGTTCTCTCATTGCTATTTATTTTCATTAGTAGAAATGAAAACAAATTAAGGCATACAACACTCAACAGAGTAGGTCTGCAGCAAGGCTCAAGCACAACTGCTGGCACCTGGAGCATTTTATAACTCCAGTGGTGTCCCCACATTTGAACAAAGCCCAGCCGACTCAGAAATGTCAGAGGCTGGAAACCCATTTTTTCTCCGGTCATATCGTTGTATAAAGTTCTTGATCTCACAGCTCAGTTCCTGTTTTACCCCCAAAGCCAATTCCCTTCCCAGCCCTCCCCAGAGGTCTGTTTGCTTGAATGATCAGGGTTCAGCTTCTCAGCTGGTTCAGCTGGTTTGCTCCATTTGCTTTAATACCTTTGGGTTTGGTTACGCTCGTTACCAGCAGACCCCGCTGTATCTGAAAAGTAATTTGTATTATGAATTACAATAAGCACTTTGTTTCCCTCCTTTGTGTAACCTTCAAACTTAGTGGTGCAACTGTGTGCACGTTCCTCAGCCTTGTTTTCCTACCAAGTTCAATTAGTTTTCCTGGCCAACTCGGTTCCATATTTACTGATTTAAGAGGTTCTGCAAACGCAGGGCATACTCGCTTTGGTTACACAAAAGGCCACTTTTCCACGTGTTCCAAAATTTACTGCTGTTTTCTTCCATTTTTGCTAGGACATGTTGCTTCTATTTTTGTGAGTCTTCCTAGTTGCCTGGAGAAGAAATTTAAAGCCCAGCAAGACCAAAGCCCAGTGTTCTGGGTCTCCACTGACAGCATGGCATGAAGGGTATTGCTCCTGAACCACGTTGGTCACAGAAAAAATGAACCTCTGTATAAGGGAAAACAAAAATTTCACAAAATTTCATTTCACAAAATGAAAGTAAGCATTAAAATATGGGCCTACAAAAATACTGACGTTATTGGTAAATCATCTTTCCTATTCTTCCTGTCTAATAGGATGGCAAAAGGTGTAGATGAATAACTGAGAAAAGGGAATGGAATGTGGGATGTCAGGAAGGTCAGGACACAAAGCTTCAATGTTTTTTCTTTCAATTTGTTTTTCTTCCCCCCCAAAAAACCACATCCTCTTCTCGAAATTAAAACCAAAAATATCTTGAAAACTTCCAGCAATCTAGAAAGAAAATTTGGTTTTAAAACTGAGACTATAAATATCAATTATGTCATATCCTAAGATATCATGAAGTGAAAAAGAAAAAACTGTCTTTTGCAAATACTACTTAAAATATTGTTCAAAGTAATGCTTAAAACACTGTTCACTTTGAAAACAAAACAAAACAAAAGACTGAAGCTGCTCATTTTTTTATTACATTAAAAGTCTCATCAGCCAAGGCTTTCAGCTGGTGTAACCCACAGCTTCCCTCAGCTGAAGTGTATTTTCTAGCAAGAAACTCAAACCCATTGTGAAATATTAAATGCAGTAGTTTGTTCCACTGGCATAAAACACCTGTGGCATTTCTGCAGGGCTGCAGGGCACAGAAGCAGGGTGAGACTGCAATCCCATCGTTACCCAGTGCTGGCAATGCTGAATATTTTGTTGTGTGGTGATGGGTCCCAGCCCCACGGTAACTCTGGCTCTGGCTGCCAGATTGCTTAGGGAATTTGTGAGGCATGATTCTCTTTGCAGAGGGGTCCCTTGGCACAGACCAGGTAATTTGCCTACATTTTTGCCTCCTGCTAGCACAGGAGCAAGCCTACAGCAGCACAGCAAATGTTATCCTCGGTGCTTGCACTCGCTGTGTAACTTCCACCTGCCAGTATTTACTAATGGACCAGGCACTTGTGAGAATCCCTCCTGCACTGTGCCAAGCTCAGGCACAGATGGCTTTTTGGAAGCAGAGGGAATTCTAAGGCATCGTGTGTAGTTCTGCATCTTTCCCCTTGCCACACTGCCAGTTTTCATCCCTGGTTTTATTTTCTGCGGAACTTCTTCCCAATTTTCTTGTTAATTAGGGCGGCATCAAGCCAAGTAGAAGGTTTTGGCTATTACCAGAGCTCCTGAGACAGCTTTTGTAGAAAGTTAATACAATTTCCTTCACCCCGTGGGAATGCACAGCCCTAAAATTGGATTGACTCTTCATACTCCTAAATTGATGAGGTCAGCATATTCTTCAAATCGTTTCCCTGCTTGTAAAACACACACGGGGTACCAGAGAGATTTACATTCAGTGAAGACATGATTATGTGCTGATCTGACTCCTTCTGCTTCCAGACAGAAAGAAATTCCCACTCCTTGACATGTCTCTGCAAAGCAGTAAGCAGTTTCGATGGTCTAACTCCAAGGGCACTTTACACTCCAGTTTAAATTTTATTATTTTACTGTTACTTTCTTCCAGAATTAAGGGTTGTGGCTCTGACAGGGCATTTCAGCTGTCTCCAGGTTAGTAAGGGGGCACCCAGATGAACATTATTTTTTTCTGCATGCAAACTTTGTAATAACAACATGGGATTTAGACACCAAACTGCTTCTGTTCCAGACTGAAACATCTACTGACAGAAAAAGAGCACGGAATATTACCAAGCCTGCTTGCATCTTCTGAAGTGTCTATAAGCTGTATATTTTGGTGGAAACCATTGCAGGTGAAGAGCCATTTGCTAAGTCTGTGGCAAATGTGTAATCTGGAGCAAAAGGAGAGATGGAATGTATGTTGGTTGGGCTCCCCTCTCCCCACAGAGAATTTTACAATTTCTTCTATTTTGGAACACAATGATGTAGAAAGGAAGACAAAAAAAGGCTACCACCTCAAGCAAAAAGCTTGACTTAATCATTCGGAGATATTTTGTTGATTTAAAGCTTTTCAGTCTAATTAGCAGACATTCTACAGAGTACTAAAAAAAAAGAAAAAAGAATGAAGCAAACTTATTTTGAAACAGAAAAATTGAAACATTCCATATTGAAGAATTGAATCAAATTCCCTGATTTCTTCAAAGTTTTCTCATTACCGTTCCAAGCAACTGTGTCTGAACTGACAAATCTCCATGAAGTGTGCTGGTTTTGACAAACCAGTAATTTTTGACAGAACCATTCAGCTGCGACATTTCTAGCCCTGTGAGTGTAATCTTGCCCTGAAATGCTGCTTCTGATAAGAAAAGGCAATACTGGTGAGCAGTGGCTGGGCTCTCTGATGGTGGATAACCAGTTTCCAGCATCCTGGCAGCGGCACTGCTGCAGCTCCTCCCTTCCCACATGATGCTGGGAAGCTCCACTTCCCCCAGGCACCACTCTGCCCTTTGCTGTTTGAAGCTGCCTCTGCTCTTCCCAGGATGCTCCCAACAAAGGGGCACACACCAGGTGGATTCCTTTGGTCTAACTCAACTCTGTTATTTTTATCTGGTCCTGTATTTTCCAGGTTAGCTCTTCCCCCTCTCCCTGTGATCCCTGGATAATTGCAAATGGATTGTAGCTGGTTTGTGCGTTTGCTGCACAATTCCTACTTTTTATTCTTGGCCAGTGCTCACAGAAACACACGTTGTCCAACTTCAGAGCCGACCTTCTGACCTCTCAGCATTCCACAGGTGTTCTAGGTATTCCTTAAGTCCCAGATTTGATAAAACATCAGTGCTTCAGTAAGTCTTCCTAAAATTGGGAGCCCCTTTGAAGGGGAGGTCATTGTAGCTGTGGATAGGCTCATACCCACCCAGAGATAAAAAGGGCTTTTTAGAGAAGGATATTTGCCAAGTGTTACAAATCTGTCTTCATCTTGATTATGAATGGATGGGAAGAAAATTTATGACATCAGTCACAAAATGGACTCTTCTGTGACCATCCCCAAATTCACACTTTGTCTTAAAAGGGAATTTCACTCATGCTATCCCTCAAAAATCAGATGAAGCCCCACCTACTAACACCCCACAGCAGCATTTTTCATACTCTTCTATGCAAATGCCTGGGGCAGATGCATGATCCCATCAAGGGATACAAAAGAAAACCCTGAAGTGGTGGCTACCACATTTTTTATCATGTCACTGTTTTGCATCTTAACAATGAAGGCAGTAGGGTAGAATCTCCTTTCAAATTCTGTGAGTAAATTGCTTTCATGTAGTAACTACATTTTCCACTGACAGATGGCAGCTACAAGCTGTCAGTCATTTTAAAATCAAAGGAGAGATGAAGCCCAGCAAATGTATTGTTATTGCCTGCTAGGCTGGAAGTGTGTCCAGGCTGCTGCATGGCTCCTTTGTGTTGTGCCGAGTCCGTAGGTTTCACAAGCACAATACTTCTGCCAGCCACCCACTGGAAGAAAGAAAAGGCCACATCCCATTTCTTATGGACTTCATCAGAAACACAAACTTTGTCAGACCCAGACCCGTCCAGAGGAAGGAAGAGTCTGGGCCCACAACAAAAACAGTGTTCCCTCCTCTGCACGCAGCCATTTCAGCAGAAAGGCCTTCAAAGCAAAACATTTGTAGAGGGGACAAAAAGAAAACAAAAATTATTCTTGCTTTGGGAAACTTGTGTGATGTCCAGAACCAGAGCTGTTGCCTTCCAGAGCACACAATCAATCAGCCCTGACCATTTCCCTCCTCCCAAGGCCACAAATTCTGGCTGTTGCCACTTGCCAGGACACACCACAGCAGTCCCCAAGGTGCTTCAGGCGTTCACAGAAGCTGAACACAGAGACACAAGGGCTCAGCCCCAGAAAAAACCTGTTTAGTGTTTCTTCATCCCCAGGTACCTTGCAGTTTTATTGGTTCATTTGTGTATCCTGTGACAGGGTTATAAATGCCTGTTTTTCCAACCTCTATAACATGACGTCTGGCTTAGCTTAAATAATTCTGTTTCAAAATGTAGATGCAAATAAATATGTATTTGGACCCAATAATTTATCACTTCTAATCAACTCTTGTACGTCTAAATGAGGGACTAAGTATTTTTGCCCTTTCTGGAGCCTCCTGGAAAGGGTTGTTTTTCTCCCTGAAGCATTTGGGGGCATTAATTTTTGTAATTAAGTGAGAAAAATAGGAACGGTCATCCTTAGAGCAGTATATCTGCAAGAGTGGAACAAGCAGGAGTTAGAAGCAGTGTAATTTAGGCTGAACTGACTCCACTTAACAACAGCAGACCATGCACGCTGCTCCTGCTCTGGAATCATGTGGCAGAGGACAGTGGGAGAGCATTTAAAAAGGACATGGAAATAGCGTTGCTTTTGGAACTTTATGGAAATGTTGACTAGTCTCAGCCAGGGTAGTGGTCCTGTTTTGGTAATTTTGTTGAACAATTCTTAATAGCTCTTTCTCCCTCTGTCTTTTCAGACCAAACCTGGTTAGCTCAAAAGAAAAAGATGTGTTCTGTTTTTTCAAGTAAAGCTGAAAGCACTAAAAGATACTTCAAAATCACAGGTTTATAGTAAATTTCATTAAGAAAACAACTAAACAAAACCAAAAGTTATTGATGTTTGAGTTACAGACCTAGGAAAGCAAGGAAAGCAGTCCTTATGGCAGAGAGTTACTACTGCTAAAGAAGACCAGATAAGCAAACTTGATAAAGAAAAGGGGAACTGATACAACACTCTCCGACCATGTCCTTCACAACAGGGGAAGTGTGGCAGAAAAATTCTCTTGATTGTGCATTGCTTTAGAATAGATGACTGTTCCTCTCTACAACTCCAGTGAATGGTGAAGTTGGTTAAGGCATTCTTTGTTGGATACATGTAGTTAAAAATACTTTGGGTTTGGCAGCAGGGGGTTAAAATTCCTAATCCTGGTGACTTTAACAAACTGGGAAGCAACAGGATAGAAGTTCAATGGCTCTCAGAGGGCAAACCCCAGCACAGAACTTCAAGGTACATCAGGAGCTTTCCTTATTTTCTCAAATGACACATCTGTGCCATCTTCTTGGCTGGAGGCACATGTCCTGGCTTCAGCAGATAGCCTTTGTTACATATTTTTTCTTTCCTAGAAGATCTCAGATGAGGATTTCAGGGCTTACATGACAGGTTTTAACACACAACATTTCTGTATCAGTGGCTAAAGCCCAGAACCAGGCTAAATGCTTGGAGACAAATGTGCCTGACTGCTCCGAATGTCAAAAAAGTTTCCTGCAATAGATGACATGTGGTTAGCTGAGAGCATCAAAATGGAAATCATGCTGTACAGGAAAGAAGTGAGGCACCTGCTTTGAGAAATTTCCCGTGAAACATTTTATTTCTTCCCAATTTCCTTATCTACCAGGTCCCTGAGTCTGTCAACAATCTGATGGTAGCTTTGAATTACAGCCTGCATAAAAGCTTTTGGTAGGCTTTGGATACAAGAGATCATGTATCTCAGTTTATCTGAGCAAACTACCTATTTCTTTTATTATTCCTTTCTCTACAGCTTGTCTTTGTGAGACCAAATTCTCTGCTCTCTGGCAACCCAGCCCAAGAACCATCAGCCACTGAAAACAGCTTGCAACAGAAGGTTTTCCTTCCCCTTACTGAGACATAAGATGAAACAACAGGTACATCCATCACACTGATAGATAAAGATTTCTTTTATCATTATTGCCACTAAACACCAGTGGAAATTTAATCTTAGTAATTAGAGCAGACCCCATCCTCACTGCTGGAGCCATTTTCAGTGCCAATGATGATACTTTAAAGATATTTCTGGTTTTGGCCAATCCAGTCCTTTGGCTACTAAAGTGACCCAAAAGGGTCACTTTCAGGCTTTGACAGCAAGATACTCATGCAGCACTCACCACTAATAAGGACACTAATAGAAGATGACAAAAGTAAATGGGCCCAAGTTTTTGCTTGATTGCTCCATTTCATTATAATTCTCACAGCTTCATGCTGCTCAACGCTTTTCAGAATTAAATAACTGACCTACACAGAGGAGCAAACAGTGCCCTTCCTTCATGACCCATTTTTGGAAGGGTTCTCTAAGCATATTGCAGTTCATGGGAAGGAAATAATGAGCCAGAATGCAGACAAGGCAGTGAATTTCAAAGCAGACCATGGAAGTCCCCCTTTGCTCTTACAGCTCTGTTTTCCCACTTGCTGGACCAGCTCATCTGCAGTTACCTGTCACCCTCACCCTCAAAGTTCAGGTGCAGAACTACAAGCAGGGCAAATATGCTCACCACCCTGTTGGGCAACAGCCTGACCAGGCAGAGACAAACACACAAAAAAGGATTTGTTCCATCACTGGAAAATTATCTCAGGGCACAGCATTCTACCACATATCAGGGTTTATTGAAATTCAGAAAAGGCAAAACCTTTCCTTTTTGTATTTGCTGCTCTGTGTGGAGAATGAAATGATTCTCTCCAACGTTACAGACTTTTTTCCAGCCTCACTTGGTGCTTATAAACCAGATGACCTTCCTGCAAGCACCAGCCAGCCCCATGCATTTGCCTAGACTTCATTCTTATTGCACTCTTATACAAGCAGTGGTTCTATCACTTCTTTGTATTCTAGTCTCCAAGAAACTGCTTTTTTTCTATATTTTTTTTTTTCTAGTGGGTTTTCTTCTTTTTTCAAATTACTGCATGCTTTTAGGTAGTTTCCTAGTCAAAAGATTCTCCATATCATGAGGACATTAGGTATAATTTTGACTGCAGTGAAAAGAATGTAATTCAGGAATAAATGAAGTGAATACATAAAGTCACACAAAATAATTACCTGTATGAGATCAGAAACAGACCCATAGCTGCTGCTAATTAAAGTGGCTTTTCATCACATTGTCTTCTCTTATAAGGGATGTAGTAGGCAAAGTGCCCACTTGTGCCTTTATTTCCCACAATTGCCTTCTAGGTTTTCCACCAGTTCCTGTGGAAAGCATTAATTAAACACAAGGAAGGCAGAGGCTGCAAACAAAGGTCGGTTGGGTTGCTGAAGTTTTGCCACTTACACTTGAATTCAAGAATCTTTCCCATCAGTAATTCATATTATAGATCAATTTGGCAAGCTATCAGACTTTAAAATCAATTACACTGGATCAAAGGCTGTGTTTGCAGATAATGCATGAAGGGACACTCTTACACAGCAATGACCTTTTAAGCTGGCACAAGCCAGTTCCCACTGCTTGGCAAAGTATCCTCCCACAATGCTAGGTCAATTATATTAAACCTATTTCAGTCTGTTATTGAGCATATAATGGGAGAGGACTGCTGAGGGCAAATCCGCCCGTGCTTTCTTAGAAAGGAAAACCACAATCGGCCTGGCAGACTTCTCATTTATCCCAAATTTAGACTGAACACTTCCTCTTGAAGGAAGAGAGGCAGTAAAGAATCTGGAAATGGTATTCCACTTTATATATCACCAGGCTTTCCTTACAGTTCTAATGTAATTAAATTCCAACTCTGCAGGTAAAAACAGTGGCCCACTTTTGTGATCAGCAGCGTGTGAACAGGAGGGACCATTAGCAGGTGATACTTAGGATAGCAAAAACTCAGCATTGCTAAGAACTATAATCTGTACAGCCATTTGAAGCACCATTAGCTTCATGAGAGATTATCTGATGATTCCTTGTTATTTGCGTGGCACTCGGGGATTTATAGCCCAGAGGTTGAGCAGCACCCCTAAGGAGCAGGATCTTCATGCTGACGTGTGCAGAACAGCAAGCACCGAGGGGAGAGGGGCAGCCAGGGTATTCAAAACCACAAAATATACAAAATACAGTAAGATTTCAAACACTGTTCACTTTGATGCTACATGCTCAGCAGTTTTACAGGGAGATTTTCTGCTGCTCTTAAAAATTTGACATTCCCAGTGCTTGGGGAAAATGGCTGTGGACGGAAGTCAATGTTTTGTCATCACATCTGCAAGCGACCACCCTCACAGCTGGCTGCAAGCACAGAAGGAGATGCCAGGTCAAAGCCCCTTGGCAGGCACACATTTCTGAGTGCCCTGCGTATGTTGTTCTTGCTTTGCTCACTGTAGCCTGTTGCACCAAGCACACAGGGAAAAACCAAGATTGCACGGGTCAGAGAGGGAGCAATAGGACAGTAAAGAAAACTGATAGAGAGCAGGAGAGGCTCACTGATACACATGATCAATAAAGGGAATAAGAAAAGAAGACAGACTTATCAGCCCAGCCACTAAACCCTGCAGCTTCTCCTCTCAGCACCTTTCATTTACTTCTCAGTTTTTAGACAGAAAATCATGTTTATTTGTGTGGCTGGGATACTCCAAGCAAGAAATATGCTTGTCTGGCTACAGATTCATTGTGCACCCTGAAGACAAGGCAGGTGAATTAATTACTCCTCCTTCGTCTCAGGCCATACATTCAGAGAAGCTTTTAAGTGTATATCCACAGAGGGAGGTTAAGGAAATAATTTTTTGCTTGGTATCAAACACCATTTCTTTTTAAATTGTAGGATAAAATCCTCACAGTGCTGCTAATGCTCACACTGTTTGGGAGGATCTTGGAAAAGGAAAAACTGAGAGATAAGAGTCAATGTTTGGTAGTGTAGCAGGAGGCCTACATTAAAAAAAATACAAACCAAACAAACAAAACCGCACCAAAAAACCAACAAACAAACCCCAAGAAAAAACCAAAAAAACCAAACCAACAAAACCCAAAAAAAGCCACACAAAAAAAACCCATAAAACCCACCCCCACCAAAACCCCTGCATGCAATAGCCCTCAGTGCAGCCAGTCAAACAGATTTAGTGCTCTGGTGCCTCAGAAGTCACCTTGATGGTGATGCCATCCTCAGACTCAGCCTTTTGGTCTCCCTGGGTGTCAGGAGCTCTGTAAAGGTGAATTACTCAGCTGTTGCCTGGTTCATGAGTAAGCAGTAATGAACTTGAAGCATGAAATCTCATACCAAGGCTTAAATCCATGCAGAACACAGTGTGCTCCTGGAAAGAATGGGAGAAGAAAATAGGCAAGAGGGGGCAGGAAGAAAAGAAGGGCTTTTGTAGACAATGTGTGGTGGAAATCAACAAAAGGGCTTCTAGAAAAACTTGGGAAATGGCAAAGAAAAGGAGCAAAAACTTTTTGATTAGTGACTCAGACAATCAATCTTCATAGGACACAACCAGAGGTATGAGTGTGTGTGAGATATCCAAAGCTCCACCCAACAATGAACATAATGCTGGAGACGTTGCTTCCAACGAAAAAGATGGAGGTAAATGTCATCTCCTCACCACAGCCAAGGCCTTTCCAGCATTAGGATGGATCTGGGTCACCTCGGGGCGGGGACTGTTGCCTTTGTTTAGTCATCCAAGCCTTCCTTTGCTTTATAGGTTCCCGGAGCAGAGCTGTTCCCATCCGGTCTCCCAGCCCTAAGTAGAGGAGACATCGTCAGAGGAAAGCAGACATGGCAGGGAATCCCTAGGACCAATTAATCTGAGCTTCTGACAACCTGAATTAGCACAGTTTAAGTGAGAATGTGACCAGTCTGGATTTGTGGAGTAGATCAAGCAGCAATTGTCCTATGTAGTCAAAGTCAATGGAAGTGACGGATTAATAATTATTGCTCTATTCCATGCTTCAGCCATAAAGCAACCCACTAAATCTTGCTAAATTATCTGATTATGCAGAATATTGTGTCACAGTTCACCATATGCTTTCTTCTGTATTTTAACGGTGGCAGTGTGCCTGGCAGTATTCCCAGGTCCACCGATTTTGTCCTTTCCCCTTGTTTACATCTCATGGCTCCTATTCCCGTTGTTTTGATGCTTCCTTCCTTTTTTCATTGTCTCAAGAAAACTACTTAAGGCTCATGACTGAATAGCCCACTGCACAGCTTCATTAGGAGTAGCACCTGACAGAAGAACTAAATATAGCGCACCGCTTACCATGCTGGCGCCGCTTAACCGAAAATTGAACAGGTCGGAAATCTTCTGTAGGAAAAAAGCCATTTCGTACAAACGTACAGGCTTTGTGAACTGTCAAACTATGACAAATATTGTCTATGGAGAGGAAGCAACTAGCTTTCTCAAGTCTTCCAGTTTAAAAATAATTTTGAGTTTGACTGTGGAAAAAGGGGACGAAGTTAAAGAAAATGTTTTTTTATGCGAGTGACAATGCTTTGACTCATAATTTGGTTTTTTGGGTGTTTTCTTGGGGTGGGTTTTTTGGTTTGATTTTTGTTGTTGTTTGGTTGGTTGGGTTTGGTTGGGGGGGTAGGTTTGGGTGGGAAAGGCTGGAAAGAAATAGAGCATCTGCTCAGCTCTTCTCAAAGCAACTTGTTCTGCTGGTGAGGTGTGTCATCTACAGTTTGAGACACTCCTTCCTTTTCTACACTCTGTAGAAAAACCCTGACATTCTTGGGTCTTGTTCTGGCTTTGTATTAATATAACTGCAGAGCCTTGGCCTTTCTGTTTTAACATCTTAACACACAGGTGACAGAGAAAACCACAGATGATTGGCGACTTCAAGGCCAAAGAAAACACAAATGCATTCTCAGGGATTATGTTGCCCACAGTATGCAACTCCAGGAGGATTCAGCAATATGAAGTTACATTTTTTTACCCTTCTAACAGCAAAAGGCCACCTGTAGCTACTTAATGTTAGGTTCACACACTGCAAAGCCTCCCATGGCTGATTCCTGTGGAAACCCTTGCTGGGCTGCATTAATCAGATCAAAGCTGTTGTTAGGATGCTAAATGACTCTCCAGTAACACCACACACGGCATTAGAGGGTATCACTGCAGTCACTGTGTGCAGCTGCTAACGTGACAGGGAGCCACCCCCGGCGGACCTCTCGTGCATGGGACTGACCTGCCAGCCCCTACCTGACCTTGCCAGGTGATCATTTAGGTCACACACAGCCTGCATCCTCCTGGCACAAACACCTGACTGGCTCCTTGCCTTCCCAGTTTAGCTTTCTGCACAGAATCAGACAGTTCTCGCTCAAGTAGCTCCTCTGAAGGGGAAGATGAGAGAGCTGCTTTAAGCAGGTAAAAGGGGGGAAATGATGCCTTAGGTTTTAACTTTCATATTTTTCAAATCCTGTACTGCCTAGTGTGTAGCTCTGAAGTTTCTTGTATCCTGTTAACTTCTGCTCTCTCATGCTAGGTAGACATAACAAAGCCTCTCCGGGCCAGCTCTCCAAGGACACCCAGACCGTCCTAGGCCCAAAAATTATAAACCGAAAGCCTCTAAAGGGGAGGCAAGCTTGGGGAAATTACATCATTAAACTGAAACTTTAATTGGAGAATTAACCCTGATATGCAAATGAACCAAACCTATAAAAGTGTGAAGAACTCGTGACCTGCTGTCCATCTTGGGGTCCATCTTGGCAGCAGCCTCTGGCTCCCAGGGTGTGCCTTTGAAGGCCCTTCAAATAAATACCTACCTTTATTCCCTTATTCTTGTCTAGTCTCTGTTTTTAGGTGGCCTCTCAAGGCATCATACTAAGAAAATGATCAACACTTGGAGATAAAGGAGAGGGCAGGAGAGGCAGCCTCTTCACACAGGGAATGAATGACGTGCCACCACTCCTAGACAGGCTCTATTCAAATGCTCTTTACACCTTGAAAAATTCAGCAGGCAAATTTACCACCAGAACCTCTGGCAGCAGATCAGTCTGGAATTACATCATCAGCAGAGAAAATTAAGTGTGTCTTCATTTTCGGTGAGATAAAAGCATCCATCTGTTTCTGTTCTTTATTAATGTTGCCTGCAAGTAGAATACAGAGCTATACATTAATTAAATGCATATGACTGGCTAATAAATTTGTTACAAACTTCCTGTGATGCTTGTCTCTTCATTAAGCAGATATTGAGAAGGTCTAAAAGGAGGACTTTTTACAATAGATCACATGCAGATGACAACTAAGCCACCTAGAGTTTCCCATAGCACTACAGAAAATGCCAGGTGCATGAGGAATTCCACCAATGTTTCAATTTTCTTTTATTTTTGCTCTTGGTACCCATGAGGTCCCACAGGAGGACAAATGTCTCCCCTCCCCTTATTCTGCAAACGTAACCAGCAGCATTTTTCTCCCCCTTGTCCCCAAATATGGGGAGACACTTCCAGTCAGGTTTGCTGCTGATATAATCCTGTGAATCACTGAGCAAAGAGGTGCTGGGATGATGGAATTTCCAGCACATTCCCAGGCTGCCCTGCCCCTCGGGCCTGCACACCTTGCCCGTGGCCACGCACCACTGAACCAGGACACAAGAGCAAGGTAGGAAAGTACATGGAATAAGAGCGCAGAGATTTCCTGGGTCAGCCAAGCCAACACAGCCCCTCCCAGTGCTAAACACACTGGGATGGGGCAGTCAGGGGGGTTGTATAGTTTGTGTTGCTGCTCAGGCGCATTGATGTGCAACCGAGGTGGAAATAATCCTAAAAAGGTCAGCAGAGATTTGATAAAGGGAAAAAAAATCCCACACTCCTACATTACAGGAGAATCTATTATTTTACAGAATCTGAATAAGGTACAGCGCTTGCAATAATTTCATAAGAACCTTTCTAACCAGGTTAGGGGGGGAAAGGGTCTTTTATGAGCACTTCTTCAAGCCATTATTACCTGTCAGTACCCAGCTTTAAATAAATTGGAAGAAGCTTCTGCTGGCATTGCAGACCTTAGTGATAGCTGTGCTTTACTAATGTCATTATTACAATAGTAACAATAATGAACCACCACAGACTACCCCAAGTGACAGGTCTAAGCTCACACCACCTCACTGCATACAGGCAAAAGCCAAGGCCAGTCCAGAGGGGAAAACAATGTTTTTTACAGAATCTTTGGAACTGGACAACAGAAGGTAATACACTGCAATTGATACAGCCAAATACATTTTTAATGGTATTAAATGGCCTTAAAACTTCAACAGTTTCCCAGGCAGGAAGGCTGATGTTCATCTAGAACTGAAATTGGCCAAGGATGCCAAGTACAAAAAGCAAGGGATCTCCAGATCCATGGGCAGTAAGTGGAAGCACAGGGAAGACACAGATCCATTGGTAATAGGGCAGGGAAACACCATAATGCTGGCAAGGCAGAAGTCCCAATACCTTTGTTGCCTTTGTCTGTACTGGAGTTAGGTCTTTTCTCTCTGGAGAAGTCTCAGAGGAACCCCATCCCAGTATTTCATTACTTGAAGGGCAGCTACAGAGAGGCCTGAAGGTCCCTCTTCAGAAGGAGCCACATGGAGAAGACAAGGGGCAACAGCTACAAGCTGCAAGACAAGAGATTTCATCTGAATGTAAGAAAGACATTTTTTACAGCATTAGAAATTCAATCACGTACTGGAACAACCTCCCCAGATATGTGGACAGGGTGTTAAATAATGTCATCCGGGCTCCCACTCCCATGGAAGGTTGGGCCAGATGATCTCCCAAAGTTCCTTCTTACCTGAGTTGTTCTATGGTTCCATTAGCCTAAAGTATGAGGAAAAAGAAATTACACTTAATTTTAAACAAAACTACCAACATCAGTAACATTCAGCATTTAACCAGCTTGAAAAAAATCAAAATATTCTCACCCCCACAGTACAACCCCACCCCACCCCCAACTTTTCTGAATAATACTCAGAAAATAATACTCATCCTGCCCTTTTCTGAACCTCCTGAGAAACAAAGGTGTTGATATTTTGGGGGTTTGTCCTTTAGGAGAAGGCTACTGACCATTTTCCCCATGGTCAGTAAGCACTCACAAGGTGAAGCCACCTACTTTTTCCTTAGGAAGTTCCTCTCAGACTTTTAAGTCAGAAATGCCAAATGTTCTCGAAAGTGGTAACATGGCAGCAAAGGAGTTAAGCAGATGAATGGAACTAATTAAGTAAATCACACATTTTCTTGAGAAAAAACCCAGCCTAACAGGGGTGCTCATCAGACAGCTAATATTTAGCAAAGTTACAACTACGCAGAAGAGTAACGACTGAATGGTAAAGTAACAGCACAGTAATTAGTTGTATTCTAGCAATTACTTAGGAATTCCCCAAGTGGTAGCATTGATTAAAGTTATTTTACAAGTATATTAGTAGTAAGTCTTTAAAAAAAAGCCATGCCAGGTTTTTGTGGATGATTGGAAGGAGCCAGAAAACTGGGGAAATCACATTTCATTAAGAAATGAAGCAAGAGGGAAAACATACAAAAGAGGTGAGAGGCAGCAAACAGAGAGCAAATGAAGTAACAGATTAAGGTAAATAAAATCCTAGATCATGTAGGCAATGCCACAATACATTTTTTTTCTCTGAATGAAAGAAAGTGTATATAGGAAATGCCAGTCTAGCGGCCCTGAAGCCACACAGCGCAGCTGGCAGCACGGGTTTAATAACACATTCTACTCTGTCTTGTCTCTCCTGTGCCTCCCAGCCCTCACTTGGAGGAGAAACACCTCAGGCTCATTGCCCTCGTACTGCCCTCCCAGGTACACAGATCCCAGGGGCTCAGGCTCCAAGGACGTGCACCTCTTTTCCAGGAAAAGAATGGATGGACAGATGCCAGCCCCAGACAGTCTTTGAGCTTGCAGGTGATAAAACATCAGAAACACATTATCCACTCCACAGGGGGCAAGCAGGTGTGTCCTTAAGAGCTCCCACCTGAAAACCTTTGTGTTCCTGCCTGCCATTGATCCCAGGCTAATTTCCCTGAAGCCCATAAAGCTACACTAGGGCTGCATTTGGCTTTTCAGATATCTGATACCCATAGCAAACATGCTGTTGTTTTCTCTGCCCTTTGAACAGGAAAATTACTGCACTTCTCCCTGATTCAAAAGCTCAAAGTAGCTGTTCAGCCTCTCTGGTTTGTATTTGGGCTCACCCAAGTGACAGAGAGGTGCAGGAAAGCACGAGGCAGGGTTTGCATCCCCTGGACACCAGAGCCTGCCCTGCCTGCAAGAATCTGTGAACTCTGCATGTGGGAAGCAGCTCTGCTGCCCACCCAGAAGTGGCACAGTTCCACCAGCTCGAGGGAAAGACCCAAGCAGGCAAAGGAAAAGAGAAACCAGCACAAAGCCAGTCTGGGACATGTAACTTTTGGGAATGGAAGGTGAGGGTGGGCAGCGTGGCTGGTGCTGTCTGCCCAGGTTGCTCTTTTCCTCATCAGGACAGAGGCAGAACTAAATCTGGATGTGTTCCTGCAGGTCCAGCATAGGACTCATCTGTGGGAGAAGAAGGCTCCTGGTCCAGCACCCTGGTCCCCTTCCACCTCGATAAGGTTTTGAAGAATCCTGCCAATGGGGCAGTAGGGTTATACAATCACCTGCTCCACTGCACCACGTTATGGAGTGTGTGTTTGGGCTCTCTGAAAGCCAGAGCTGTCACCGAGGCTTGAGAAGCTTGCTGGCGCCCAGGTTCCCCCTGATTCCCCTCAGGACACGGCTCACGTGGCCCAGGTGCACCCCAAGGTGAGTCAGCATAGACAGTGAAGGAACTGGGCCTGACAAACATTGTCTGGAAGGGACAACACAAACACCCCCTGGTGGGATCTGGGACAGCCCTTTTGGAGTCCCATCCACAGCTACTCTGCCGTCTCCTTCCTCCTCCTCAAATCCTCACCCTCGCCAGCACTGAAATGGGAGGACAATTGCAGAATGAATGGCATGGCTACAGGCTCCTCTAATTGCACAATCCCTCCCTGCCAGCCCCTGTGGAAGAGGTCTGTGCTAAATCCTGTCACTACTTTTCGCTTCCTTGAGATTTAAGATCAGATTTTCCCCTCATTTACATGCAAGTCTAAAGCCATTAACCTCCAGAAAGCAATTCCTTCGTCTGCTGGTGCAAGGAAGAATAGAATTAGGTCATATGGACCCAGTCAGTCCTCTATTTTTATATCAATGAAGGCTGGCAAGGATATTTTACTGAAAATTTAAGCAGCAGTTCTCTGTATCCCTACTGCTCTTATTTAATCAAATCAATGCCATAGGACCCCGCAGTGGAACCTGCAGCAATGTGTAAGTTTTGTGTGTCACACTCTTTCTGTCTAAATGTCCCTGCTAGGCAGATCATTGTTTTTTGACTTGAATGATGAGTGCTCTTGACTTTCAGGGTTTATTTGTTGATTTTTCCCTTCCTCCTTTTTTAAAAAAACTTTAGTTCCAGAACAATATTAGCATCCACGTACTGCAGCTTACAGCCATGAACTGTCCCCTGCCATTCTGCCTGTGTTTGTTGGTTATCTGGATTTGCTTCCTGAGATGGTAATTACATTTTTAGAGCACAAATGCTGGCTGCCATACTGCACATTTCCACACAAAGGCACTGGTAAGAGTTATGCACCCACTACCCCATTTCATTACCCTCCCCCTTGCCATACATTAAATTATCCAGCCTTAGTAACATTTATTTCACCTAAATGTCCAGTTCTGCTTCTCTTGAAAGGAGTAACACACATTTGTGTGCCTCTGCTCAAAGCCCCTGCTCTTTACTTTCAGTGGAAACACTCACGGACAGCATACCCAGGTTACTTGTTTCGATGTTCCTTTCCTGCAGAGCACAACGTGCTTCACTTTCAGAGCTCCCCTCTCTTAGCTCAGTCCTTAGCTGCCTTTCCACATGATTTCTTAAGAGAGCAACAAATGCAGGTGAAATTTAAAACATTAAAAGTTGTTAATGAAAGATACAGAGATAGTACCCACATCTTCACATCTCCTCATGCTCCAGTCAGTAAGTTCCTCTTGCCTGCTGTATCTCGGTTTCCCTATAGAAGACAGTGAAAGTTCATAAGGGATGCGTATATCCAGCAAAAACTGTTCTCCCATTAGTCCTTCCACCAGACAAAGGTCCCCTGGCTTCAGTACAGAGCTTTTAATACTCCCATGTAGTCCTTCTGCTACCTGGAAAGGGAAAGGAAATCCTTGGCCATCCAGCCTGCTTGCCAGGCTGCCACATTCACCAGTTTGGGTGATAAAACACTTTCTTCTTCCAGTCATCAAACAGCTTCCTCTTTGGGCAAGAATCTATCAGGGCACCAAACATGCAGGTGCCCAAGACAAGGTGTCACTGCATGCTTAGCACAGCGCACACAGCAGCTCCAGCTGTCCTAGAAGGACTGCACCCATGGAAGAGCTGGACCCACGCTGGACCAGTTTGTGGAGAGCTGTTGCCTGTGGGATGAACTGACATTGGAGAAGTTCATGGAGAAGTGTCTCCCATGGAAGGGATCCCACACCGGAGCAGTGGCAGAAATAGTGTGTGATGGACTGCCCATAACCCCCATTCCCCACCTCCCTGTGCCACTGCGGGGAGGAGGCAGAGCTGGGAAGGAGGGAGGAGTGGGAGGAAGGTTTTTAAGATTTATTTGACTTCTCATTATCCTACTCTGACTATGTTGGTAATAAATTCAGTTAATATCCCCAGGTTGAGTCTGTTTTGCCCGGGATAGCTTTTGGTGAGCAATCTCTTCCTGTCCTTATCTCAACTCACGAACCTTTCACTACATTTTCTCTCCCCTGTCCAGCCGAGGAGGGGGGTGACAGAGTGGCTTTGGTGGGTGCCTGGCACCCAGCCAGGGCTAACCCACCCCACACTGATTACGTAGGCAAGTCAGGATACACATCCTGCAAAACAAGTAAAGATTCAGCCTAGTGAGTCCAGCCAGAAGGGCTCACTTCTATTTAATTGTAATTTATTCAGGTAGCTCAACAACTACACTAAGAACAAGACAACCAAACCTTCTTTCACCCTTCCCACCTCCTCTTTTTTTGATTTCCTTTTATTCTCCCCTCTCTTTTTAACACTTGGCTTTTTATCTTGGCTGGTTGGAGCTAATGAGGCCCACATGACCTGGCAGCTTGTGTGAGTCAGCAGAATGACCTTCCACCTCCCAACAAGTTTCAAGCCCCACAAATCTGCTATAAGAATAGGAATACTTCATCTCCCAGGTGCTCTGGGGATTAATTAGCATTTTGAAATCATGTTTTGGGATCCTCATGTGCAAAGTACTAGGGAAGTGGCTATTATTATTCTTGCAAACCATAATCCTGGATTAGTTAAAGCAACTAGTCAAGCCATCAACAGAATTTGTCAATGATGAGGTAAGGAGTTACAGTCAGTGACATTTCTAGGACAGAAAGAATGAATTTTCTAAACAATCAGTATGTGCTGCATAGAGTGAATAATTTGTAATGAATAATGTATGCAGTTAATTTAGCCTCTTTGCCAGCTTGCAGAAAGTCCATGCACAGAAAGATAATTTCCTGACCTTATTTTGGGAATTGAAAAAAGGAAAAAATGCAGTTTATTCTATGGGTGTATGCTCAGCACATCCCCATTTCTGCTTGAGATGTACTGACATGGTACAGAGATAGAGGCAGGTACAGGAAAGACACCTCCTTCCCATCTGGAATGGAAGCTAGGAGAGTGACTTGGCCATAGGATCTTCCATCCCTGATGTATGCTCAGCTTGTCATGGTCAAATCAAGGCAAAATCTTTGCCCAGCAGGGTTTGTGTGTTGTGTACACCCACGTGCCCAGGCCATAACAGACTTCTAATTCCTAAATGAAGCCATGTGTGAAAAAGAGTCCCTGTCCTATGGATACTTCAGAAAAAAATATTCACATAATTTCTTGGCCGACCATATGGCTGTCTGGTTATTTTACAAGCTCTGTCCTGGTCATCAAGCAGGATTGCAAAAGACAGCAACAGACATCCTACACAGCTTACCTCATCAGCTGCAGAATGGGAATTGTGGTGGCTTCTTCTCCTTCTGCTAATTCTGAATGTCAGACCTCCCTTGCTCATGATGATCTGGTCAGAGCTGTAGTAAAGCTTGTGTTTTAGAGCAGGTAGTTAAGAAAAGTGCCCTCATGTGGGAAAAAATAGGAGAAGGGTAGATGTGAGATCAGCAGTCCCCTTATTTTCAGGGGTCCCCTTATAATCATTGATTGTTCTACAGATTTCAAACCACCAAACCTGAGAAATTCTCAGCTCTGGCTCACCAGCACCCAGGTGTGAAGGCTCGTAAACGAGCTGGAGTTCTCTCACACAGCTCACACTGCTCCCTCCATGACCTGAAGTTTCCACACTTTGGGAGAATGTGGGCCTGGGCCAGCAGGCTGCCAGCCCCAGGTCAGCCACCACCTCCTACCTCTGCCTCCTCCCACTGCAGCCTCCCCAGGAGCACCAGGACTGCTCCCCACTGCTGCTGCAGGAGAGAGTGTGTCAGGTCACCTTGTGGCTACAGCAAGGACAGAATTGGTGAAAACAAACACTGGTTTCTCCTTTGTAGGTAGCATAGATTTGTGTGCCAGCACTAAAATACATGGAATACGAATATTGAACAATAAAGTTGCTGTTGTGCTGGCTCTCACTGACTGTGCAGGCTCAGCTTTCATGGACCAGGATGTTTTTGGGGTCTTTTTTTCCAGCAGGATGGGGTCATCTGCTCCTTTGTGCTGGACTCTGATTTCTTTCCAATACCCTTTCATGCTGTCATATTTGCAAAATATTTATTTAGAGGAAAACTGAAGAGGGTTCATGAGTAAACACCACAAGGCCAGATCATGATGATTTCAAAGGAGAAAATGAAAGTCATCGCTTTTGGATAAGAAGAAATGAGCAAGGAGGGGGAAAAAAAAGATGGGGATTAAAAGTATCGCCCGCAAAAGGCAGATTTTGAAGGTGAGCAGGAAAAGAAGATCAGAAGAAAATTAAAGATGTATATTTGTGAATCAAATTAATGTATGAATGCGTAAAACTTGCCAGCCTGACATGGAGATGAATGTACATCTTTCTCTAAAGCTACAGCCAGCTCATCACTTCATCCTGAAAGGCCTTGCACTGAGCACTGATCCACAGGAAGCCAACAGTATGTGTGGGCTCTCCCTGACAAGGACAAATGTAACTCTCTATGAATAATAGTCAGCACACGGAAAAGGAACAATTTAAGCCTAATTTTAAGCAGAGCCATCACTGCTCCCTCCACACACCTGGCACAGCTACACAGAAGGATTTTAGCCAGCTTGTCTGTGCCTTGTGATGATCCTTGGAGTTCAAAACCAACACAGAGCCAGCGTGGTGCAGACTGGAGGGAAAGCTGGGGTTTATGTGCAAAGGGAACAAGTTTCAGGGTAGAGGAAAATAACATCAATGCTCACACCTGCTGCAGTTTCCTAAGGGTGTTCATTATACTCCCTCCCTAAAACTCATGTCTATCTCCTTTCAACAAACTCCAGCTCTCTGACACTACAAATACAAGTCAAATTAGAAGCCCAGGCTCCATGGAAATGTTTTTGAGAAGTTTGCAGGTGGGAGGCATTTTCATTGCTCTGTAGTGTGATGTTGATGGGAATTTTCCTTTTCCTCATTCTGTTTTTTTTTCCTTCTTTGTCTGGCACTCCAGTAATTTCATTAGTTTCCTTCTTTAGTAAATTATTCCAGGTGGCAATCTATCAGCCAAAAGGCAAAAAATAGCTGTCATCCACAGAACTACAGGGTCAGATTTTTTCCTCTTCTGAGTGACTCTGCATTGTCACCGTGCAGACTTTTCCTGGGTAAGCATGTAGAAATGCATAATTTATTTGAGTTAATTCTGGAAATCGAAGACAGAGCTACAGGCGCTGAAGATGCAGGATGCAGCTGCATTTTGAGTCTCCACTCTGAGGTCTCTGCTTGCAGTAACTGTACTGGGGTGGGAATCAGAGGGAGAGGGAAAGTTAAATTTTAAATTATTCTCTGTGTCAGCTTGATGGCGTAAATTAGAAGAGCCTTAGGGCTGTTAAACTCGCATTTCTGTAGAAAAGCCCATTGTTCACAGATGACGGTTCAAGAAAATGTATATAAAACGGCCATTACGACTTTAAGCGGCAAATTTTACCTGCAGTGGACAACATTTGTCAGCATTAAAAACTCCTCAGTCTCTCAGCTTCCTTTTCTTGGAAACTGCCGTAGGCATGAGAGGGAAGGGCTGGGCTGGGGGTCGGCAGGACAGAGAAGCACAGCCGGGTGCTGCTTTTTGGCAGGAATCCTACTGGGCATCCCCCAAGCCACAAGCAGGCTGCACATGAGCATACTCCCCGTTTTTTTGTGGCTGTTGCTCCCCTCCCACGGGCAGGTTTCCTTCCTGCAGTCACCGAGGCGTGGGGCTGCTGCAGGTTCATCTCTGTGGGGCCAGGGTGCACCCCTCTTCCTGGGAGATGCTCAGGTACAGCTCACAGCCAGCTGTAACCTGAGCCCTCAGCATCTGGACCACGTAGCGTTTAACACTCACTGCACCATGGTGGTTCTCAAAAAGAGAGGGGGAGAAACTAGAAAAGAGTCCATCCCAGCATTTTTCAAGGTTAGTTGAGGGGAACAGTGTCCAACTCAGGTAACCCAGTTTCTGGAGAGGCTGCAGTCCTTATTTCTCCATGTTTTCAGAAATACTTTACAAATACCTTCCTGACTGATTGGAAGAAACCCTGCACTGCCCTCAAATGCCAGCTCTCATCTCCACTCAGGGACTGTCAAAGTGCCTTCATTTTCTTTATTTCAGCACTTCAATTTTTCCAGGTGCACCTCACTGGATAATTAGGGAAGTGTTTTTACTTCTTGTTAGCAGTCAGTGGCTCTGAGTGTGCTCAGGTTAAATCCTCCCTTAGTATACCTGCAAGTCCAGAAAGTTCTGTGCTGGTATCAGGCACTAGTCTTCCACCTTTGTTTGCGAGGAAAATGCCCGTAGCCAGAGGTTTTACTGAGAAATCAAAAATTCAGAATTACACACCATCCAGTTGCGCTGGCAATCTACTGCTCATCAACATCAGCACAGAGTTACTCATTAAAGTCATTGCATAAGTCATTGATGTGAGGACCTTCAGGGTCTCAGCTTGTCCTTGATTCTGATCCTATTTGGTCAGCCAAGGCCCAGAGCACTGCCCAGACTCCTTTCTAGGAAGAACCCTTGAAGGAGTACACAAGGTGGTGGTAGAGAGATGGGCCCCTGAGGATCAGAGAGAGGGTCTCTATCCTGGGCCCGGAGGTGACCCTGGGAGTGCATCCAGGTCACCGGAGAAGGACTGAGAGAGGATTGTGTGTTTATGGACAGACTGGGCCTGTGAGAAGTGTTCATTGTAGTTTGTGGCCTTATAGGGCATTGTTTGCCTATTACCATAATAGGTAAAATCTGTGCAATACCCCAGGTGATTGGGGGACACTGTGGTGAACATCTTTCCTGTTTATATGATGTTATATCCTGTTGGGTGCTGGTATTTAGGGAATTCTGACTGTGCAATAAACGGCTTTGCATTTTCCACCTGATGAGCAAGGTCCTTGCCCATGCGTCGTTACTGCAAACTCCTGGCTCCACAGGCAACGTAGGAGCTGCAATAGGCCACAAATTATCACCATTTGCATTATTTTCTTTTCAGAATTGACAAAGGTAGGGTCATCTTATTCTTAGCCTTCCAATTCACTGCCTTATAAGAAGAAACTGCTGCTGTGTGTGCTCTGAGCGATGACTGTCCTTCTCATGGCTTCCTACGCAACGGCGAGCCCTTTGTCAACTATAATGACGGCACTGAGAGGAAAGAAAGTCACAGATCATTCCAACATGTGCTACATCTTCTAAACATGCCAGAATACATTTTCTCAGTCCTCCTTATGCATCTTCCACCATGGTCCAGTGAGCCCTGCGGTACTTAAGACTCATCACCCATTTGTTTGGAACTTTCACTGGCTTTACACTGACCAAACGCCACTGATCAGCTGGGTTGACTTAGACCTTCAGTATAAAACCACAAAAATGTTGGATTCATAGTAAACTCTCTGAAAATGCCTTATGTCACCCAAAAGTTTGCTTTATTTAGCTCTGGGGTTATGGTGGGAGAGGAGAGTGCTGCACCCATCTTCAGCTCTGAGAGGCATTTTCTGTGTCCAGAGCTCCTCTCAGGGTCTCTGGCTTCAGTCCACCCCCTTGAGGGGTCTCCATTATTCCTCAGATTTTCATGGCTTCGTTTTATCCAAATTCTGTAACACCCTGGAAGACGTCAGGAGAGCTCTTCTATTGTGCATTAATTAGTAGGGTGACGGTGCAGTATTAATTAGCAGAGGGTACTTACATGTACAGCCTCTATACTCTGGAGGCATGGTCTGAATTACACAGACATCCCTGCAGCAGAGTTTATATTTTCCTGTTGAATGGAAGTGTCTTTTCCTCAGAACCAGGCTGTTTCTCAGCCGAGCACAGAGGCGCACTCCGTGAGTTACAAGCTGTTAGGAATTCAGAGAGGTACCGAGCCCTGCCTCACAGTTTTTCTTCACAGAGCATTTTTAACTGCTTCTTTTCAATCAAAACTGTCAAAATGATGTTGTAGAGCCCACAGTCAATGCAAAGTGAGTGTGTGGGGCTTCTTTACTACAGTGTCATTGAGCAGAAAGATCAATTTCTGTTTTGGCAGCCAGTTCAGCTCAGTGAAGCCAGGGGAAAAGTGTCATTGCTTTCAGCACAGATTGGATCAGGTGAGAGCTCTCTACATCTCGTTATGCACTTCATTTCAGCAACAGGCCTAGACAGGCTTTTTATGGCTCTTTCACTTACTTTACACCACCGACTGGAGGTCCGGACACCAAAAATCTCCATCTTGATTTTTTGATGAATTGTCTGGCTATTCCCAGAATACTGATCACAAAGTCAGGGCAATATGTCTCTTCCAGAGCTATGGGGAGCTTAACTGCAAGGAATCATCTATTCTGTGTTGCACCCTTTCCCAATGAGGTTTTCAGCTGGCTTGGGACAGAACCATGCTTTCTTCTCAAATTAACGATCGAAAACATCCATGAGCATGGATCCTTGTCCTAAATCAAAATATTAGCATTGTTTTACCCACTATGTTTCTTCTCACTCTGCTCCCCATCTACACTGTAAATCAGAGGGCTTGAGAGAGGCAGAAGGCTCGAGACAGACAGATGGCAGCTTTCAATAAGGTTAAGATGTGTAAAGACAAACTAAAAAGGTCAGAATTGTTTCTCTTCGAGAGAAAACAAGGAGAATATGCAGCTGAGGTATATAAAATCACATTGTACAGTGAAGATCAGAAAAGAGATTTGATGGCTAACAAGGGAGAAAAAGCCAGCAGAGTGTTCTTTCCAAAGAATAGTTTATGTAATATGTATTTAGCTTGTAGAACTCATTGCCACAACAGCCTTCAGAACAGGAGATGTATCTTTACTCCTTGTTGGTTTGGAGGTGAAGGGAAGAAGGAGGTTAAGGGAAGGGAAACACGCTGTCTGTTGGTGAGCTCATCCTCTCTCCCAGACTGGAAAGGAGAAGCTGACTTCTACCTTGAAGATTTGGTACCTCAAAGTACAGAGATAAACAGATTCAGGGAAGACTTCAAACCAAATTTTCAAGCCTGAAGGTCTCCTTTTGACAGTGCCCGTGGAGGGAAGCATAAAGAGAGGCTCAGAGCAGGACAGTCTGTCAACATGTAGCACGTTTTTGCAAATACAAACCCAGCAAGAGAAAATGGAGCTGGCAACAACTGCACTTGGAGAAAAAACTGACCCCTTGCGTGCACAGATGAAATAACTGTGAGAGTGCAGTTTCCCTGCATCAGTGCTCACAATAGAGAGCTCCAGGCTGGCAGTGAGTGGTAACATCTTTGTGTTTGCAGCCTGTGGGTTTAATTTTCAGAGAAGATATCCTGGCCTTCAGATGGACATGCCATTTGACCCAAGAAGTCTCCTAAAACCCACAGTGTTAACTTTCATTCGAGATACTCTCCACCTCAGCTCACGGCTGGGGATATTAGATTCTTCATAGAATTCCTTTAATCAGTGAGTGACAGGGGCACTGTTGCTTCGTGACCTTAGGTCCCCATTGACTGTAAAAGATAACATTAACATCCCACTGTAACAAAATTATATTCATCCTTAATGCTTTCCAGAGAGCTATTGTCAACTTCTATGGATTCTCAAGTAGTTCAACCACTTTCACCCCTGGCAATTAATTCAAAAGTATCAAGATTTTTTTAGGAGCTGTTATGGACTGTTATCTTTTACACTGTTTTTTTTTTCCACCAGAGAAAGTCATCCAGAGAAAATTCAATGATACTTCCTACTTTTTTACAGTAATTGTGATTTCCATGTTAAAAAAAATGAATTGTTGCCACTATCAGTAGCCCAAGGGTAAACCAACACAAAAGCAGAGAAGAGGCTCGGATGATATGGACATTTCAGCCTGCAGGGTTTCTGAAGGTCTGTCTTCAAAGTGCAGAGGGATGTCTGGAGTTACAGATGGCTGAACTGCTAAGGATGGGCAGCAAAACCCACATCAGTGTCTGATGGTTTCTCAGTCCCACTCCACACCTAGAATCGTCCTCTCCCTCCTTCCAGCCACAGGAGGTCCCCACGGTTGGAGTCAGGTGAGTCCCTGGGGCAGTGGGGAGGACACAGCCCTTGCTGCACGCTGGAATTTCCCTGTCAGACAGGGAAATCCATGCACTTGATCCAGAGGCCATGTCAGCATGAATGGTAAAGCCAGAATGATGTCAGTGCTGGTTTTTCAGATCTCACAGGTCGCAGACACCCCTCTCCAACCCTTCAGCCTGCTGCACACACCTCAACAAGTGGCACGGAGCCCTCCATAGGGACTCTGATGGAATACAGTGCAGAACTAGCCAGTGACAGGTATGCTCTTGTATAATTGTCTTTCCCCTTCCTAATGGAGAGAGAAAGAGATTGCGCCTCTGGATAATAATTGTCATCATCTTCCCATTCCTTCTCTCACAAAGCACATGAATATTATTGCAGAATTCTGCCATGAAACTTTATCAGCTCCTCCACCGGATGCCATTGGCAAAAAAGAGAAAGAATTTATTGAAGGACAAGAGAAAGGCGGAAAGGTAATTGCAAATAAAATCCACTGTATGGTCTTGAAAATCCCAGAGGAGAAAGAAAACCAGGCTATATATACACCTGAGCTCGTAAATTACCACGTGCCAGTCCCATCCACGTGACTACAAAGAGAAATTTTAAAAGCTTAAATCTTTAGCCACGTCACCATCTTCCCAGTCATGTCTTCTCAAAACACAGCTCAGAGGAGCTGCACCTCATCAGAAAAAAACACAGTTCCCAATCCCTTACCACAGGTGACTGGGAAGGCACAATTCCTTGGCTTTTATTTGTGTATGTATTTTTAAATCTTACTTGAAACATTGCAACCCATAAATAAACTTTTTAAATATTATTTGCAGCCAAAGCTTTATGTTGCATTTTAGGTCCTCTGCTAAAGAACAATGCAAGATTGTGTGCTCACCATATTTTAAAAGGGCACACAACATATATAAATCCATGTAATTATCAGCTGCCTCTTCTTCAGCATTTGAAATGGAGAAATCAGTAAGATAAAGGCAGCACAACAAGAGTCATAAGAATTTATGGTAAGAATGATCTCTGTTTTTTCATGTTCAAAAACATTGTTTTGCTTATGGTCAAAAATAGCTATGTATTAGATTTTTGTATTAAAAAATTATAAAGGTGCACTACACCTACCATAAAATATACATTAGCTTGAAGTAAACATGGGAACATCTAAAAAATTAGGCATTGACTCACCGGCAATTCAACTGGCCAAAAATTTTCAGTGAAATATTTCCTGACATGGAATGTCAAGAGATTAAATTATAAAGCCTTTTGAGAAAAACTCTTGGTTTAAATGGTTCAGGCTTGAAATGGAAGGAAAAAAAAATTACAGGTCATACTGACTTCACCTTAAAATGTAATTGAAGTAGGTGGAAAGAAAAGACCCCAGCAGAATCAAATTGGTAAGACTTGGAACAAAATTGTCTGTTGGTCTTAACTTCTTACTGTTGCTTCTTTCAGATGGTAAGTTACAACTGGTTTTGACTTTTCAATTTTTCCATTATGATTCAGCATGAGAATTCTCTGTGGTTCCAGAGGATAAACAAAAATCTAGGTACCTAGGCAGCCTATAAAGTTTTGTGACTATTGGACATAAACAGATTTTGAAGAGATGTTGCAAAGCAGGCTGAAGAAACTGATGAAGCACAGAAAGTTATTGATGAAGAGATAATGAAATCCTGGTCCCAAAAAATTGATTTTAAATGGGAATTTAATGGCACCGGATGGAGTACACCCAAATGCTAACTTTAGCCTAGGGAGATAGATTAGTCTTCCTGTATTTCCTCTTCAGCTGGTTGGGAACAGTAAAATCCTACATTCAATCATCCTCCACAAGAGCTTCGCTGGAGCCTTTCTCTGCCCATTAACTCTAACAAACCTGGAAAAGCTGCCCTCCACCAGCACATCCCAGACCCCTGGTGTAGATGCTGAAAAGCTTTGGTAGAGAAATTTTTCAGCTTTCTGCAGCATTCTGTGGGAGCTCTGTGGTTCTCATGAAAGCTGTGATAAACACTGCTACGGGTTCTTTGTAAACTGGGTCTTTATCTGTGCACCTGGGATCTATTTTTCAGAGTTGTTATGGTACACAGTGAAATAATATTTTGAAGTAAGTGTTGTGAGCTTTAGCCAATGGGACAGGGGGTGGCTGGTCCAAGATCCAATGACCTCCTGTCATCTTTGGGAACCAAGTTATATAAACCAAATTATAATTAATTAAATAACCACTTTTTTCCTGAACTTAGAACTCGCCATTCTCGGTACTTAACAGCGACACCCTGGTAACCCTCACCTATGGGTCCAGTCACAAAGGAACTTGTGCCTACTGAGTGCAGGTCAGGCCCTCACTCACAGCCAAAAATAAAGACCGTTCGTAGAATTAAACCTGGAATTCCTGCAGATATCACACCCAGTTCTTTCACACCCAGCCTGCCAGCATGCTGTCCCTATCTTTTTGCTTGAGCAGAGAAAGCCGACTGTCTCTGGGAAACTATGTTTTATTGTGCTTTTGTAGCCACAAATATACCTTTTGCACAGACAGCTGACCTGGCACTGTGAACAGAGAGGACTGATGGCTGCATCTACTGTAGCAATTCACTCTTGGTGACAGGAGCACAGCAGGAGCTCAAAGGAGCGGCTGCTGTGGCTCCTCACATCTCCAGCACATTTAATTAAGGCGTGTTTATTCAGATCTGCCTGCATGCCATGTGTCTTACTAACCCAAAAGAGGAGGGATGTTGATGCCTGGGGATAAAATGCATTGTGTTCCATAGAAGAAGGCTTTGAAGGGGTCTCCAATCTGAGCACAATTTCCTTCAACCATACACTTCCTCCTAAGTGGAGGGAAGTTGTTAAGCTCTGTCTCTGCTACCCTTTCTTAGGTAAGCTCCAGGCCAGCCCTAACGCCACTGAGCAATCCTTGCACTGCAGAAGCTGTGTGGCTATTAACATGACAATTCACATCTGGTGTCAAAAATTAATAAATAACTTGTCTGTCAGGGAGTGCAGGCAGGAAGACGAAAGTTAAGTGCTTTTAAATCACATTATGTCAAGCACTGATGCTGTCACAGTTCTGCTGCAAAGAGACACAGACTTAAGTGCACTTGCACCCCTTCCTGCCCTCAGTGAGCTCTAGGACATGATCACCCATCCTAATACGATGCCCTGCAACCTTCAAACCTTTATGACGTTTTTCAAGCCATTTCCACGCTCCTTGGGAAAGTCCAGTCCACTTGCATAAGTATGGAATTAGAGCATGATCATAATCCCAAAATTACACATAAAAACTGTTTTGTATTGCTCCTTCAAATCTCCAGTTTTTGAATGAAATTGAAGAAGACAACCTTTCCTAAAGTGGGGTTTTCATCTGAAGAATAGGTTAACACAATCTCCTCTGCAGCAAATGTATATCCTGAGCCAACAAAGCATCAGGAAGAAAGATCTGTGGCGGGACTGATTCTGTGTGAATGACAAGAAATTTCTCTGACAGTCCTGGATAAACAGGGAAACAACACTGAGATTTCAGACAAAGTTCATGAAGAGCCCCAACAACACCCATATGAAAGCCAAGACACCTCAACTTTTGGCCATGCTCCTTCCAGATGGTTTAAATTCATGCACATAAGCACAGTGTCACTTACATGTTGAAAAAAGGCTAACTTTGACCTTTTTTTTTTTTTTTTATGAAATCTAGTGAGGCAGAGCTGGTCCATGTTGCTGCAGGAAAGGCGCAAAGGTGCAAGCTCAGTGTGTGAGTCAGAGGGTATCAGCCCTGATTTTAGTAGACCTGGACCACCTCAGATGGGGAGGCAGCCAGGCCAAATGGAGGAGAACGTTCAGAGGCACTGCAAGGATTAGAAAATCTCAGGGCTTGTCCCCTGGAGTCCCCAGGCTCCCCAGCATGGCTGGATGTCATGGGCAGTGATCTGAGCCCCCAAGGGGACATCGGCCTCGTTCCCATGGGGGAGGTGGCCAAGCCACTCCAGCAGCCCCAGTGGAAGATGTCTCAGAAACAAGTGGAAGAAATCACAGGGCAGCACTTCCCATTCCTATTCCTGAAAGGCTATTCCTAAAATGTTCCTTTCAATTCAGTTGTTAATATCTTAAAACACATGAATGCTAGCTATTGTAAGTCTGAAGAGCCTCCTTACCAGGCAGAAATCCTGAGTGCCTGACCTTCCCAGTGCCATGCAGCAGAGAGTTCCATGGTTTAATTATCTCCTGTGTGAAAAGAGTTTTATTTGATCAGTCTGGAAATTGCTGCATTTCAATTTACTTGAATTTTTTCAGCCACTGCTGTTACACTAGACGACATTTAATATGTCTTTATCACACTGTCCTTCATTGGTTTCCTTTCTAAGGTGAACAGTCCCAGCATAATCTTTTTCATGAGAAACATTTTCCCAAATAATGCCCCAAATAATTTTCTTTGCCCTTCTATGAATGTCTTCCAGTTTTCTTTAAGACAGAACAGCTATTACTGTACGTACATTTGAGGTAAGGCTTCATATTATCTTTCTTACTATTCTCTTTCTACTCCTCATCCATTATGTAACATTTTCTTTGTTTTTCTGGGCTTCAGCAGCATACTGAGCATGTGGGATACAAGCTCCCATCTATAACCATCCATCCTGATTTTAAAAAGAAAAATAAAGAAATAAAATAAAAGCAACTGTTTTATCATGGTATTGCAATGGTCCTTTGTGATACCAACAATTGGACCAAATCTTTCAGCAATTCCCAAGTGCACTTTGCCAATCTGGGTAATCTGTTTCCATAGCCCATCACTGTTGAGGTGTGCAAAACCCTTCCAGGTGTGGAACAGGCTAAAGGGAAGACATATGGAAGAAAGGAAGGCTGATTACTGCAAGGGATGCCTTATAAAGGCATGGTGGTTTCCCACCATAGTTGAGTTCAGGCATTGGTGGTGTGATCAGGTAGATCTGCAGGAACTCAGGTCAATAAGGGGAGCTGCCCCACTGAACAGCCACAACACAAATTAAAATAAATTCCCACAGGACACTTAAAAAGCTAGAGGATTTACTATATTTATTGTCCCTGTCCCATCTGTTGATCCCACAGTGCTGTGTTTGCCCCAGTTCTGTTTTACTCCCCATAATGAGAGCCAAAGAGCCAAGAGTGAGGCTGCTCAAGAAAAACAGGAACTGAATTTAGAATCCTGCCCATGGCCGGAGAAATTGAGTCTGGAGCCCACAGTTTTGTATTCTGGGCACTTACCCCTCCCGGGTGGCACTGATGTATTTATACGAAGACATGAATGAAACAGAGGTGTGATCTGAACAAGGAGAGTATGAGACAAAAGGGAAAATGTAGGATGGATATTTTTGTACAAGTCGAAACAGTATCCTTCAGGGAGGAGTAGTAAGAGACGTTCCTAGGAAAGCATCTCCTCTAGAACTAGTTTGACTCTCAGCTAGCTGATCTATGAGAACAAAGTTATTTATGGCTCAGTCATAAGTGAGGTTGAAATCCATATCTGCTGCCAGCTTCTTGCGTAAGCTGACTACCAACAGTGTCACTGCGTTCCGCAAGCTTTTGTGCTTTTGCTTTAAATTACCTCCATTCCTGAGGTAACAATCGTCAACAGTGGTACTTTAAGTGGCACATTCCTTCAAGCCAGGAGAAAGGCAGGGTGCAGAAATGCGGGGGGAGTTTGGGTGAATATCACCACTGTCAGCAGCTCAGGGGAGGGACCCCGGCTTTGCGGCTGGGCGAAGCCCGGAGGGGTGGTGGCAGTGGGGAAAGGAGCAGGCACAGGTCCTGATGTCATCCTCCTGCCTGTGCAGCTCAAGCCATAGCAGACAGGAAAGGGGATGTTGGTCTGTCAGATGTCTCGCTGGCCATTCTTTGGCAGGATTCCCTGTTTCCCCCCCATCCCCTCATACTCTTTCCTCTAACAGCTTGTATCTGCAAATAGTAATCTCTTGTCAGCTGATAATGAGCTGGGCTGGAGCTTTGTGATGACGACAAGGTGGAAAGAGGTGAAATAGGAAGATCTGCGCATTTCAAGCACTGTAAAAGGTGCTCTGCACTCACACAAAGCCATGTTCCATATCCCCAGACAGAGGACGCTGACCAGAGGAGGAGGCTTGCTCTGCTGAGGAGGGAGACTCAAAGTTCAGCAAGTCACCTGGGAGTGAAAATAGGCAAAGAGGTTAACTTGCACCACATTTTCCGTCCTTCTGTCTGTACCCAAGGGTGAAGGAGAATCCATTGCATCCTCCTTTGGATGTCCTCATAGAGGAAACGCAGTGGCTCAAATGTCCCAGTGCTGAGCCATGTGCAATCCTTGCCTGGCTGTGCAGGCTCTGAAGGGGAGGCAGTCCTGGAAAACGGATCCCTCTCCATCCCTGCTGCTAATGCTGGGATTCAGCCAGTGGCCTGAGGAAAGGAGTGGATTTTTGAGGTATTTTTGCTTCCTCACCCCTTCAGACTATTTTTACTGTGTCCAGGTTGTCTCTCAGGGACAAAACTGGAACTGGCACCTGCCACCAGGTACATGCACCACCTTTGGAAGGCCAGCTGCAGGGCACCGGAGGCTCTGGTCACTTTTGGCTTTTCCTTGCTGGCCCTGGCTGAGTTCAGACACCACAAGACCCACCATCTCTGTCCTTGCTTTTCTGGGGCAGCCTCAGGGTTTAAGTTCCCTGTCTGTGCATCACTAAGGAATTCTCTGAGATCTCATTTTGTTCCAGAGTTTAGGAACAATATTACAGAGCATGTAATAGTCCTGTGTATGTTGCACTGGGGAGGTGGCATTTCCTGGTCTTCCTCACTGAAGCTACAGCCTTTCTGAGGAACTTGCTGTGCCGAGGGAAGAGATGGGGATGTAGGGACCACAGACTTGACATCTGAATATTTGTGTCAGGTAACCTGAGGAGGACCACATCCTCTGTGGACTTTCCCCCTCAGCCGCTCCTCCATCTCATTATTCCCCATGTAGGGTCCTTTTAGGAGGAATGCCAGAGCATTTTATCTACCCCGAGCCAGTTCTGTGATATCTTCACAGGGGCATTTGAAAAGGGGTGCAAGACACCCATTTCTCCATGTCTGGTATGAAGTTCTGGACCTGCCTGTGCTGTGGAAAATGTGCACCCTTGTGGGATCTCCTAAATGCAGCTCAGAATTATGCTCTCCATACTTCCACTGCCTCACTACTCACAGGTATATCAGCCAAAGCAACTCAAAGGCAGCTGTGGGGCTTGGCCTGCAGGGAAACTGTGTGCGACCCTAAACCCATCCTGGAGGCCACTTCTGCACAGCACTGTGGACCTGCCAGTGTTACAGGGCCAGATGAATCTCACACCCAGGTGTTCCCATTTCCAGGAGCGTAAACTTACACTAAAAGCTGAAGAAAAATTTCAGAGCCTGGAGTAGCAGTTTAATTTTCCGTTCCTGCTCACTGTCTGAGCATAATTCAGGATCCTCCCATAACCTGTTTATACTTCCCTGCTGGGGCAAGGTTTTTACTTCACTTGCTGTAGCAGTGCTGACAATGCTGTTGCAGCCTGTTTGGGAGGGTATCCACAAAGCTGCATCCCTGTGGCTGCCAGATGCTCATCTGCACAACGCTCAGCCTCAAAATAGTTTCCTGCTGCCTTCTTTGGCTCTCAAGTAGTTCTCTGTTATGATCCATGACTGAATCATGAAATCATTTAGGATGGAAAAGACCCTTAAGATTTGGATGCAGCAAAGATGGGTACTGTTGGTTGTTTGAATAGTCTGACATGGGGTTTGATGTCTTCCCAGCCCTTCACAGCCTTCCCCATCTACCTTACCACACCCCCACATCTTATCAGCCAAGTCGAACTGCTTAGACTCAGCCATAAAGCACCACCTCTCTGGGGGTTTCCAGTGCAGAATTGTCCCTGGGAGCCTGTCCTGTTGGCCTTTCATATTGTAAAAAAATTGTATGCAATGATACGGGGCCACAAAGAGCCATGATGGATAACTGGTTGTTAGCCTGAGTTTTCACAGCTAATTTAGTTCCTTCAGCAACGTGAAGAAAAATGCTTTGAAGGAATGTACTCCAAACAACCAGTGTCCCTTGTTGGCTTTCTTCAGTGCTGGAGAGACATTTATTACCCTTTCCTAGAACAAAATATGGCGTTAAATATAAAAGCAGTGGTTGAAATGGTCATAAAATGTATTGGGGCATACTATGGATTTAATTGATTTCAAAGCTCAGATTTAGGAAAAAATTATAGCCAGGGACTTTATTTTTCCAAAAGCTTGGCTTAGTTATTTAATATTGATTTTAGGATTATGATAAAATACGTTTCTATTGATTTCTGTGAGGAAAAATTCATCACTGCAAGAATGTCTGGTTCTATCTACTGGGTGGATGAAGATGTGCACAGATCTTTCTGGCTCAGGACTTTACACGCTGCAGTTGAGTTGGGAGGGTGAAGCAGAATCACAGGTTCCCATGTCTCAAGACAAAGCAAAATAAACCAGGAAAAAAGACAAGCGGAGACCATTCTGGTGTGCTGTGGATTTTGTTAATAAAATGTGGTTGATTGGTCTCCCTTGTAGCAGAACAGAGTTACAACCTTTGCACATCTTAGCTTCAGTCAACTTGCCAATCTGCTTAGCAATTCTACCTTAAAATATATTCTGTTACAAGGTTAAAAATAGTCTTATAATAGAGGTGTCACTTAATTACATTCCTCTGGGCTAGACTGTAACACTTTGAGTTGTTATTTAATATAAATTGGGACAGCGAGTTTCTGCATTTCCATTTTTTATAATACATTTCACAGAATGTCAATTTCATCTTGATTCATGGTACATAACACCAGATTATGGCAATAATTCTGATTTAATCAACAGACTGGCAAATGCCACTCACCATGAGTAAAAAAAAAATTTTTATTTCTGGAAAGAAATGCATGTAAAGTGAGTTAAACAAGGAATACAATTCAGCAGTGGCAAGCTAAACTAAGGAAGATATTCTGACTTTCAAAGCAAAATATATTGATGCAAAGTCAAGATGACTTAACAAAGCTGAAATATTCAAAGGATGGAAATGCCCAGATTATGCATTCTAGCAGCTTCATCCCTACTTTGCACTATATTAAATGGGCATACAGGAAAAGACAAACTATTAAGTCATGCAGGTCTTGAGCATATTGTGATAGTACATTCTATCTAGTAGGACATTTTTAGTCTATTCGTTCCTTAAGGAAAAGATGCTACTAGAACTCACTATAAACCAAGCCAAACTATCTGATTTATGTGAGTCTAGAGCTGCTTTTCTTCACCAGGGCACAAAATAAGTGGAAACACCCATGTTTCTACTTCTAGATGTCTTTACAGAAGGACTGAGTGGTCACTGCTCACATTAAATTCACCTGTTGCCTTTGAGGACTGCAGCCACAGCACTATTTTCTACTGTATTTGTAAGCTGGGAAATAAAATCAAGGTATCACCTTGTGACATGTTGGCTTGGGTATATGTTTACCACAGCGCTTTTCTGCATGTAATATATTAGGCTTGCTCACGTAAAACACCGTTCCCTGTGGTAGGGGAGTTAATGAAACTGTTTCATTAACTTATGCAGCACGAGGCAGAGTTTTGGGGATTTTGTTTCCCTGCCTTACAGGCCACACACGGCTGTCTGACAGCAAGAGCGAGTGTTTGTGCAGTACCGGAGCACTGGTCATTAGCACTGGCAGGTCCTCCAAAGGTTTATGTTCGAAATTACCTCCTGTGCAGTGCTTTGAAGCCAATATCACTGTTACTTATATTGATTTCAAATGTCATAGAAATCTAGTCTATGACTCTTTAGGATCTGAAGGTTAAACTTTATGCCAGTGTCTAGAAATCTTGATAGCGGCAGCACGAGCGTGAGCAGAATGAGTTAAGGCCTTCAGGGACTCCTGAGCAAATCATCGAGGAAGGGAGGCTCCAAGGGCACTCAGCACTTGGACAAGAAAAGGCTTATAGAAGCAGTATTCTGCCACAGCCCTCTTTCACTTAAAAGGCTTATTGGAAATCAAAAAGCAACACTACCCACAGAATTGAGGAAATAGTAAAGCTCTCATAGTTTTCACCAGGGAAGCCCGATCCCAAGCCTGTTGTTGTTGTTGAGGAAGGAGTCCCACCACCCTTCACGAGCTCTGGCTGACTCTGCAAATGACTTAAGGACTCGACAACATTACCTGCTGGGAGAAAACATCACTCTGTTAAAGCCTGTCCTCGCAAACCCAGAAAATATCAACCAATTTACAAGTAGCTAATATCAGCATATCCTCCAAAATCCAATTAGTGGCTGTAACCTTGAGTTTTATCCCTGTCCAAAAATACATCTTGCTCCTTTTCACAGTGGGTTTGCACTCTACCCCCTCCCCAACACACATGCTTCAGTGGCTGACTTTTCCCATCCATGCCAAATTGAAGGTTCTTTACTGTGAGGTAATTTTGTCTGAATTGCCTGTGCACCCACCCATCCCATCCCAATTTTAGTCCATGGCATCTTGTTTTCAAATTAGTTGCTATCTTAAACAGCTTACTGCCTTCAATCTGTTCATTTTGGGATTTCGTTTACCTCCCTGACAATCTCCCATTTTACCTCATTTCTTCCTCAGGCTGCAGAGGCCAGCACAGGCTAATCCCCCCTCATAACTCAAAGTCCAAACCTCTAGAGTATTTAAGATTTTCCTCCATAACACCTTTTCAATTTCAAACCTCTAAGCAATTTTACCAGTGCCCAGAATAGCACATAATATTTATATTTTTCAAGTTTCAGAACCGAAAAACAACCTTTTATTTATTTATGGAGTGCAATACCCCTTTCAGGGAAGTTTGGGGTGCTTCCTCCACAGCTGTGGTTCTGTGACTCCTGTAAAAGCATACACGGGTACCATTTTGTCACCTGTGGTTTCAGTAGACCTTCTTCTTGCCATTGCATTGGGAAAAAAAATCCAGTTCTCAGTACTCCTTCCCCCAATCGCTTCTTCCTCCTGTTTTTCACTTTTTATGTACAAATGTCTATAGCTCCTTCCAGGATACCAACCCCTGCTTTGTCCTTTACAAGCCCCAGAGACAATAAGTGCTGATTGCAAGTAAGGTATCTACATGAAAAGAATCATGTGGTCTACTCATTTAGTCCTTTTCTCTTCTTAGGTGAAAAATCAAAGTCCTCTCACACATAATTCACAATGGATGAAATTCAGTGCTGAGCAGGCCAACCCAAAGGCTGTGCAATGCAGAACTGCCTTTGAAGTGCTGTTTTGAAGGTTTCTGAGAGCTTAGGGAAGTGAAATGTCACTGTGCCAGCCCCTCTGCTCAGGGATGAAATTTCACTCTTTGTGAATTTCAAAGTTTGATTTTTATTCATGTGCTGATTGTTTGAAAGAGCTTGAAACATGGGTCATACCTGTGCATTCCATGGGTGCCTTGCCTCATCAGTAGCAAAAATATGCAGAGGTACCATTATGCAGGGCTTGTTTCCTCAAAGGACTTAATTATTGATTTACTCATAGATGATTAGCAGAGATAGTGCTTTAAGTTGTAAATGCTGCACTTTTCTGCAGGAGCAAGACACACAGGTCACTCTCTTATTCCTCTTTCCTGATGGGATGAATCCCAAATCTACTGAGAGTTTTCAAGCTGAATCCCCCTAGAAAGATGTGCATTGCAGAAAGGTAAAGATTCTTGACATTATCCTCATTCCTAAAGTTTTTTCAAGCAATTCACTTCCGTGGAATTCTGAGAAGAGACGTAAAAGGGCATTGACTGAAACCCAGAGCTCTGATTCACATAAATGTGTATGGATGGATTTGCACCAGCTTTTAGCTCCATCACACATTTTGCATGAACAAATAGAAGGCCCTCTACACAGCCGTAGTTGCAGGGATGTTAATGCTTTGCACATTGTTCTTGCCATTCACTCCATGAATGTTTTATTGTTAGGATTACAACTGCATGAACCTTTCAGGAATCATAGCCAAGCTCCCAAATTTCTCTTTCAGACAAATAAATTCATGTTCTAGGAGCAGGACTGAAAGAAAAAGATCCCAATAGTGTAAGGCAGGGTTGGGACTGAGCACACAGGACAGCAGTGACAGCAGACAGCCCTGAAGCTGACTCTCACAAGCCCCAAGGTGAAGGAGGGAGGTCAAGGGAAATCAGCAGCATAAGGATTTCCTTATTCTTTCCTTATAAATGTGTGGAGGATAGGGATAGTTCCTCAGGATAACACAGCAGGATAAAATCTAAATGGGAACAACTTTAGAGCTTTCCTGCTCCCAACTCCCTTATCAATGTTTGCTAACACCTCACATCCATAAAACTGAGCTGCAAGGAGCACTGCACAGTTTACATCATTATTATCTGTTAAGACAGCTCTCATAAATCAAGGTGGACTTTAAAATTGCCCACATCCATTTAAAATTTTGCAAGGCCTTCCACAGAGAACAACAGTAAATATTTTTTCTGCAGCATACCCAAAGAGGGGTTTTTGCATTGGGCTGTGGGTGGGGAGTTTTCCCTCAGCCTTTTTCCACCTTCTTCAGGTCAAGAGCTGCTCCCAGACAGCAATTTTGCAACGAGCTCTCCTTTATTCACGAGCCTGAGATTGCTTATTGGCATGGAGCAGGTCTGTCCCTCCCTGTGAGACGCAGCTGTCCTCACAGGATTTGTGGCTGATCCCCCTGGCACATGCTGGGCTCTGGATTCCACCTCTCCTGAGGCTCTGAGGCAGAGTTCTCTCAACCCTGCTCATGCAACGAATGCTTGGCCACATTTCTTGGGCAGCACAAATGCTGGAGTCTGAGATAATCTTTGCTTTCATTGCCCCACACTTCCCAACCCCAATGTGAATGGCTCGCTCATAGAACGAGTCTTCCAAACAGATTTTATGTGGCTTTCTGGCACCAGCAAATATGTATTTATGGAATAATAAATAAAGTTTTGGCTTTAGCACACACTGTGAAGCAAAGTTATCCCTCCTCTTAGCCTTGTGACAGATGACTCGGCAAATCCTCCACCCATTGCTCCACCAGCCAGGTAGATGCTCTGTGCTGGAGTTAACACTGCCTTTGGTTATTCACTTCAGTGCCTTCTCCCTTTTGCCACTGGCTGTTTTAACTCTTGCTGCATCATGAGAGCACCAAGCACTACAATTTCCAAAACAGTGGAAACAGTTTATACACGCAACATCCCTTCATCCATAGTACCAAACTCATTGTTTCCTTCAGGAAAAAAATAAAAGGAATACACCAGTGGTGCAATGGAAGACCAGAGTTCAGCAAATTTGAACCCTGCAACAATATGGATTATTAATGCCTGGGAAACTCAGTTTGGAAATTTGTTTCCAATCAAAACCTCACAGTGCTTTGATCAAACCTTGTTCTCCCATCAGGTACTGCCAACCAGCAGGCTCCTGGCTCGTACTGTGGGTTCATTTCCTGGGATGCATCAGGTCCTTGTCAATAGCTGCAGGTAAAACCTTGGAGTAAAATCACTCATATAAAGCTAGAACTTGATCAAAACTTCTTGAAAAACCAACAAATATTGATTTTAGACAGCAGTTGATGTTGGGTCAATTTATCACTATTCTCAGTTCTCACTTTATAGCAATATTTTATATTTAAAAGCACCTAGTGTGCTTTACCTAGGTTAAATATGTATTATTTTTGCAACATTGCACCATTTTTGAGGGTTTGATACTCACTGCTTTTAGACACTGTTGGGAATGGCCAGAAGAAAACTGAAAATATTTGTTCGTTTGCTGTATGGATTTCTGCAATAAACAAGTCAGTAAAAGCTGATGAAGGAATTCATATATGTTATGTATGAGTTATAGACACTTCCAACATTTTTCTTTCTAACTCACACCTCAATAACATTACAGAAAATGTATTGTGTCAGTTTCATTAGTCTTTGCCTTCTCCTTCCAGAAATATGACTGAGGTATTGATTTTACCAAATTAAAATATAATCCAAATCTTTGGCTCTATGAATTTATCTGGTTTTTTTTTCATAGTGCACTGGTTTTCTAACTACCATCAATTTTGTCCCCTGACCTGCACTTCAAACACAAGTATATAAAAATGATCTATTGGTTTCTCATGTAAGTAGCTGTTTAGAGACATGTTATTGTCTCTGGAGTCTGTAGTTTGGCTAACTCTGATTAGGCTGGCTGGGCCTCAGCTCCATAAGTCTGATGCCGGCTGCTAAGAAGGGAGTTGTTCATTTTCAGGCAGTAAATAATGAAATGAAACAAATACAATCTGTAATAGAATCAAATGTGAGCACAATGAGTCCACAATTCAATTTGGATTTAATATAGCCGCTTAATCCCGTTAAGGGGGTGCCCTCATGAGAAAGATGCTTTAGCAAACCAGAGCAGGACTCGAAATGTGAGGGGAGGCTGTTAAAAACGAGTTTGTGGTGCAGGGGGGGATGAGGGGGGTCAATAAAGGGTGAGAGGGGTCAATAAGCTTTTGCACCACAGACCCGAGTCTGATGGACAGAGTGGAGGTTGCTGAAGTGAGTTGATGGAGAACATGGAAAATGTAGCAATTCCCAGTGCAGGAGAATGCTTTATGTTTTCTCTCAATTCTGAAAGTTATCTGAGAGATCCAAGGTGCCAGGAGAGGCATTGCACCCACCTGGATACAATTCACATTTTTTGTGTTGTTGCTGTGATGAAAGTGCCTCACAAGAAGCCAGGCTCATCATTACACGAAGCAGAGGAATCTTCACCTGTGGTAGAAACAAGAAGAGAGAAATGCTAGAAATGAATTGTCACTATAGAGAAGTAGAAGCAGTCATTAATTTTTGTGGAGCCATTGTTTCATCTGGGAATAATTAAGTCTTGCAAGAGGTAGCAAGAAACCTATGCAGTTATGTAATAAATTCTGTTTTTCAAGATAGAGTACTTAAAGTCATATTTTTCCTGCAGGAAATGCACTTTTTTTTTTTACAGGCATAGAACATCTTCCACCAGAATTCACTGTGGGGAACAGGTGGCGTCTTATCACTCCAGAAAGGTAAGGACATACTGTGCCCATAAAACAGACTATGGAGCTAGCTTGGAGGAAATTATCTGGGTTATTAGCATCAGGATGTGGAAAAACACGCATCTCTACTTCAGAGGCTGGCTCTGCAGAAAAACTAGGTCACTAAAATCAGCCCCTTGCTGTATCATACCTTAGTTGCCCTACAAAGCCATTGTTTTTTCCTATCTCTCTTCAGATTAACTCCTCATACAAGAGACATCAGCCAAGAAATATTTGCCACAAAGTGCTGGAAATGCAGGTTTCTTTGTGCTCTTCAACACTTGATGTATTCCCCACTTCCCCTGCTTTGAAACAACCTCTCCTGAATCATCCAGCTAGTCACATTCTTGAAAGTTTTACTAAACTTTATTTGCAGTAAATGCACTGGCAGAACAGTCCCAGTTTATTTGTATCCAATTTGCTGGGACAGTGGTTTCCAATCCTTAATTTTTCTTTTTTTTTTTTTTTACTGAACTCTAAAACATTCCCCAGACAAGTCCAGGTTCCTCCATAGTATTCATAAATCCATCAACAGTGTGCTGGGTTTTATTTCTTTTCTGTGGTCTTCTTGAAAGCAGTCTTTATGGATCATGCGCTGCAAACAACTGAGCTCTACTGATTTCTAGATCTGGCTGCCTTGATGGAGCAGTGCTCACATGGTGCGGTTGTAAGGTGAAGTTGTGAGGTAAAAGTTCATCCCCTGCTCCTCAATGTCCAAAATGGGGAAAGCTGTCTCCTCTCCATGTGAGGAGTCATGAGCAGAGCATTGGTTTGGCCCAGGAACAGACTGTGGCCCTCTGTACCTGGGCACACACCCTCTGAACTGACTCAGCTGGCTTGTGGTAGGAGTCCTAAGTGTTCCAAACACAACTCTTCAATGTGGTGCAGCACTCAGGATAAAATTGATCTTTTTGCTCAGTGGGCCTGCTGTTTTGGGCAGATTGTCTGGCCATGGGTATAGCTGGGTTCCTGCCTTGGATGCTGTCATTGGGGACCTCCAAAGGTCTTTGGCTTCTTAGACGCTCAAATTAGATGCCCGTGGGAATACCTGGCAACTTCCACTGCATGTCAGACGAACTCTCCACCTAAGGCCAGGCCTGCATTTGCACCACCCTTAGTGTGGTGGTCTGTTTACCCACTGCTTTTCTTACCCCATATTGTTCCCTCCCCCTTTTCCTTGCCCCTAGCCCTGGCCACTCCCTCAGGTTCTCCCTATAGGTTCCTGTACCCCAACTCAGCCCATGTACCGCCCCTGCGATCTGAGAAAACCCCCCTGCGCCCGGACCACGAGGTCTCTCTGCCTCTGGGCCTCGCCGGGACAAGATGTAGCCATTAAAGGTCCTTGGAAGCTGCCATGAGGGACCCTTTTCTGCCTCCTTTGCCGTCACTGGGTTGTAGAGCTGACAGCCAGCCGGGGCAAGAGTGCAGGCCCGTCCGAAAAGGACTACGGGAGGGTGAAATGGTCGCTCTGCCCTAAGCAGCCCCGCTGAGCTCTCTGGGAAAGCTGCAGCGTGCTAAACCAAACCTAGCGCTGCAACACCTTAGTTTTCCCTCAAAATAAAACATCTTTATTTTGATTTTGGTGGGTGATGATGACATATATCTAGAGTGGAAGATGACAAAATTGGTCCTCAGAATCAGGGGTGAGTTACCAGGGAAGTCACGCAGTCACAACAGTTTTTCCTCAGTCATGCACTGACAGTCTGAAGGGGAAGCCATTGGGGGAACATTAACATCAAACCTCAATAAGCCACTTCTGCAAACCCATTTTTCGGAGCAAACTCACTTGTCAACACCACTTCATTTTAAACTCCGTGTTGGTGAGGAGGTATAGATGGAAGGAGCTGCATCCTTCAGCCTGGAGAGGTCATGGTAGAGCTGCATTTTGGGCCCCTGTGTACTCAGATGGCCTGATCCTCAACCAAGTTAAGAGCTCAACAGAATTACCACTTGACATTATCATTGCATTGAGGCACTTAGATGGCACCATAAATATACATACTGCTCTAGAGAATACAGATAAACATATTCTCTGCCCTAAAGACCTCAGAATCTGAATAATGAAGTAAAATTACAACCAGCACTTAATCTGTTGAAAATCTCCCATTGCACAGCAGACCCTCAGCTACTTTAATAACAAGGTTGTATCACCCAATCTCATGCGCTGACTATTTAGTGCTGAATTAAAAAATTGTACACATTGGGTGGTTAATACCATTTTCTATCCATATCATATATATACTGAAATAATTTCTTCATGTACTGCTGGATTAAGAAACAAATTCACTGTCAGATATCCAAGTACAGCTTTCTTTTTGTAATTGTGAATGAAGTACGAATATTGGGAAATCTGTGCAAACCATTGGTGCTCTAACCAAAGGAAGATGTTTGTGGTCTTAATGATGCCAGAAAACATGGAACAGCTTCTTCCTGATTCTTCTGCCTTGCTATCCAGGAGAACAAAACACAGTTCATCTCTTCTAAGCAGCAGGTCAGAGTCATCTCCCCTACAGAGGACACCAAACCCCTACAAAGAGTATTTTCCTCTGGGGTGCAAAAGTCAGTCCTGATACCAGCTCAGATATTGCCTTTAGGGAAGAAAATAATGTTGTTTCTGAACAATTTCAGATTGCTGGAATTACTAATTGTCTTCCTGTGCGCATCCACTAAAAGTGCAATTATATCTTTTAAAGAAGGAAATAATTAGAGTGGAAATGAAAGTGTTATGCTTAGCCTACCTTAGAGAAAGAATATCAGACCTTAAGAGGGCATCCTTATTGCTGTCATTAATGTAACAATATAAAAAAGCTGTTGTCCCAGTCTGGACTAGTCATAAAATGCAGCCAACAATTCTTCTGCTGTTGAGTTTTATCTGGTGAAAGGAATGTCTTCATAAAACATGATACTGGATAATGCCAGTTTCCTCCACAGTCCTTGATAGTCTAGTGGGAAAATTTCAATATCCTAGTGTTCCTAAAACATATCCTGAAGGACTAGTCTTTTTCACTGCTGTCAAACACTGTTTTCTGAAGATACGCTAATTTGTGATTGTAATGTGTGATAAATTTGCTGCTTCTCAGAGGCCCAAAGAGTAGAAAAGCTTAATGGTAAATCAAAGAAAAAAATTAAGCTGGAAATTATGTCAAACTTTTAAAGAGAATGTTGGTAAAAACACGTAAAGTAATAGGAGAAATGGACAAGAAATGTGATCCCTGTAACTAAAAACTGGAAGTTGTTTTTGCTGATTGGTATCTCTGCCTGAGGAACCTTGCTAGATTTCAGAGATCAAGGATGGTTGACGTTTTGCAGGAATAGTCTCTCCCTTTCCTCTGAGGTTTGTTAGGCTGCATCTCTCTGGCACTTTTCCAGCTGTTATGGCACGAAGGAGTTGTTTTTCCCTAGCCAGCCACATGGTATATGAACTATGTAAATGTCCTTCTACATGGTAGCTAGCTTTTTGTGGTACCCAGATTAAGATATTTTTTTAAATAGACCATATTCATTCCTAGTCAGCCTGTTAATTTTGATTGTAGCCCATTCAGAAGTGTTCCTTATTAAATACTGTACAGTATTATATATTGTATATAGATTATACTTGCTTTCTTTTGGGTTCTTGGCTGCTGGCAAGCACAAGCTCTCTCTGGGGACCACATATGGCACAAATTAACAAAGCAATCACTTAGAGCTGCTTCAGGTGATCCAGATTTCCACTGGGATATGGGAGAAGGCAGCACACCAAGGTATCCTGTTGCTTGCTAAAGCTCCCCAGTCACACCAGACCATCCTGCACTCAGCAGGCACTTGTCTATGTCTAATTTAAAAATGTCAGAACTTATTCTTCCTTCAGACAGAAGCCGAAATATAGATCAAGACTTCCTTTTATTTCACAAAAGAGAATTGTTCCTTTCTGAGCAGTCCTATTCCTGACAGGCTTGAATTCACCTCACTTCACTTTATGACATTCCTCTGAGTCTACTGATTCATGCAGGGGATCTGGGGACACACTCAGCTGAAGGGAGGTGCCTCTGCCAGATGCACAAAGTTAAGAAGGAGAGGGGGAATCCAAGCTCCTCTCTTTGGAGCCGCCAAGAACAAGCACTGTGTAATCCAAGTTCCTACACAGCCAGGATCCAGCTCTTCCTGGGTCCCTGTGGCAGTAGCACAGAAATATTTGTGATGAACCTGTTGCCTCCACTTCACCTCTGCAGCTTCTACCATGGAAGACACACGGATTCCTGAAAAGGCCTTTGTGATACCAGCTCCAACTGGCACGACCAAAACCACCAGTCTCTGTTTAAGTGGAGATGAGAGGAGGAAGAAAGCAAAACAAATGCTTGTTCGTGTGATTAGGACATTACAGGAGTGTGTAAGGGAGTATCTGTGGGCAGCTTCAGTACTCCATCCCCCTCTGATCTGAAAAGTAGGGAGGCTTGGTACACGTCACAGAACTGGCCAAATAGTTGCAATCCCACCCAGAGGAAAGCACGAGAGTACAGCTTTTTGCCAATGCTGGAAGCTTGCCAAGCTGTGTGGTATTTAAGCAGTCATGACTTTGTCTTCATCTGCACAGATTAAATATGGATGTGTGTATTAATTATGTAAATGCGAAACTGCAGATCTCAATCAAGCAGAGCCAAGGATACACTATCCTTTGCAAGTGTTGATTGATGCCATACACACAAGAAAAACAGAGACCATTCAGCTCATTGCTACGTATATTCTGGAGAGGGGAGAGAAGGAAGAAGGGGAATTTGGAAGTAAACAGTGTTTTGTAATGAGAGTGAAACCATAATGCCATAGCTTTCTGTAATACCTAATAGTCTCTACTCAGCAAAGCAGAATGATTACTTAGCAGAAGACAGCTTTAGAAGGTGGTGAAAAAATTATTTAAAGTGAAATGAACAATATCGGCTTTAGTAAAGACACTTGTAATACGAGTTTTAGTCAAGGGCTGAGGCTGGGCTTTGGTGTAACATGGTAGAAGCACCTGATTTTTCTGTAACTTCATGTAAATCATGAAGAAGTATATGGGAATCAGTGGTATGATGTCAGTGTAAGCTCGATGTTCTGGGACAGAGGACGGATAAACTTTCCAGATTTGGCTTTGTGATGGGTAGCACCAGATTTCGACGTGCTTATCTGCATGCTTAGTTCTAAGCAAAAGAGTATGATGTGGGCTTTCAAGGAAGGTGAATTGGATTGTGCATGTGAAATTTCCAAATTCCTGTCAATGCACACAAAAAATTGGTGTGTTGTTAGAGAAACCTCACCTCCCAGCAGACAAAAACTTGTACCCATCTCCACTCAAAAGAGCAAACCCCAGCAATTCCATGTTTTGTGAACATTGTTCTCTCCCCTGACCTAATTGCAGCCTCCCAGTGTCTTCAGAGAGCCTACCAGAAAGCTGGAGAAAGTCTATTTAAAAGGGTCTGAAGTGACAGGATAAGTAGGAACGGTTTTAAGATGGAGAGTAGGTTTAGATTAAGTATTAGGGAAAAAATTTTCCTGTGAGGATGGTGAAGCACTGGCACAGGTTGCCCAGGTAAGTTGTGTATGCCCCATCCCTGGAAGAGTGCAAGGCCAGGTTGGATGAGGTTTTCTGGTGGTATAAATGCAAGAGGGAATTTTAGGTGAGATAATTTTAACACATATTTTGAATAGATGAGTTAGGCAGGAGAGTGACCTGCAGGTTTAGGATCAGCATTCAGCCCTCTCTCTGCTGCTCTTGTGCTGCTCCATTCCATCCGATGGATCCAGGTCTGGACTACAGGGCTGCTCTGCCCCCACTGATGACTATGGGAGCTGGTAGGGGATGCTCTGGCACACTACACGTGGCTGTACAGTTGCTCTGTGTGCAATGAGAGGTGTCAGAAATCCCCGGAATATCTAAGTAGACTGTTGGCACATAAATGCCTCTTTGGTAATCACAGATCGTGGACACGCAGAAGGCTGCTTTTCCACACACATTCCCTTTTTCATGTCCATCTTAGCTGGCTCTGAAACTGCCTTTCGACACACATTCCCTTTTTCATTTCCGTCTTAGCTGACTTTATATCCCAGAGCAGAAATTCTATGGATAGACACAAGCCATTCCAGGAAAGGGTTTTTCCTATTGAACTGGCTTTGGGATTGAAGCCGGTGCACACATTTAAAGGTCTTCTCTCCTGAGAACCTGTGAGCTTTCTCAGTTTTGACTTTCAAAATCTTTTCCAGGCCATATGTGGGAGCTGGAGAGAGACAGCACTGCATAGAGAAAGAGCCCATGGCAGAGGGCTGGATCTAGATTATTTTAAAGTTCCTTCCAACCCAAACCATTCCCTAATTCTATGATTCTTAATGCTCCCTTTAAATACATTGTCCACTTATCTGAAAAAGTCTACGCTGTGACTCTTGGTATTCCAGTTCTTGAAATGAACTTTCTGTTGATTTAAATCCATCCTATGTGTTACTTACTGAGGTTTCATTTTCTTAGCTACCGAAACCTGTCCTCTGCACCAGGAGCTCCAAGCTCCCAGCGATTTGGTATCACTGTCAGAGCCTGAGCTGGCAGGTCCCACATACATTTGTTTCTAGAAGGAGAATTTGGGTGCTCAAGTCTTGAGCTGCAGGTTTGAAGAATGTTTGCCAGGTATTATATTTCTGCCTTCATTCTGGTAGGTTGTGTATTTGTGCACTCAGCACTTAATTCCCTTTTACTTCACCTATTCAGTCATATTTTTATAAATGAAATTTGGCTAAAATGGAAGTTAAATTCTGAGAAGCAGATAAAACAAAGTGGTGTAGAGACTACATGAATTATTATTAAACATCTAGAGCTTTAGTGTGAGCATTTAAAAGTGTTTCTAAACCTGAATAAATTCTTCTAAAAATAATCTAAACTTGACAATGAAGTTTAAATCATAGAGAAAGTTAGCCTTTCCAGGTTTGTTAGACATAGACAACAAATTACGTACAATTGCATATTCACACACTTTTTAAATTCACCTCTTGCTCACTTGGAACACAAGCTTTAGCCTAACTTCTACTCCTAAAATCTGTAAAACTTTATTCAAAGGTCAACTTAAAAAATCATTAGGAAACTTGATCAGGTGATAACCTTGTAACAATTTGAACAGTATGTCTCTTTGACCTCTGCCCACGCTTCTTGCAAACCTTAAAGCACCGTGTCAGGTTTGAGATGCAAATGTCAATTGAGGGGAGTGACAGTGATGAAGAAGTGTGTGACAGGACTCCTTACCTGTGGACTGCATTCTCCCTCATGTTCAGCACTCAGGTTTCCTCAGGAAAGGACAAGCTTGCTTGGTGTGCTAACCACAAGCACATATTTGAGTCTCAGGTCTTTTATAAAGTGTCATAACTGGTTCACTAGTCATAGCTGAGTTGCAATTCTCTGGACTAAGTGGACTGGCCACCTCTGCCATGTGTTTTACACTATTAAATTCTGTCTTCTCAATCATTTTTTTTCCTGATGTACATGTGGTATTTTGAATGGAAACTATAGGGGAAATACGACACCAAAACCAATTACATTGTATGTAAACTTTAATTATTTTCTAATACCAGTGTCCACCAAAAGGACTTTATATCTTAAAATTTTAAAATTAAAATTAATCTTCTGCTGCCAGCCGGCAGAGTCCATCCTAGGTGAGTATCCGCCTATCCTGCTCCCACATTTTGTTATTTTCTCTCTGGTTGGATCTGTCACCCATTCCTCTATGGACACCATCTCATTAACAAAAATCAAGGAAAAATCCCAGCAATCTGTCAAATGAGAGAGACTGGGGAGCATTTTCACAGAGCTGACAAAGAAGCCAGAACACAGGCAGAGAAACTGAAACTTTCCTCTTCCTGTTTTTTCATTCGAGGTCAAACTGGCTTATGGGACAAATGCTGGGGAGAAATTGTGTATGCTGCTACCTCGGGTCTCCTGAGGAAATGAAACATTTCAGTCTTCTGTGCTTTCAGTGCACAAAACAGCTGAAGATTTTTCTCCTTGAAAATTCTTGCAGAAGCTGGAACGACCTTGAGATCTTTTCTGTGTGTACTTATACATATTCCATGTTTGTGTGTAATAGAGTTTGAAGCTGTTGCATTTAATATTGTGGCATTAAGGAGTCAGAGTTGGGTTAGGAGAAAACTCACCCCCCCCTCACATGCAGCTGAAATCCACGCCACAAAAGGAGCTGAAAACATTTACCTGGGAATCCTGGAGCATAAATGAGACATTGTGGTTTTGTCACCATGGAGATGCAATTGCTTCTAAAGCTCTTTGCTCTCACTTAGCCATCTATATAGTAAGTGTGGGAAAGGTCACAGAGACGTAGAAAAAGAGAGGGAAAAACCTACGAGGAGTGTGAGGGGTGCTAAATGGTCTGAGAAAAAATAATGTGGATCAAAAAGTTTTCCTTTTCCTATAATAAACAGTAAAAAGAGGTTAATGGAGAGCCCCACTCATTTTGTTCCCAAAAATATTTAATTTCTTTTTCCTTAGAGAACTTTAACTAATTAAAAGTTGTCTGATACCAGGCCATAGAAGAGAATGGTAATAGAGAGTATAAGATATTAAAAAACTACAATATTTTTAATAGATAGATGAATATGTGAATAAATTATAGACATAAAGGGCAAATCTTGACAAGTCCTGGCAAAGTCTCATATGAAAGTGAGTGTTAAATCAAGGTTACCACTGCATGTGATTACTCAGTTTGACCAGGTATGTCTACAACTTCACACTTTCACTTGCACATATATTTCTTATGCGCATCCTGGGAAGCTTAAAATTTCCTCTCCATCGCATTTTTTAAAATTTTTATAGAGAATTAAATTAAACTGTGTTGGGAAGAATCAAGGAGTTAATCAAAGATAAAATCCAATCAAGATTTTGCTTGGAAAGTATATCTAGAATTGCCCAGTTACACTTGGGATATTTTTTTTTGTATCAGTAGCTTTTTTATTGCCAAACTTATTCCACAAGAGATCCACACAACAAATGTTCTTGAACAATGTGATTGCATTTCTTCATTTTTAATAACATAAATGAAAATAGTAAAATGGGAATAGTAGGAGCATCACTTCTAAGTAATAAAATGTCTTTCCTCTATTTTGTTCAAAATCACATTTATTTCATTTGCTTTAGGTCATATATTGAAAATGAAAAATTGTCAGAAATCTTTGCAAATTTGAAACTCAACCCCAAATCTGTTAAATACAATTGCTGCTATTTGCATTAACTTGTTGATTCCAGAAAATTTAGTTTTCAGAACATGATAAAGCCTTGATCACCTGTCTGTGTCTGTTTTCTGCTATTTTCACATAGATGAAGTGCTTTCATCCCTTCCAGACAAGGATTCCCCAACCTGCCAAGCAAATAGTCCCAGTTCATACCATAGATATTTATGTACTACAGTTCTCCACACAAAGTCAGCAGTTTTTAACCTCATGCTCAAGGATTTGCCATGGTAGAACTAGTTGTTTCTTGATGTTTATTAGGCTTATTTTTTGGATTATCTTGAGGCTTATTACTTGGATTATCTTGATAGTTTGAAGCCTTATTAGTGCTCTTCAAAATTAACACAGTGCGTACAGGACAGGCAGTTGTGTTTGTTTATACAGGAACATGTGAACTTCAAGTGAAAGAAGAAAATCTGTCAGATGCTAACAAGTGTTACCAAACTGGCAGAATTTCAGGTCTTCATATCAGGACTTTGCATTTTCTCTCCTTTTCTGACTTTAACAGGTTTTGTATGGCTGGATTTTCTTGTTCTACCATTTCCTCACTCTGTGAAACTATCCGTTTACAATCTGAAATGCTGTACAAGACAGCTGAGCTCAGTGGGGCTAATAAATTCACATCTCTTGTCAGATGAAATGTGCTTGAGGTTCAGCCATGCTATTAAAGGCAGAACAACTTCAGCCAAGATGTCGTTTCTGAGAGTGTGAAGACGCAGAAACTGGCTAAGATAGTTCTAATGTACTATTAGGTGACTGAAACCTCCACATCTGCCTGTTAGCATGCTGATTAGATTAATTGGAACGTCTGCAATTGGTTCATTAAAAACCAGAGGTATACCTGTCTTCTCTCTGTCTTACTTTTTAATGTGGTCTGAAAGCAGTTTTATTGAGAAGCTCCACATAAACGGAGGTCTCCTATGATTGTATCTCTTGACCTCTTCTCATACCCTCTCAGGCCTTAAATCATTGTCCTCCACAAGGCTTTTCTGTCTGATGTTAAGGTATGCTCTGTGCAAAGGTGAGAAAGCTCACCCCAATTAATATAATATTTTAGTTCCTAATACCCTTAATGACTAGAGTCTTGGACTCCATAGTGCTCAAAATTTCCTGTCTCGTGAGGAGTAACAGACCTAAAACTTTTTAGCAGAAGAGCACCTGAAGAGAGGGGTTTGCAGTCAGTGTGTGTGTGTATTTGTGTGTGTGAATAAAGCAATGAAAGCTTAAGAGAAGAGTTTTGCACCAAACAAGAACAATATAGGTTATTAATGTTAACAGTACTAAAATAGGAGCAGTATTCGATTGGGGAAGTGTGGGGAAGAACTCTTTGATGTGTGTGCAGTTAATTCACCAGTGCCAAAACTCTGTTTTCATGCACTCACCAAGTCCAGATGTCTCTGCATTCAGTCTCTGTTTCAGGGTATGCCCAGAGAGAATTGCCACTCTGGAGTTTTCCAGCTACATGTGGGTTCATACAAGATCAATCTGGTTAAAAGCAGTCATTTCTGGATTCTGCACCATTTTGAATTGATCTGTAACATACAGAGACAAACAATTCAATCACTGGACGAATATCAAACTCTGTATCCAACTATCTAAGATCTGAAATAAATAATTGCAAATCAATCCTTTTTTCTACTTTAGATAGACAATATATCCATTAAAAAAGCTGACAGCTCATTCAACTTTAAGGGGAAATAATGTTAATGATGTTTTAATGTTGCCAAGTATTGATGTGGGAAAGGCTTACTAAGCATATTCCATGATCATTTCTGAATTATTCAAATAACATTTCTTGTTTGCTTGTCTAGGAGACCAGACCTTTCTGCAGTCTGCTGTGGAGTGCCAAGGCATAGTAAGGCTGACAGTCAGGCAATTTATACCACTCCTTTCTACCACAGTCGCTGTTTCTTGCACGGAGCAGGACAGGGCATGGAGGGAGGAAATGCTCATTTCTGTGGCAGCAGAGACAGGGTTCCTCCTGTGTGTTTTCATACTGCAACAAGCAGAATCCCTGGGGTAAAATTCACCACAGATGCTGTCACAGTGGAGAGGAAACCCTCCAAAAGCTGCAGGGCAAGCTCTGCTCTTGCTCTTTGAGGAGCAGCCCTGCACACAGTGGGGCTGCTGCTGGGGCAGGGTGTTCACAAGTTCCCAAGTGGCTGAGGTGCCACATCCGAATCTACTGTTGCTGAAGAAGTGTTGGAGTGAAAGCTTCTCTGGACTTAGGCCCAGATGAAAGCCAAAGCACAGGAGCTGAATTAAAACCTTTGGACAAGCTGAGATACATGAAGTCATACCAAAGTAAAATAGAAATATAGATTTTTAACTTTTAGTAGAAATACATGCGAAGTGCCTTAAACATTAAAAAGCTGCAGCAGAGACCTAAAACACAGTTCTTCCTGCAGCAGCGTTGCCTTTTCACAGAATTCTTTATTTTAGACAAAATATAGATAGAACAATACTGTTCACATATTTTAGATGGAGTGTTCACATAAACAAAAAGAGCTGAGAGAAACTGTACACACAAATCTGTGTAATACCCATGTAATGCTTACGGCTGTTAGAATTAGACCAGGACAGGTTAAGAAAAGAAAAGCTAGAATCGTGTATTAATTTCATTGGTTAATTGACAAATATAATCCACACTTCTGTGAGAAAAAATTAATTATGGAGAATTAGAAAGAATTAGAAGAAGATGCTGTATGCTGCCTGCTGTTTTGCTGCTGCTGCTGTTGCTGCTTGGCTTTATCATGTAACCCCCTTCGAAATCTGCTTTCAAGAAACTATGAGACTGTGAAATAAAGAACTTTGCAGAACAGCAGCCTCCTCTGCTCTCTTCTACCCTGGTCCGAGAGGGAAGGGTATCCCATCAAAAAATCAATAAAGAAGGAATTAAATTCCTTTCTCCTACATTTCTTCCTCCCAACACCTAGCAAGGAGGGTGGAGGACGGAATAAATGCCCCTCTCTCATCTCAGACACGACTCAGAGTCCATGTGGAATGAGGAGTCAGGAGCACTGGACCCAGAAACCAACCACTCTTACAAAACCAGCTAAGCATGTCCCTTTGGCTTTTAATTGACTCCCCAGTGTCTGAATGATGAAAAAATTATGTCTCTTTTCTTTAAAAACTAAAGAGAAAAAAGGAAAGGGGGAAAAAATAACCCCAAAACTATACATAATCAGAGAAGAAAATGTGCCCAGGGTATTGACATTAATGAGGAAAATCACCATATTTACACCATCCAGCTCTGTTTTCCTTTGCAATATATACATTTTGATGATGATTATGATGATCATTGCTGTCATTATTATTCTTTCCCAGGAAACTCTTTCAGTTATATTCTGTGCCAGATTGAATATGCTTTTCATTGTTTTAGCAATGGGTATTTGGTAATTATAACATCTATATTCAGTGTTACCTACACTCTCTGGAATAGATTTCTTGTTCTTTTGTACAGTCAGACCTTCCTGAAGTGTGTTTCTACATTTCCACTAAAGAAGAACATCAGCTCTACCACTGCCTCTTCAGCTTAATTTCCACAGAAATCCTGTGTGGTGTAGGAAACAGTGTGTGTTCTTTCTCCCTCTGTAAAAGATAGTTGGTGCTTTCTCCTTCTTAGTGCCTGTTAATGTTTTATTGACAAAATGGAACCTCCTTATGCTTTTTCTTAGTCAGTTTCCTATTGACTGGAAAGTCATAAATATTTTTCTATTTTTCTTTCCTTCTTTCCCTGTCCTTTATTTCTCTCTTTCTCTCTTTCTCTCTCCCCTTTCATTCATATTCTAATAGATAAAACTTTCTTACAAATGAAACAAAAAAAAAATTACAAACTTTCATTTAGAAATACAAGAAAGCTAGACTTTTGAAGGATATTTCAGCATCAGCAAGAAATTCTTTGCATCTAGGATGAAGATAATTCAGGGAAGGGAGGAAGGAAGATACAGGAAAAGATATGGAATGGAGGGAAGACATTTACACAGCACAATTCAGTGACACGCTCTGGGATTTTGAAGGATCTTGGGACCTACTTTCTAACACTGATGTCTCTTTTTTGTTTTGGAGGGAGGAAAAAAACTGCACCACGGATTTTAACAAAGCTGATGAGAACTGGACTGCTTGCATGTTCAGGCAAACAACTATATCCTAATAATTTTGCCCAGTTCTAGTTTTGTTTTTGCATCACAGAATTCGAGTCTTCTTTATGTACCTCCCACTACAAAAGCTGAGACCAATATATTGTTATTTCCTCAACATAAAATGCAAAATAATACACTGATGTAATAATGCCAATCCAATTTACTAACACTTTTAAAAGAGTTTGCATGGAAATTATTGATATACAGTGATTCCAAAGGCTTTGTAGATCCTCTACAGAAACCCCCAGTTCCTGCCCACTTGGCTCAGTCATTTTTCTTGGGTCACACAGTATGCAAGACTGTGAGCTTAATTTATTTATTATATTAAAATATTTTTTCTTATTTTCCTGTCCCCAAGACAGCTGAATTCCTAGGAAAGACAGAGCAGCGGCACATCAGTTATTTTTTCCGCTGTCAGATGAATACATCTTCACTTTAATGTGAAAATTCCAGAAGATGTATTATGTATACAAATGTGTTACAAGCTGTGTCATGACACACAGAGAATAAGATGTGTCTGTTTGCCTGAGGTTCCCTCAGCCAAAGTTGTTTACTTCCTCCCAGCTCTGCCTGGCTCTTGCAGTGAGAGAGTCTTTAATCTACATCCAAAACACCCATTGTTCTGGATGTCCTCGTTCCCTGACAGAGGAGGTCTCTCCATCTCCTCTCCCCGCTCTGAACAGCACAGAACAACAAAGCTCACGCTCTCTGAAGACTCTGGAACTCATCTGTATGAATTTATGAATCTTGTATGAGGCCATGTGATGACAAATGTTTATTTAGACATATTGCACTTCATTTAATAGTTGGACAAGAGCAACAAAAGAAAAACCTGTCACTGAAATAACAGGAAGGCACTTGCTGGTCAACTCAAATGACCAGGATAGAAACTCTTGGAGAGCTTCCTCTGATGGAGCAACTCAACACCTGATGGCCTGAACATCCCAGACTGAGCCCAGGAAATTGATTGAATGAGGATGCAACACAGCCATTAAAAAAAAATGCTGTTATGATGAACCAGCCATCCGGACTTGTGTTTTATTCATTAAAATGAGTGTGACATTTCTACCTTGTCTGTCTGAAACTTCAAAAGTACCATTTTCCCAAGCTTAAACATGTTGCTAGACAAACAAATTGAGAATGTACATTAGGTATAAAAAACCATTAATGAATATCAAGAATACTTTGTGAATAGTCAAGTCAATACCCTGCCAAGAGCCCACCATAGCAGAGACACAAAAATAGACTAGTTTGACTTAAAATTCATCCCAGCCACAAGGACATAGGAAAACAACCATAATTCATCTAACTAATAAGTGAGAAATAGAAGGAAAAAATGAAAGCAAATGGTCAATAATAAGTTTTGAAACTTAAAGAATGTAGAACTTGAGTCATTGAGTCTGGAGAAAAGGAGTCTCAGGGGAGCCCTTAGTGCTCCCCAGACCACCTGAAAGGAGATTGTAGCCAGGTGGGTGTTGGTCTCTTTTCCAAAGTAACAAGAAACAGGACAAGAGGAATGGCCTCAAGTTGTGCCAGGGAAGGTTTAGTTTGCATATTGGAAAAAATTTCTTCACCAAAATGGTTGTCAGGGATTGGAACAGGCTGTCCAGGGAAGTGATCACCATCCCTGGAGGTATTAAAAGGCACATAGATGTGGCACTTGGGGACGTGGTTTAGTGGTGAACATGGCAGTGCTGGGTTAATGGATGGACTGGGTGATCTTAAAGGTCTTTTCCTCTAATTCTGTGAAATACAGCCATCATCTCTTCTCAAACACAGGATTATAGTTTTGGTTGATAAAGATGACTGTGTTGATATAATAGGTTTGGGTTTCTTCAAGGCATTTGACTTAGCAAGACACGACATTTTGGTTAAGTAGTTTGTATTGTATGGAATTAACAGAACACATATAAGATGGCTTAAGAATTAGTCATGTCACATCTCAAAAGGTAGTTGTTAAGGCTGAGGTATCAGCAAGTGAGATTGTTTCCTGCACTGTCCTAGGAAAACAATTCCTTATCTAATGCTGCCTGATATTTTCATCAGTGACTTAGCTGATTTTCTTTATTTTCTTTTTTTCAGACCATGAACACACCACTCCACCACCACACCCCCACAGCAAACTAAAGCTGACTGGCATTAGGACTGCTTTTCTCAGTTAATCTTCCTTTGTCCCCTGGGAAGGAGTCCACAGATTGACAGGTTTAAGACCTTTGACTGGGACAACACTAAATCTTTCCTTGTAACATTTGTGAGCAGCAACGGAACGGCGTAATATTTAATAATGAAAGCAGACTATTGGCACAGTCTGGTCCAATTTCTGTGGTTAAATACAGGAACCACCAGAGAATATTGAATGTTAATGCAGTCCAATGCAAGGAACAGCAACTGAGAATCAGAACAGAAATGATTTCTTCAGAGAGGAGGCTGTCCTGGAAAGGATACATAGGTTCATTAGCAGTGCTCTGTTGAGAGAACTAACCTAGTATTTGGTTTCATAAAGGGGTTTAGAGAGCAGCAGAAGGAGCAGAAGGAGGGAGGATTATTGTTTGTCAGAACTAAATGAATTTCTGAATGGAATGGCTGACACTCCTGAGTGGTGCAGAAAACACTGCAATGTGTCTGGCTGAGGCATTTGCTATTGTGTTCAGGATCATACTTACTATCACATTTTAGAGTTAAAGCTGCTTTCGCATATTCTTTGTGGTTCATATTGTTAAATAACCCAGCATCTGCTGATTGTGCTGGCTCCCAGCCACAACTATTCCAAGGATGACTTGCAAGTGGCAATCCCAGTTGTCAGATAACTTCTTTATAGCAGGTCTCAAAGACTGGGAAAATGGCAACACCTTCTACAGAGGGAGTGATTTATTTGGACTCTGCTTCCTGCCACAAAGAATTCATAAAGACCTGGCTGAGGTCGAAAAGATGGGTTAGCCCAACAGCAGGACACAGGTTATGGCAGGAGCCTCCAGCAGAAACCCTAAACCACTGTTCCATTTCTTCCCATCACCCAGGCTACAATTGCAAGACCTTGTTGCTGCAGGTTTGCCAGGTTGCCCTTGAAAGCTCTTCAGATGGCCCTTCCAGAGCCTGCTACAGTCCCTCCTCTCCCCTCCCCAAACTTCCTAGACCAGTTCTGAGCCACCTTCTGCTCCCTCCCCAAGCTGCGCAAGGAAGTGAAAGCTGGCACACTGCAGTGAAGAACTGGCTGCCTTGTAAAAACCTGCTAAATCCTAGTCTGATGTACAGGTCTGGGAAATGTGGGCACCCTGATGGACACTGGGCTACATCCTTGAAAGAGCCAGCAATCTCCTCCCTACCCCAAGGAACCCTTTCATCCATCTCAACCAAAGCATGATAGCCAAAATTCTTCGATCTTGTTGCTCATATTAAAGCACCTCCTTTGATCTCCACCTTTGCCCACCTAAGTAATTTCAGGAGAAAATTCGTATTATGCTCATGTCATACAAAAGGCACTTACCCAGGCTGCTGGGCTGCTCTCGGTTCACTGATTTCCCCCACTGTGTGTACTTCTGTTTGGGAAATAGATCTTGTGCACTGTAATTCCCTTTTAACAATCCTTTGTATATTAATGAGGTTAGAGTTAATCTATCATTTGCAAATGGCCTGCTGTGAATCAATAAAGTTTTCATAGGAAATAACAATCCAGCTGGGATATTATTAGAGAAAAAAATCAGAGGCCTTTTCAGGCAGAATAGCATGATAATGCTGCTTCTTTTGTTGCTGTCCTAGTGATAGGGAGCTGGGAGGAAAGGTCCCAGAACCCATGTCCCAAAGAAAAGGGCTTCTGTAAGGTTACCACTAAAGAGCCGTGTAGTCCTACAAGTCCACTTGGTTTTGATCTTATTCTTAGGTATTAAAGAAGTTTTGTATTTATTTGGAAAATCAGAACATCATTTAATCTTCTGCCTTCTTTTATTTTTTCTGGGCATTTTTTCCTCAAAATAACCCCATTTAAATAGCAACATGGCCTCCAAAGGTAGGATCCCTCCCCAGTTTCACTTAGTGCTGCAGCTGATTGAAAGGTGCAATCCTACAGAGGAGGGAGCACCACATGGGCAAGCTGTAAATAGAACAGGCATCTCCAAATGCTTGATCCTGGTGAGAAATTCTGAGCTCACCATATTTGGCTTTAATTTCCTGTCATTTCCTCTCATGGCCCGACTATTAATATTGAATTGGAATTAGCTGGCTACCTCTTGTAGTGAATATTAGAGACAAAAGACTGATCTGTAGAAGGTTGCTGGCCTTTTCCTCTTGTTGCATGGTAACCCAGCATCAAGGAAAGGCAGAGAGGGTAAGAGAACCAGGCAAGGTTGGAACAACATCACAAAGACACAGAGGCCTGCCTTACAATTCAGCCAAACAGACAGTGGCTTCACCCAGATTTGAAGGCACCACTGGGAGTTCATCCTGTGGAACTGAAACCATCTGTTCTCTTTAACAAGGATGCATTCAAGAATTGAGTAGCTGGAGTCAGAGAGAGTGACACGCATTTTAAAAAGGAAAGCACTGCTTGAGTATTACCAGAATTGAGAATAGTCCTACTCAAGACTATGTGCCAAACAAGGCACATGTAAATTATGTCTCCTCTATTGATGCTGATCTGAATTCTGAATTCAGACTTGCTTCTATATGCAGTAATTAAGGTTGAACCACTTGGAAGCCTAATAGTGTGTATAAATAGGCAGGTGCAGACTAACCATTTCCCTATACTCTGACCAGCAGAGCAAAGTAAAAATCTAAAATTTGGAAATGCCAGGCTTTGAGTTGCCTGTGAGTGCTTCCTTTATCCCTAGGAGAGTATGCATTAGGATATACTCTCTAATTACAGGGATATTTACTATTTTTCTCTAGCACCCTTGCCTTATTCAGTATTTGAGATCAATGCTGATTATTTAACAAGCAGCAATTCAGTGTTTTACTCCTTTGCCATTCTATGCCTACTGATAGACTATACAACATAAATACTTTCCAGCCCTGTCTGGAAGTTAAAAACCTTAATTTTCTTAATTTTGAGGATTTCTATTGGGCTCCAGATTACATCACAGTGCTCCAAAAGCTTCCTCACACTATGCCCTATTCATAAACCAGGAACTGAGGCAAAAATGGTTGAATGTAAGAAGTCTGCCGTTGGGTGCCCTGTTAGTTATGTCTCAAGGGTGGGGTGGGCATGTTCCACACTGAAACCTGTCAGCCGGTTTCATCTCAACTAGGAAATCCCCTGGAGATGATAGAAGATCCCACCAGATTTCTTTCCAGAGGAAACATCTTGCCTAAGGAGATACATCTAAGTCCTGCTCTCAGAGAGAGCCAGGGCATTGCCAGGATGCAGAACACACCTGGAGTACAGTGTTAACCATTATGACATGGGCTTTTTACTTTTTGAATGACTGGACTTAAAACCAGCTTCAGATATCTGAAGAGGGCTCCACCAGTTTGTGTTGGAGCTGTGAGTCCAAACCTGTCCAGCAAAACAGACACAAGGACATCAGCTAGGCAGACAGCTGTGAAAACAGGAACTCATTGTTGATGATAATCTGTAAAAAAAACAACTTCACAAAGCTATTTGGGCAACCGACATGCAGCAAAACACTGAGCATGATTTCCAAAATCCACTTGGTAATCACAGTAAGAAGCAATCTCCTCTTAGGGACACCTAAGTGCTCAGAAATCTGGTCCTAAGGGGTTTGCCAGCATTATATTTGAATTCTGAAGCAGAAGAAAAATCTTGTTAGTTGAAAAGGCATTGAACAATTCTAGCAATAACAGACCACATAAAAGATGAGATGCGAGGTGACTAATTCTTAAGCCATCTAATATGTGTTCTGTTAATTCCATATAGTACAAACGTTTTAACCAAAATATCGTGTGTCGCTAAGTCAAATGCCTGGAAGAAATCCAAATTAGGCCTGAATGGTCCTTGGTTCCTACCCAGTTCATTCCCTTGCCTCCAGGCTCTCCTTCCTCAGGGCAGGATCAACCATTTCTAAATTATCTCTAGTGGCTATTTTTGTGACCATTTATTAGCATAGAATGATTGTAAAGCTGAGTCATTACAAAGAACAATGAAGTTAAATAAAGGTTTAAGAGCAGAAGTGAGAAATGTTTCAGGCCCAGTCTTCTAGACAGCTTGACTATGAAACACCTGAAGTTTTTTCTTTCAGTCTAATGAATACATGAAGTGTAATCCATGAAGTATTCTTTCCTTTGAATCTGGTTCAGAAATCCATGCTGTTACACTAGATTTTGAGACTGATTCCCAATGTCTTAAAATTATAATGTTTCATCTATATCATCCTCCCCATTGATGAGGCTTAGAGTTTGCACAGCATTTCAGAAACAGACTTCAGACACAGCACAAATCCTGTGACTGGAAATTACTTTTGTTTAGTTTAAAGTTGCTAAAGCATGAAGTTTATTTTCACAACTGAAACAACAAGCAAAGGGCCTTTAAAGGAAAATCTGAATATCTGCACAGTAGGGACTGATTAGGTTCGGAGGAAAAAAGCCAGGTGAGTCCCTCTACTATCAGTGTCCAGTGTGGTGTGTGATGAGGGTCAGATAATGGGATATTAATAAGACTGCTGAACAGCTTTTTTCCCCACCACCCCATGCAAGGCACCTGCCTCTATCTGTGTTGCAACATCAGTTTGACTTGCCGTGGCTTGGCTGACTGAATTCAGAGATGCATGCAGGGCACCTACTTACAGGGTAGTTGTATTGAGCTGGGGATATCAAACTGCTAGTGCAGAAGTACCAAAAACTGGCTAAATGTTAGGATACAAAGACAAGCACTGAAGGGCTCACAGATACAGTAAAGAAAGTCATCTATATCTATATGTATGCATGGATACACATACACACATCTATAGGTATTGATTCTGTCTTACTGTCTGCAGAAGATAAACAGTGAACAACATTTCTTCCTGCATTTTCATTCTACAAAGTGTCTTTTCTGTTTCTATAGCAACTTCCGCTGTTTGTAACTTGTGGTTCATGCTAAAAATAACCTTATTTCAAAGGGAGAAGATTCTAAAAAGTTAGAATAATTGGAAAAGATGGCCATTTTAAAATGAAATAAAGTCATAGACTATGCTTAATAAGTAGCCTGTTCACCATAAGAAGCACTGAATGTGACATCCATTATGTGACTTATAAAATAGAAATGGGGCTTTTATTAGTATGTCTCAGGTTCTTTGTTACAACCTGAGTTACTGCCTTTTGAATGACTATGTAATGTTCTCCATCAGAAATGCAGCCGCTTGGTAATGAGTAGCAAAGAGTTCCACCCCTAGACATACTTGTCTTCCTGCCATGGCACCCCTCATACAGACTGCAGTGCAATAAATGTCATTAACATGCTCCGTTCTCACCTGAAGAGGTTGCAATAGGTGTCCCACATCACACAAAACCAGATTTTGTGAAAAAGAGCTTTAGCAACGAGCAGCAAGATAAACTCTGATGGATACTGCTCATTTTATCTTTAAATGAACAGAAAGTTTTTTATGGGTCATCCTTCAGCTCCAGGTAATAAAGGTCTGAAACAGCCCCTCCCCTTGCCCTTAAAACTTTATGAATAAACATGGTTTTTGAAGGGTGATTAGCCTTCCTCTCCATGCTGTGTTGCTGTAGTTTGGGCAGTGTAGAGTGTTTTATAATATTTTGTATGCACAGAGAGTCCCACATTCAATACAAAAACCACAGCCGTGAACTTTATGGCTGCAGGATTGCACTGCAATGAGCAGAGCAGGAGAAATGTCCTTAAAGAGATCTCAGAGCCTTCACTGATTTCTCTGCTCTCTTCTCCACACCATGCCCCAGCAGTGGCCCCGCCTCTGTGAAACAGAAAGGGCTCAGTGTAGGACATGGACAGAGCAGCTCCATCCTAACCTCGGGTCTGTGTCTAAACACTTCCCTTTGGGAAGGAGGAGGAGAAATGAATTGCAAGAAAAATGGGCAAACAAGGAGGTCAAGTTTGTTAATAAGCAACTTCCTTCTTTTGTGCCATAGCCAATAAAAAACAGTGAACGCAAGGGTGAGGCACTGACAACCCTAGCTTTAAAATACACTGAAGGAAATCTGAAAGACCTTAATTAATTTTTTTTTTTTTTTAGCTAAACTGACTACTTGTGAGGACAAAGACTGCAAAATATTTGTTCTGAACAGACTACATTGTCAGCAGCCAATAAATTAAACTGTAATAAATTGAGTCATTCTGCTGCCGCACAGTCGTGCACAGACTCTCCTGCTGGGACAGTTGCACACTGGTGCAAGCTTCTCCTTGAACCTACTTTGCTATCCACATCTTTCTCCAGGCTGATGATTTTCAATTATTTCCTTGTTGATCTGTATTTTGCCAGGGAAGGTGCAGAAGACTTCTGTGCTCCCCTCCATTCCTCATTACATTCTGCAGATCACTTTTCTTTATCCTCTCCTCTGCTGCCCCCTTTGCCTTCTAAAAATTTGTTGGACCTTTCTAAGTTATTCATATCCCATTTCAGCATGAACAAATTTTAATTGCAAGGACATGTAATTATGGAAAGAGATATGCAATAGTAGGAATAGTTATCAAAATGTTACAATTTTAAGGCTTTTGGCACCCAGGAAAACAGTTTGCCTGTCTGTCCACTTGATTTCCCAAGTAAACTTTAATCATGTGATTAACTGTGGCAAACTAGAGATTAACTCTCCCTCTTGCCTTTCTTTCCTCTTTCCACAGTTTTCAGATCTCTCCATCTTTGTTGCTGTTCTTTACACCACCAGTCTTACAAAAGACACTGGGAGATAAATGGTCTCATCAGACCAAGCTCTCATCAGCTCTAGACAGGAGCAGAGTAGGTACTTCACTGCAAATTTACTTTTCTGGATCCAAACCATTCTATTCTTTCTGCATTTCATTTTTTCAGCCTGCAATGCCAGAAGCAGCTGGCTCATATTAGTTTGAATTATCCCAAGAATTATTATCCAAAGAATTAAAATCCCAAGGTGCCCCAAAAAGTCAAGGTACAGCATTTTTCTTTCACCAGCTTTTGACCAATCCCCATGCCAGATGTTCTACAACTGATGCCAGCTTGTTTAGTCACTTGTATCTTAAATTCTTAACCGAGACATGAGGGCTAACAGCATTTTGTTTGCTCACAGACATTCTCAGCTGTTCTCAGATGATGTAAATGGATACAGTTCCTAAAAAGCTGATGTGCCCTGCACGAAGTGGTTGATGAGCCAACACATACAAGACTCTCTGACTCCTTCTGATGCTGGAGGATTACGAAAAAATTCAAATTTTATTTGAGATGGGCATGCTGGTCCTTTGGTAATGCATGGAGAAGAAACCTGGATGCCTCTTACTGTCTGCTTGCTTCCAATGTCATCAGCTATTTCATGGTGACAAATATATTAAATAAAATGTATTCATATCAAAGGCACCTACTCTCTCAGGAAGGTGCTGCGCTGCCTTTAAAATGCTGACATCTTAAAGTTTACTAAGGAAGTAAGTATTTAATTCAGAATATTACCAACATTACCAACTGTTGCAGCCATTTTTCTACTCAGGGGCATTTTTGGTGTGCTGTACAGAGCATGCTGTACTTTCTTAGAGCTGTCAATAATTATTCAGAAAGATTCTTCTACCACACCAAATTCACTGCAGCTGCTGAGGTCTGAGGCTTTGGTGGAAATATGTGGTGATTTTTTGCTGTGTTTATCTCCATTGATTTCTGATCTGTTTGTATTCGAAGTTACCTTATGAAAAATGAGGAAGAGTAGTCTCTGATTCCTCTTAGCTCTACCCTAGGAAAAGCAAAGGTTCCTAGAACTTCCTCCTTGGCAGACAGCAGGAGGAATTCTCCCTGAATCTATGAAAAGACCTGAGGATGTCCCAGCTTGATGCCCAGCCCAGCCTCTGGAGGAGCCAAGGAAGGCTCTCCTCTCAAAGAACTCCACCTTGGCTTACAGCGAGCCCAGCACAAACTGAGCAAGTCTGCAGGAGCTTAAGCATCTTGGGAAGTCAGGCAGTGTTCAGATATGATCTTAGGGAATAGCATCAATGTTTTAATTTTTGAGAGTGCTCAGAGGACACGAGCCACAATCACCTGCACAGACAGGGAGACCCCTGGCAGCCCTGCAAAGAAGCAACTTTCACTGAATCCAAAAGGGCTCGTCTTGGTAGGGAGCTTGGAGGCTTTCCCATGGAAAGGTAACTACATCTTCTGGGAATCCTTGCTTGGAAAGTCAAGGGTTACTTTTGTGGCTCCAAGACAAATGCAACCTTCAAGAAAGCTGTTTGAGTGCTGTGTGACATCTCTGCCTGCTCCTGCCCCAGGTGAAATTCACATTTCCACACAAGGAATCTGCACAAGCTCAGGTTATTCAGCCATGATGGAAAAGTTCAAGGTTTTATTAGGGATGCTAGACGCACACAAGCCAGACCTCGATGCAAACCGGAGCTGGGTATAGGCTGTTATGCAGGTGTTTATGCCTCGGTGCTTCCAGGGAGCACTTGCTTGTAAAAAGCAGCTGGTTCCAGGCAGAAGTAGGAGATTGTACTCGGCCACCTTCTCTGCTACATCCTTCCTGTAAGAAGTTCTACCAATCTCAATAAGAAATGAACTATTCATAATGGTAACTACTCTCTTTTCTTGATTGCCAGTAACATACACATATTCATTAGAGGAGTATTTTTCAGGGGAAGGTTCAACTCTCTCCTTTCCCTTAACTTCGGAAAATCTTTACTCTCTTTAGTCTGTGGCAAAGAACTGCTTTTAAAGTGCAGGTTGTAATCAATCTAACTTTAGCCCTAATCAAATCCACATCTGGAAGACATTAGGATGCACTGCAATTTTTAAAGTGTGGGCACTAGGACTCACTTGTTATTTTAAAAAGTGATGTGTGTGCTGTGTTCTAGACCGCTCTCGGCACTTTGTACTTGAATGTGTATTTTAATTTGTGTTCCATTATGTTGCCTTTTTCTTTTGGGAATGGTTTTCTGCTGGCCTGTGATCTGCTTCATAATTCAAGTGGAAAGTTTCTGAAAATATAAGAGGCTTTAATGCAAGACAAAAAGTGGTTGTAATTTTAAAAAGTAAAAGGCATCTGTATCTTTTACTGGAGTGCAGTGGTTTATAAGCTTGTTAGGGGATGAGGAAGCCTGGATATTTTAAGAGGTGGGATAGGTCTTAGAAACTGCCCTTTGCTCTTCTAATACGCTCATGAACATGTATCTAGGGGATTTGAAGGTCCTAGGTCACATTTACTTGCAGGCAAAAAATATCTGAGGGCAACTTCTGACAGATCATTTTACCAAGGAGATGTGACTTCCACATGCATCTGGCCCCTGGATTGCCTACTCTGAGAATGATTGCTGCCTGAGCCAGTAGGGTCAACCAGCCCTCATTCCTCTCCCAAGTCCCTGTACTCCTAAGGATACAGGAACTGCACAACCCAAATGAGAGCTGAGGTGTACGTTGGACGAATCCCCGATCTGGATAACTGAGGGGCCAACACTGTAGGGAGTGCACAAAGCACATCATCTACTCCACAGCCTATAGGTGGTCTTAGGCCCTTTCAGCTTCACTAAAAGTTTGAGCACATAATAGAAGCCTAAAAAAACCTGATTTTGACCCTACTTTAGTTTAAAGGAAAATAATGCAGAGAGGGGGGCACAACTGAGAGTACAGAGGGCACCAGGGCAGGAACACAGGGGAAGGTCAGTGTGAGCACTCAGAGGTTATTTCCAGGTGGACAGGAGTGTCCTCTCCTTTGAATCTGGGCCATGCTAATCCCCTACTACTGAACAGATTTATAAAGCAAAGTTACTTAAATCCAGAAGCTTGCCTGGCACCATTTCTAACCAGATCAGTTATTTTCATTACCGTGGCTGAGGGCCGTGAGTTAGAATCCTTTTAAAGTCAGAAAACAGCTGGGAAAAGAGCTTCAGAAATCATGTCCTCCCAGGATGAGTGAAGGTGCTGTGTTTTTAAATTGTTGAATACAGGGTGAACTTAAAAGGAGAGACTATTTCCATTCTTCCCGAGGCAAGAATCACTGTTGGTTTCCTTTGAGCATAGTCCCTTTGCACAGAGCGTGCAAAGCAGCTGAAAGTGTCTCTGCATGACCTCAGTCAGCCTCCAAACAGACTAAGCAGGATGTGAAAGAAGCAGCAGCCACTGGGTGTGTCTTGCCTATAAGAAATTCATAAGGCTGAATTGGCTTGCAGCTGCCTTTGAGCCCACTGTAAGGAATTACCATATCTTGTCTGGCAGGCCCCTCATGGTGAGGGAAATAACTCCCTTTCCAAAGCACGCTGACGGAAAGCACAACCAAATTCTCTCTGCATCCAGTGGCAGAACTCCTGTTGAATGGTGGATGCTAACATCCTCCAGGGATGAGGGGGAAGAGGGAGCCCTCTCCAGCTGGAACTGCAGCCTGGTAGAACAGAAAGTGTAGGTTGGTGAGATATTTTCATTATAAGAAAGCAACTATTTCCATATTTTCTTTTTTCTTGTAAGCTGAGCAACTTACAGAGCCTTCCTTTCCTTAAAAACTCTTCTCTCAAACAAATCCTTTCATTATCCAACATTCACACAAGCTTTGGAACACTTAGACCATGACAAGTTGGAAACTCATCTCTCCAATTCAAACACCGGCACTTCTAATCCTCTGAAACGCACTGGGTGTTGTGAATTCACCTTCCTCTCTTTCGAATTTTGCATTTGCATCTGGTAGCCTTTTTTTTTTTTTTTTTTTAATTCATGCATGTCTCTATTGGCCTCAATTCCTCATTATTGATGCATTTTACACATTTTCTTTCTGTCCAGCTGCACAGCCTTGCTTACGTGTAACACAGGGTCTGGGGCAGAAAGTAAAATGAAGGCTGTGTGTCCCCCTTGCAGGCAGGATGTCCTTAGCTCTGGCATGGGGACGTGGTTAGTGAAGAGCTGAGCTTTGCTGCATGTCGATATGGGCTGTGCAAGTCAGACGATTTTCTCCATTATCCTACAAGAACATAATTTCTTTCTGGAGTGTTTTGAACACTTCCTCTCATATGGATGGTTTTAATGGATCATTTCTCCAGGAACAGTGCACAATACTGCAGGGCACTTGACATTTATATCAAGGATGTAGGGCAAAATTCTATTGTGCTTTATAAATAGCTGTGACTATGCTATTAGAAACCGAGGGCCAGATAACATCAACTGCCAGAGCATTTTGTCCCATGATGGTACAACAGGGTGTGATTCCTGGGACTGAAAGTGACATCTGTAATGTTTATACATTTTTATGTTTATCTGTGTTAATCTCCATCATAACATTGTATCTGCTTTGTTGGGCTGTAAACAACAATCCATGAGTATCAACCATGAGAATACCTTCCCTTCAAAGTTCCAACAAAGACCAATAGCTTTGGGGCCTAAGCCATTGAATTTTCCCAAGAGTTTTTCCAGCTTGTCCTTCATATGTTTAACAGCTTATAAATTGGATTTGTTATGATTGTCCTGGAAACCAGATTCTCTTCTATTTAGGTTCTTATCTTGCCATCCTTGTCTCCTAGAAGAGCCTAAAGCAATACAATTAATAGTTTATTCCTGAAACCACTGATCTAAATGTCCGATTATTTTAGAAAGACAAAGATAAAAATGCTTTTGAATTTGTAGTCCTGTCCTTGAAAGAGTGGAAAAACAATACTAGAATACAGAATTCCATTTTAAAGAGGGTTTGAATATTCATGTGTTGTCTGAAATGCCTCCTCTTACCAAAGGTATAAGAATGCTATATTCAATTTATGTGGAAGACGTGCTCTTCAAAGTTAATCTTCACCACATGCTTATGAAGTTAATCACAGTAAAGGCTAATCACAGTTAACAGTGAATAGTGTGGGGGAAACAAACTAGAAATAAACTGCCAGGCAGTAAACTTCTCACATAGCAGAGCCCTCTTGAAGCTCTGGTGCAAACATCCCTAGACTCCTAATTTATCTGACTTCTCCTATTTTATTCACTTTCATGCTTCTTACAAGTATCTGTCACATATCTGCTTAGCTGCATTAAACCACTGTAGAAGGAAGACTTTGAAACAGAGAATTTAAAATGTTGAACAGGCCAGTGATCACAGGACTACGTAATTAGCCAAAACAAGTAATTCTCTTCGATGTCATTACATATAAAATAACTCCCCAATGGCATTAAAAAAAAAACCAACAAATCAACCCAGAATACCAGCAAACGAAAACAAGGCTTGAAAATCTCCATAATCTGTCAGTTTTCATTTCTCTGTGCTGCCTTGTTCAGAACAGGCATCAGAAATGAAATCTTGCCAGAGAGGTTTCCTTTGACTGTAGGACTTGCAAACAGTGACTATAGAAATGTCTTTAAACATGCAAGTATCTGGCTGCATATGAAAGTCTCCACATTTCTCAGTGTGGAGCATCAGAGGTCACAGAAGATTTTGAGTACTTAGATCATGCCTATTACTGTTATGGTTGGACTTGACAACCTTTAAGGTCTTTTCTAACCTAAAGTATTTTGTACCACCACAGCTTTGAACTGAGATGTGAAATGGAAACTCGTATTGTCTCAGGCAGTGTCTCTCCCCAGCATCACGCTCACATGAATGACTTTGTCTTTATCCCCAGTTCCCATTGAATTTTAGGTGAACAGTGCTGGCTCATAGGCTCCGTGCAGGAATCTCTTGGTAGACTTGCTGGTTATTGTTGAGCACTGGTCATTTGCCACTATTCTGTGGCATAAAATCCTCTGATCTTCTGCACTGGGCCTGTTTCCTCATGTCCATACTGCAGAGAACCAGCCCAGAGGGCTCAGCTGTTCTTTACACTCCGTGTCTCTGAGGACAGCAAGCTTTAGCGGTCCAGGCAGTGAACTATAATCTGTAAAAGGGACATAATTTCAAAATTTCTGATTTCTCTTCAGTTTTCTGAAAAGACATGTTAGGCTTAAGTCAGATTTTTAACAGTCCTTGCCTGGTGGGCTTGAATGCTCCTATCCACCTGTGTAAGAAGACTTTAGCAAAGCCACAGCATTTGTCATCTGCCATCTCTGTGTGTGACACAGCACCTTCATTTTCCCTCTGGATCACCAACCAGGACAAGTGAACATTTACCTTCCTGTCTGATGCCTACTGGTGCTTCTACTCCAGCCCTCAGCCTAGTCCCTTTTTTAGTTCAGGCAATCTCTCTTCCTGACAACAAAATCACTCAGGACCAAGGCTAGTTAAGCCACAGGGGTGACTCAGTGACCAAAACATGTTGGTTAAGGTGGCACTGTAGAGTGACAGTCTCTCTGGGGCTGATGTCACAGGCATTAAATGAAGATGGTAACTTTGAATTTTTTGTTTTCTCTCCATCTCAAAGCAGAGAACAGAGTCCTTCACAACCCAGATGGAGAGGAAAGCATGGATCACTCCTTCTATCTTATTTCCTTGAAGAGGAATTTCTTGTGAAGTGAGATTCAACCAAGGGGCTGGAGCTTCAGATGCAGCTTTCAAGTGAAAATTCAGCTGCAGCTTGTAAGTGAAAACTTACGTTATGGGGCTTTCATTTATTTGAGAGAGGTTTGTTTTGTTCTCCCACACTCTTTAAAAAGATATTTTTCAAGGTTCTTTTTTAATCGAACATAGTCCTGGTTTAATGGCACTCTTGAAGCTCATATGATGCAGAGGAAGCAAAGGAGACCACTGACATTCAAAAATATACCAAAATACACCATATCCCATCATTGTGTTGGACTCCAAATACCCACAGAATCAATGGGAAATGATGTTTGACAGATGTGGTGGCCACTGCCACCTTTTTTACCTCAGCAGTCCCTCCAGTTGGCCAACACTGCTACTGTGTAATGCTGGCACATTATTCAGCTCCATTGAGCAATGTGTCTTTTGGACCAATGCTATTACTGAATTTAACTGTGAGTCTGCTAAGATCAGGAATTCTCCCACCCAAGACAGATTTTGAAGTGACCAGAGTCGAAGGTTGAAGGCTATTCAGACACACATAAAAATTACAAAATAAATGTTTCCTACCTTTCCTTTCTGAAGTATTTTATGAATCCTAAGCAATGAACCCCAACATATAGCTTTATAAAGAATAGTAAATTTTCACACAAGAGAAGGGAATTCATCCTGGCCACAGAAAAAAAAAGTCAGTGTCAGAATTAGAGCCTACAAGTAGCAGTTCTAGCTTCTGAACCTGAGAGCAGCCCATTAGATTTTGCCTAATTGCCAGGCTAAATTAGGCACTAATGACTTCTCCAACTCCCATTTGCTTACTGCAGCAGGATGAAGATCAGAATGTGAGAGGCAAGAAAACGCCTGTGCTGGGACGCAAAAAATCTGAAAAATAAGTTATTTTCAAAGGCTGTTTTTCTTCTTAGATGTGATGGTAACAGCTGCCCTCAGAAAAACACAGACCAGGAGATGGATAAGAAATACCTTTCCTTATGAGCAAACCAACATATATCTACATAGTCTTAAGTTGGGTCTCCCACAGCAAAACAGGAGAAAGAGAACAGGAGAAAGTAATAAAATTCCCCAAGATCTGCCTCTTGAGGAATGTGGAGGGAAATACTGAAGGGGTTTCTACATCTCTCTGCTTAGTTGCTGTTAGAAAAAGGTCCCAGCCACACCAGCCTCCTCTAAAGCGTCCCTCTGGGTATTCCTGGGGACACGGAGGAATGGTGCCACGAGCCAGAGCCAGAACACTGCCCCAGCACTCCCTGCCCTGCCTTCAGCTGCACAAGTCACAGGCTGTATGACTGGAATCATCTACTTTCCCACAGAGGCAAAGGAGAATCCAGTCACAGATTTCTTCTCAACAGAGAGGATATCCAAGCCTCCTGCTGACTCTCCTAAAGCCTAATTAGACTGGAAACGCTTGGCAAGCCTTCGCAGGAATTGTGCTGCTGGGACTGTTCAGTCATCTCAGTGCTTCTAATGAGGGGACTTGACATACAATACCTGCAGAATTCTTTATGGCATTTCCCTGGATCCCTTTCCTTCCTCCCTGCTTGCATGCCAGCTCCACTATCGCATGCAACATTTATTCTGGTTTTCAGACTTGTGCTGCAGCTGAGCACAAGGAAGGCAGATCTGCTCCCATGCATCTGCTGCTTCGCAACCACGTCGTGGGCAAGTTTAGCCTGCTAAGGTAAGGAGCACAGTTAAGATCCTCTGTGCTCGCAGATGGGCCAGCAAACATAATGTGAGCTGAAACAAAATATATCAGCTCATTGTGCCAGGCAAGAGTTGCTGCAGCAGATTTTTAGGGTGACTGTTTGTATTCATGTGCAGGCTCCCAAAGCACTGCTGAAGTGACAGCCTGTTTTCTTTAAGAACTGCTGCTACAGAATGTTCCAATACAGTGATACAAGGAAATTGCTGCAACTCCCTGCATGTTTGATTCCTTGAACTATCAGTAGAAATGCTCCATCTGCGTCTTTCCATCTGTACCGCACGTTTTGGCAAGACAACATGCCAAAACTTCTTTCCTCTATATCTCCCTCTTCCCTCCCCGGCCCTATCCCTCCTCCCCCTCTAGCTCTCCTCTTTCTTCAGAAACAGAGTGGAGGAAACGAAGTCCAAGGCAAGTTTGCCTCTTCTCTCTCTTGTTTTACTTCTCATTACCCTGGAGGCAGAGGATAAACCTTGTCATCTTCCCACTCCGCCCTGCAAGGGCTACACGCATTGCAAATCCAAAGGGTCTGGCATCGGTAAAACCTGGGATGGAGATAGGATGACTTCCAAAGAGAAAGATTATGTTGTGTTTTAGCTGCAGGGATTCCCAGGGAAATGAGCCAAAGTTGCTGTAGGAGGAGACATGGGGCACGAGGCCAGAGGGAGCGGAGACGGGATGGAGCTGAGCCCGGGAAGCAGACAGTGCCCTGCAGGGTCAGTCTCCTGCTGCCAGGGGAGAGGCAGGGTCAGCGCTGCTGCCCTTTGCCTGCCCCAGCACTGCCGCTCTCCCTGGGCCCCTCGTGCTCTCTCAGCAGCAACAGCAGCCTGAATTTGCATGTCTGTGCCACAGGCAGAGAAAATCCGCGGATGGCTGGATGCTTCCAAAATCTGCTGCTGGGGGCAGCTGTTTACTTTGTCTGAGTTGCTGGCTGTCCAAATGAATTGCCCTAGTGTGAATATTTAAGGATTCCCTTTGTGTTTTATTCTCATGTAGTCTTCTGAGTACTGCACGGTAGTAGATCTGTCTGCTGATCCTAAAACTATCACTTATTTTATCCCAAGAGGAGTTTTTTGTCTGGATTATTTTGGCCTGACAGGCAGAAGAGAGGATTAGACTGAGTTTTCTAAAAATTTCTGAATGTTTTTGCAAATTACTGGAAACATGCTGTGTTTGTATTTTTCATTTTTTACACAACTCAGCCACCTGGCAGAGAGCACTAAAAAAAAAAAAAAAATAATCAGAAAAAAAAGAAAAAGGGTGCTTGCTTGCCATAGACATCAAACAAATAATGAACAATCAAAGCAAAGTGATTACAAGCAACCCAGAGGCAGAAAACAATTCAGTACAGCAGCTCAGATGAACTGTCACAAGCAAGGAGAGCAGTCACAGAAAAAGTACTAAACCCTCAAAAATGGCCTAGTGGCACACACCAGGGAATCCTGAAGGGATTCTGACCTGCAAGAGCTTTTAAAGCTCCTTCCTCTCCTAGACTGACATCTAATAAATCTCTTGAGGATATTGGTGTGTGTGAATGGAAGCAGCTGTAATGGAAACTCTCATCTGCCTGCAGTTAGCATGTGCTAAATGACTTCATCAGACCCACTACGGAAATGTGAGCAAGACTTGGTGTTTTACATAAGGTGGCTGCAAACAGTAAAATGAGCAGGAGGCACAAAGTCTCTTCCCTGGGATTCCTGAAGCATGTACTTCTCATTCCTACTTCTCCCTCTCTCCCTCCCTCTTCCTCTGCCCGCATGAAAAATTCACACACTCGCACACACAGAGAATCTCGCAGTGTCCTGACATGACCCCGCCACTAGAAGCAATATGGGACAGCATTTAGCTATGAAAAAGCCTATTAAGCCATGTGAAAACAACTGCAGCAGGCTTTTTTTGAAGAATTGACAGATATTCCTCTCAGAAGGGCGAATAACTGTTTAACACAGCTCTGGCCCCAGCTTCTCTGAGGGTGCACCTTGGTCCATCTCCTCGCAGGGCACCTGCATCCCAGTTCAGGGGTGTGAGCAGCCACCACCACCTCGTGCTGGATATTGCTCCCACAAGAAGGTTCTTGGGTTTTTCTCCACGGCTTGGTTGCCCCTGGGGTTGTTCCTTAGCAGCAGCCTGTGGAACATAAGGTGTCGTTTTCATGCATGAGTAAGTAACAAGTCACTAGTCAGTCTTGCTACACCAGTGCTCTACAGCCTGCTGCTGCTATAAATAAGTTCCCCTCTCCCAGTTGCTCCCTGGCATGTTCACACCCTTGTTAAGATACTAGTGTCCAATAGTATTGCTTGGCTCAGCTTAAGATCGCTGAACCCAGCAATTTTTGAGGCTGGCACATCAGACTGTTTATCATCCTAAATCAGGAAAGTATTATAAATGATGGTGTTTGCTTAGGGCTTGGCTGTACTTGTCCTTAGTGCACTGTTTTGGAGATGCCTGGCACATATTCCTGCCATTTCATGGCTGCATTTTCATCCCACAAACTCTCCCTTGCATGAAGCACTCGCTGGGCTTTTAAGGCAGTGCCCTTTGCTTCTAATAGTTATTGATTCCCTGAATGCCAAGGAATATGGATTCAATTAGCTGGTCATAGCACTGTAGTTCAGGGCTACTCAGCAGTTCCAGTCTGTAAGCTTCTGTTTTCAAGCTTTATATAATATAATTATAAAAATTCAGTCTGCATTTAAGTTCTTATTCAAGGCCCTTTTGCAGGTGATTAGTCCATAACATGCACTAATTACTTTTATTATTTTACAGCTACCACTTAATGCAAACATACAGTGAGTTTCCAATGAAAGTTCCTTAAAGATGGGCACTTCCACTCAAGGCAGTGCTAGGCAGACATACTCAGAAAGGTTTATTTTTCTGATTGGATGAAAAATGGCTCACAAAGACTTCTGCAGGTACTGCAGACTGCCACATCAAAGCACTAAACTTCCCCATTGCACAGAATGGAAATAATCTAATAGCCTCCAAAATCAATGCCCCTTAATCCATGCCCCTTTAATATAGATCATGGCTTATCCCAGTGTTTTCTGATCAAGCTACCTACTGCTACGTCTTTTCTCCAGAAATATCAACATTTTCAGTTTTGCTCTTCTTTTCCCAACAGCAGCTGGACTAGGGCTCTAGCAACATCTTTAGGCTGTTCTTACCTATATCCTTACCTTAGCTTTAAGGGCAGGGGCTTCTCCCCACCTGAGGAGAGAACTCCCCTCTCCACATCACCAGGTGTGACTGCACTGCAGCCTGCCTGATCTCACTGATCCCTGCAGTGCGTCTGCCGCCTGTCCGCAGCTCTGTGCTCCTGCCCCCTTTGCACCAGCAGCACTTCCATCCAGCTCTAGGGAAGAATCAGGGCCATGGCCACTAAAACTGCACTGGCTAAAGCACTGCTCTCCTCCATGGCAATAAAACACACAGTCCAAAAATCCAGTTTGTCCAGCAGACTCTCACATTTGCAAGACAACTTGGAACCCAGTGGTATCTTTCCAGCAAAAGCAAGGATTTCCTAGATGGAAGTTCTTCCTGAATTAAGGTTCAGCAGTAACAGCATGATTGCTGATGTTGGTGCTCAGTATCTTGTTTGGAATTCAGTGGGATCTGTGATTCAGAAACCTCTGGCTCTCAGAGAAGCAAAACAGTGCCAAGCAATATCGCAGACCGTGATAGCCAGTCAGCCCTTGCTTTCTTGCTCCAGCTGAGCTGGGAACTCAGCAGAGCCGCTGCTCCTCATCATGGCAGGATAATCTCCTGCAGGAGATGCTGCTACGCTGATCCTGCTGCTGTGGTCCCAGGTCAGAGCAGCCAGGATCCCCCATGTCCTGCTGTAGTGGGTGTTTGTCCGTGTGAGAAGCAGCTGCTCTTGGCTCCCGGCTCCTTTGGAGCTCAATGGCAACCTGGTGAGTCTGAAACTGCAACCCCTGCCTTTTCCTTCTTTTCAGGATTTAACATTCAGTATTAATGATTCAGACTTACTATCCTCTAGAAGTTGTCTAATCCTCTTAATTGCAGGGGTTTTAGCTCTAAACATTTCTCATCTTCCCCCACTTTGTCATGACTATACCAGAGCAATGCTTCCACCTCTTTTCCTCTCCTTTAGAGGCATTCCCTCACCCTGTTCCTCCTCCTACTCTCTGACAGACAGCTGAAGCACACTCAGTATTTCAGTGCTTGGTATTCTCAGAGCACACCGTCGAGCTGCCCGGCATGGAAGGTGCAAGTTTAACATTTAGGACAGTTCAGCCTGAGACCATTTCCCATCACTCAGCCTGCTCTGCCTGGATGAATCCTCTCATCACACCCTGACAGCAAGCCAGGCTGAGATGTGGGCGTGAGGTGTGGATACCATTCCCTTTATCCATGTTCTGCCCTGTTTGGCTTCCACTGGAAGAAATCACACTGAATGGGCAGACAAATTCCAGCTGGTCCTGTGAGCTGGGCAGCATGGGGACAAGAAGATGTCACCTCAGAGAATGGGCCTTTAAGGACTGCTGTAGCCCGAATACCTATTTTTAAGACATTTAATTTTTTTAGCTTTTCCCTGTCTATAATCTAATATTGTTTCTCTAGCTGCAGTATGTCTCTTACTACAAGTATTCTAAAATAGCACAAATGTTTATAATATATTTAGTATAAGCATGGCATATTAAAATGTATTTACATCTCAAAAATTTTAACCCTAAGCAGACTTGATATTATCTAAATAATTTGTTTAGGACAACGTAAAATAATCTCCTTCTCTTCCAGGGGAGATATACTATTTGCAGAATCTTATCTTCACAAACAGAATTTGTATTTTAAGCTTGCAAATTACAATTTGCATGTTAAGAGGAGTCGAGCTGAAAAGGAATTAGGAGCATGTGAACAGCAAAGGAAGAAAAAAAATTGCTGAAATGTATCACCATTACTATGGTAATATATGGCAATCTTATGACAGGTAAATGTATAAGGACTTATTTGCCAACGCAGAACACTCTCTATGGAACATTGATTTAAATATAGCTGTGTCTTCCTCTCTTCAGTGTGTCATAATGTAGTAGTAGTAGTATGTCCTCTGATGTCCTCTGCTTTCACAGCTGATACAGGGACCCAGCCAGAAAGATGAGAGAAAATGGGTGTGAAGTAGAGTAGCAGACTGCAGTCATTGCCTTGATGCATGCAGTGTAGAACCAGTGCATTTCTGGGACTGGTAGGAATTGTTATTAATACCAGGCTAGGAATACACATCCCCGTGGTCACTCAGCCATGGATTAAGGTGACATCCATTGCAGCAGCACAAATTGACTGGTATCATTAAGGCTGAGATGCCATTTCTATGCCATTAATGGTGGCGGCTCTGCTCCTCTTCTTGTGTGTCTGTGCAGGCAGTAGCACAATGACAACTCTGCATTCAGATTGTCACAGCGTGAGCAACAGTAATGGCTGGGAAGGACCTCTAATGATGCGTCAATTAAACAATATGCATTTTAAATGTGGTACAATCTGAAGCCACATAATAGGTTGCACTCACTCAGAAGTGTTATAAATGTAGTTGATGTTTTGGGAGTTAATAAGTTGGTTATAGATGTAATTAATGTTTTGAGAGTTGATGGGTTTGTGAGATGGTTGGTGGGCTGGTTGTTGGTAAGTTGTATGGGGGTGATGCTAGAATGGGACCACTAGGTGGGGTGGTAAATGAGCAATATATATAAAAGAGCTTCTGGGATGTTCTGTAGAAAGTGATGTAATGAAAAAGACTAGACCAATCACTCGACGCCCCTTTGAAGAGCAAGATCAAAATCCAGTAAGACCCCTGGATAAGAGCCACCAGGAGGAGAACCTGAACAGGACCAATCGTGGGCTGACAAAGGGTATAAAGGTTGTCCCTGAGCCCCACCCAGAGTTCTCCTGAGGAGCTCTGCCTCCGAAGGGGCTCCCAGAGTGTCACTCTGATGCATTGTGTTCTGGCTTGTCGAGTGGAGCCTGGGCTACTCCTGGGTTCCCGTTCCCGGCTGCTTTTTAAATAAACAAGTTGGCTTTTTACTTTTAAAAGTCTTAGCCTCGTTTATAACAGAAGGGCTTTTAATAGCATATTACTTAAATCAATCCATGTCAGCTGTCCTCAGACCACTGTAGGGTGAAGGTCTTTTTTGCAGTGTTCCTGGCTTGATGTGCAAGTAACTGTACTTGGTTGCTACAGGTTGGCAGGAACAGGATGACTTTCTTCTCCAGGGCTTCCCCCAGTGCTCTTTCCCAATTGAAATGGCTCACCCCCTCTTAACTACACTGTGATTTTCACTGGTAGTTACCACTTTCAAACAATTTTTAAAAGGTATTCAGGTAAATACAAAGGGGGGTTTAATGCTGCCATAGCTGCAATAAATTTCCTGTAGGTTGGATAGCTTTTTAATTTATTGGAAGTTGTGTGCTTGCAAGTAATCTGCCACTGGTCCACCTCTTCTGCTCACCCCAGCCCTGTGGGATCAGGTTACAGCTTCCATCTTAAAAGCTTGTCTTTGCCTCCACATGGCTGGACAGATGGGCAGCGCTCTCCTGTCTAAGATCTCTAAGCCAGAACAGGTTCCTGGAAGTAGCTTAAGGCTTTTGTCTACAGTGACACCTAAAGATTGGTCTGAGGCTTTGCCTGTGAGCTCCACAGAAAACATTTGTGCTGTGCTGTGGCTGGATCCAGAACGGCAGTGCCATGGTTGGGAGGCCTCCTCGGCCTCACTCTGGATCCATCCCTGCCAGAGGGACTCTGATGCTGGTCTCAGGCTCCACCACCCTTCACTCAGTGGATTTTGTAAAAGTTGCGTGAAAGAGGCCTGTGAAACTGTCGATGTTTCTCCCGTTTCAGAGGGGGGCCATGTGCACAGCCCCAGCACCCTCTGGGCCATGAGGACCCACTGCTCAGGGCAGCAGCTTCTCTGGTAGCTAAAGAAGCTCTGAGGGCCTTTTTTGTTCATTTTTTCCTGCAGCATTTTATTGAGATGGTAACGATGAGGTGTCAGACTTTTCTGAATGCTCAGAAAGGGCTCCTTTCTGGATTTTCTGTCTAGTCAGCCTGTCACTCCAGGGCGTTGTGTTACGGAGAAGGTGAGAAGAGGCAGCAGCAGCTGTCACATGGAGTTGATGGTGTTTTATGGGGTCAGTGGTTTCTAGCTCCTGCAAAAGAACCTAAAGTAACTGAATTTGGGCTCCTCCTCAGGCAGGACGAAGGCAGCAGCTCCATTAGTGCTTTTGCCATGCCAGGCTCATTGCTCTTCTCACAACTCCCAAAGAGCACGTCTGTCTCCTGCTGCAAATATTGATCAGCCCACAGCAGGGAGAGGTCTGTGTTTTGTAGCATAAGGAGGCAGGCCATGCTTGATTTTTCTTTCGTGAGTTACCTTTCTATGGGGTTTCTTCTCTCCAGGTCAGGCAGTATGTGCTCCACAGTTAACTTGAGAAACTCTAGGTGAGGTTTGGTGTTGACATTGGTCAGGCTGAGCCCAAGCTGACCCACAAAACCCTGGAAAGGGGCTGATGGTAAAGTGTGTTTCCAATCAGAGTTCATGAAGCCATAGAAAGACACAACTGCCATTTTCAGTCGAGTGCTTGTGTTGCAGTGCATTGCATCCAAAACAGTGAGGGCTGGAAAATATGTGGGCATCTCAAGTGCAGTCCAGCCTCTGAGTTGCTCAGTATTTGCAGCATGTTGTAAAATTGTTTCAGTGTGAAGAATAACTGCTAGAGCCATAAAAATGCACATGTGGTTGGGTCAAAAATGGATAGTGCAAGTTTTGGACTTTCTAGATTTGAAGGCATGGGTCTGGTTCTCATTGCCCCTGGCACTGCATCTCTCCAAGACTGGGAATTCTAAAATATTGTGCCTGATTTAGGGGATTACAGAGAATATGGAAGAGTACCAGATGAAGGTGAGTCATTGACCACTGCCATTCTTTTCATCTAACTCATGGGAATATTTTTTTCACCTTCACTCCTCCTACCTTTATTTTCCTATCTTTATTTTTGTTTTCTACTTCTCCGGTTTGTTCCCATGATACGTCTTGCTCCGTTTTTAGCTGTTTACTACCTTCCACATTCCCTTTCAGAAGATTTCCCAGCATTCCTTAAAATTGCTGTTGTGAAGTTTCATCTGGCAAATCCCACCTTCCATTTCATTTCCCCAGAGGCACATTTAAATGCTAAATGGGCTCAGTTCTTCTGCAGAAAATGAGAGTTGAGGCACAGAGGGATGTGAAAGGCATCAGCACATGGCTCAGCTCCACGCTCTGTCCCCCAGTGCGAATGCAGAGTGAAGGAGTCATCACAGGAGTGGGATGGTGAGGGAGAGGCACAGCTGTGTGGCATGTCCTCACCTTCCTCTGGTCCAAGCAGCATCTGGAGGAAGACGACCCACTCAGCTGATGTACTCAGCCTCCTGCTAGCACCCCAAGTCAGCTGATGTACTCAGCCTCCTGCTAGCACCCCAAGCAGGGACTGGCACTGAGAGAAGCAGGATTTTCCTTCAGTAAGATGCCACCTAGATACTGTAGCATGGCAACAGAGTGCCTGGTAGCTGTGCTCGAGATGAAACACAAGCCATTTCTCTGTGTTGCTGTCTCCAAGGAGTAGTTCAATATAAGTCAGTCCTGTAACATCAGTTTGACACCAGCCTATGTCTTTGCCACATTAATTCAATTTATTACCCGGTCTGATCTACACTTTGCATTCTATTTAGGATGCCAGGGGACCTGTTCATCCCTAATGACTGAAGAAGCATTTGTGTTTTATAAGCTATTTGGGACACACCATAAGGAACTAAAAGTGTCTGGTTTATTTTCATTGTTAAATTTACCATGTACCCTATTCAGATGCTGTTGAAATTGATAGCAAACTTGCCAGAGACCACTGCAACTGAAATGCTTCCTGGAATTTAAGGACCCCCATTAAAAACATTACAGTTGTTCTCCCCCCCAAAAAACTTACTGGTCTCTTCATAAGTAATACATGAAAAATGTCATCAAGGGTGGGGAGGAAATTACAAAACGATAGTTTGTTTTTCTGTCTTTTATCTCTAGCTAAAGCTTTGATCTCTATAAAGTGTTTCTACCGTCATCTGTAAGACTTTCCTTAGTCTTTACTTGGTAGCATATTAAAATTCAGTGACTAATTTCACTGGTTTTCTTTGATCTTTTTCCTTCAATGTGAATTACTCCAGCTGAAGAGTCTGCATTTGCCTGAACAAAATTCATCTTCCTTTTCTGCACATTCAGACAATCGGGAGTTTCCCTGTGCTGCATTTTCCCTACCTATCCTTGCTTATTCCAGTGTATTGCTCCTTTTCTTAGCGTATGCTCTTCTTTCCAAGTGGTCCTTTGCTGTCTCAAGTATTCAACTTCTGCAAGTGATGAGCACTTCCCAATCCCTCACCCCAGCTGCGCCTATGGATTACAGAGCCATACAGGATAGTTTCCCCATTGAGTTAGCTATCAGTATACTGCACATCTGTGCTGTTGAAGTCCACACTCCTTTTTAAAATAATGTAGTAGTTTAGGAATGAGTATTGTGGAGTTTGGAGTGTGGGATAGGGGATCAGCAGTGTCTGTAAGGGCACAGTTTTAAGAGAAGTTTAGTAACAAACCAAGAAAAAGTATCGGGTCACTGGCTTCTTGCATCCTTCTGAGTCATAATTCTCGGTCTGTACTGTTGCAGTGCTTGTGATCATGGAGGTGCCTGGACCATACACTTTTCCCAGCTCCACCCCAGGAAAAATGGACAAGCCATGGCTGGAGATGCAGCAGGAGCACTTTGGAAGTGCAGCACAGTACACACAGCCTGGGCCACGGAAGCAGCAGCAGCGCTCTCAGCGACTCCCTCAGCCACCAGCACAGGGATGATTAGAGACAGACGCACTCCCCATGTCTCCCACCCACTCACTGCTCACTTGCTCCTCAAGGGAGCAAAGAAAACATATTTTCCTTGTCCCCATATAAATAGACCCCACTGCTGTCAAAACCCCAACCTATGAGCACCATGTGCATATGCTTGTGTACACACACTCAGACTCCACCTGCTTCTCTCTCCACAAGATCCATGTTAACCCTCTGCAGAATGAAAAAGCATTTTAAGAACTGAGATGTAAAAAGGATTGGTTAGAATGCTGTTTACGTGTCCCACAACTGTGAAATCAAACTACGTGTTATGGCCCACGCTTCTTTTCACATCGGGGTGTACTGCCTGTCCTCAGGACAGGACCATGTTTTTTCACAGGGCAGTGCAGGACTTAGAGCATAGTGATTTATCTAGGTGGGTCCTCACCATGTGGTAGTTTCACCTGTCACACATGCCAGATGATGCTTGATGCTTAGCTGGAATTATCTTTAAGAGTTGACCATTATACTTTTACAGACAAACAGTTGTTCGCATTATATTCTAGTAAGGTGGTGATTTGACATAAATCAGTGCGAATTAAAAGAGGAATGAATCTGCAGGGCTCTGTGCTGGCAAGAAGATGTGCTGGAGAAGAAAAAATAGCAGACTTTCCTTTGTGAACAGACCTTGACACCTTGGGATAAACCCATTGAATGATACTCTGCCACCCAAATTATTTTCATTCAATCCAGTTTTGCCCATTTTCATCAAACCCTTGCTAACATATGGAGCTTGAACTGTAGAAAAGTTACCCAGGTAACCCAACTGATTTTTTGTGACACACCTATCCAAGCAGCTGGGCAGATGAGAAGAGGATCTCTCCTCTGACTGTGCCCCACCTAGCCTTGTGCTAATGAAGAGCCCTTTGGGGTGCAAAGGGAATTGTGTATTGTTCATTTCATGTGTGAGTTCACCACCTCTGGCTACCTACGAGCCAGGCAGCTGCCCATGACACCAGTCAGGGCTACATGATGCTGACCCTGAAAGGTGTGGTGCTGTGCCCTGCAATGCTGTGGACTGGTTTCATGTACCATGACAGGTTTACTCTTTAACTTTACACATTATGACCTCCTTTGATCCTCTTTCCTTCCTTTTCCAGCCCAGGGCATCTCCGACCATACTGGATTCCAGTCTGAGTGAGAAGGATTTTCTCTCTCAAAATATTGTCCAGAGAGACAACTTCCAGACAAATGGTGTGTGTGAGAGCACAACAGCTCTCACCCACAGGGTTACTCTGAGCTCAGCAAATCAATGCTGTCTCTGCTGAGAAGCAGGAAGAAAGTCTCCACCGGCAGAGGAGGGGTAAAGCACTCACTAACTTGTCAGATCACATCAACTCATGAATGCATCATGCAAGGCAGCGCCTCTGAAAAAGCGGTTTGACTCTCTCTGCTTCACCATCACGCTGATGATGAGTTGGTAATTCTGCAAATCACTGTCTGCATTCTTTCCCTATCCAAGCTATGGGTCCTTCAGGCCAGATGTGCCTGACTGTTGGCTGGTGTCATTGCAGGATTTACCACGTACCTGACAGCCCTTTAACTCTTTTGCTTTGTGCTGTGTCTTTTCTCTTGGTACAATTTGCAGTGTAACTGCAGCTCTATTGTTTTTTCCACTAGCAGGCAGACACAACAATCCAGGTCACAGACTGCTCTAGGACAAATGTGGGGAGAAATGATCATTGTTTTTGCCTTAACTCCCTGCGTGCATGGTGGGAACCACAAGTAGAAAATGTCAGCCCTCTGCTTCAAATTTGCCTTCTCATTTCCATATATCTCCTCCTGGTTCTCACGTGCATCCTCCTTCCAGGTCTGCTTCTGGAGATTAGGAGAGCTCTGAAGATTAGTACTTTTTCACAGCTCTAGAAGTATTGACAGCTGTTTTCTCCTATTGAATGCAAAGGATGTGTGCATCCAAAACCTTATATTTACCCTGAAACTTCCCATTCACTTTCATAACACTGGCCACATAAATCCACTGAGAACAACCAGAAAAGTGGAAGCTTGCTGGCCTCAAATTTCCTGAGTTGTTCCCAGGGTATAGAAAGCATTCTCCTTGATATTTATGGGATGTCATTAATATCTAGGGATAAAATACCAGAATTAACCAAAAATAAGCCTGAGGGTTTGCAGCCTTCTTTGGATGCATCCACTGCTCTGGCATGGGCTACTCCACAGGCTGCAGGTGGAACTCTGCTCCACCATGAAATTCCATTGGCTTCAGAGGAATGTCAGGTTTGGCACCTCCTCCCCACTCCGGTTTCACTGACCTTGGTGTCTGCAGGGCTGTTGCTCTCACATCTCCTCACGCCTCTCTCTGGCTGCCATTGCACAGCAGATTTTCCTCTTCTTAAATACATTATCCCAGAGGGGCTCCCACCAGCACTGATGGGCTCAGCCGTGGCCAGCAGTGGATCTGTTTTGCAGCCGGCTGCGATTGGCTCTGTGGGACACGAGGGAACCTTCTGGCAGCTTCTCACAGAAGACACCTCTCTAGCCCCGCTCACTACCAAAACTTTGTCATGCAACCCCAACACAATTAGCTATTAGCATAAGTGTTGCCATGATGTGTGGAGGAATAAGAAGCACTGAGGACCAGGTCCTCACCAACACTCACAGATAAAGAAAAGAGAGAAAATTTTTTGTTGTAGGATCTCAGAGGTGAATTTCTTCCCAGCAAAAGCAAGGGTAGGACAGTATTTGGGCTGCAGCCATGTAAAATCATTCACAAATCAGAAGATAGTGGCATTTCCAGTGAGTAATTTACTTCGTCTGTTACTGGAATAACCTTTTGGGCATACTTTTTCTTTCCGTTGGTTTTAAAGGACTGTTAAACCTTATGTAGGTGCCTAAAGGTAGATGAGATACAGATATATAACAAATTGATAAGAAAGTTAAAAATAAGATTAATGTAGGAGACATGAACAAGGGCATTCACATGTAAGACAAAGGCAACATCCTCAGCAATTCCTCCTTGTAAAAAAAGTCACCCCATAAGCAGCAAATACAAGTGAGCCTGCTTTCAGGTACATCATTCTACTACACTGTCCCCAGCTCCGCTCAGAATTTTGATATTATTTCTTATTACAGTACCCTCACAGCAGGCTATGTCACATTTTTCACCTGACTTTGCCAAGGGCCGGAGGCAGCCAGCCTTAGCACACACAGTCACAGTGCTGGATCCATCAGCAAATGCTGCCTGGCTGAGGGGCTGCCACTCTCCCTGTTGGGACACCCCACTGCCAGATCATCCCTGGAATCTCCCAGTTTCTTTCCTGGACAGTGCATTCACAGGAAATCAGACCTGGATCCAAAGAAGGTATCATGAAGCTAAGGATGGAGGATGGATGACAGTAAATGTGTATTTTGCCCCGTGTTTGCCAATTTTAATTCTGTCCAAATTAATTAATTCATGTTTCAGGGTTCTGTTTTGCCTTTTTCTTCCTTTTTTTGTGAAGCAGAAAAAGATTGCTTCGTTCAAGGCAGTATCAAAGTTGTTCCTTTTCAAGGGCTTTTGTACTTCTGCTCTATTAAAAAGTATTTAGAAACTCTTCCTCCACCTGCTTCATGTAGGTGCTATGAATTTTAACAGGATGGAAAACAGGTTGCTTTGCAAAAGCTGCAAATAAAGAGACTCTGTATGCTCCATTGACTCAAGAGGCAACACCAAATAAGACCTGTGGAGCATCTGACTCAAAAATTTCAGGGTAAATCACCAGAGTCACAAGTTAATTCCTACCTTAACACGTGTCTCAGGCACTAATCCTGTGTCAGAGAGGTATCCAGGTGCTATCCTGATAATACCATGTAAGCAGTTCAGAGTGTAACTTTATTGCTTCACACATAAACAAGGCTTTAAACGTCTTAATTCTTCCAATCTGTTTGAATTCATGGTAAAAATGGCCGATAGCCAGACCAGCTTGACTGTGATCCCACCGGCTCTTAAAGGTCAGGCAGGTGAGGTGCGAGGGGAGCAGAGGGATGCAGGAGCAAAGGAAGAGGCTCAGACACAGTAAAAAGGGTGTTATCAGTTTACTATGTGGTCTGACTGCTTTGGACCCTACAACTCAGCAACCCAGCTCTGTTCTTGAGGAAAGTCTCATGAAAAATACAAAACTTCCTTAAGCACAGCCTTCAGTTTCTGAGGATACCCAGACTATTTCAAGCAGCGGGCTCCTGGAGCTGACTTGCCACTAAGGCTTTAATACTGGTGTAGGCTCCAGAACTATGCTGGAAGCAAGAGTTTCCACCTCTGCTGTGCCGTGAATCATGCCTTTCTAGAGAATGTGTGTCATTTTTTCCCACAGAGGCATCGGCAATTGATTTGCAAGTGATCACTTAGCAGAAGGGTGGCCTGGTCTACAACACAAGTAAAGGATAATAAATGACAGGCTTCCAAACTTTTCCTAAACCATGCACTTTTAATCCAGTCTTCTAAAAATTTGGACCAGATTTTCAACTGGAACACTCCATACTGTCTCTAACCAGTCCTTGAAATACACATTTAAGAAGGAAAGAAAGATGATCCTGTGATTAATCCCAAGAAATGGGTTCAAAGGGGATCTCAGGCCAGTGGCAGATTTGGAGATCAGCTTATTGAGTCAGTTAATATGGCTTAACTTGTCAGTGTCTCCATTCTCCAGAGGGGCAAACAAGAATTCACATCTCGTTGGTACTGTCTTGAAGTTTTCAGGTTTTTGAAGGGCTTTAGGACTGTCAGTTTAAGACTGTGTATGATAAAGTCTGTGTATTGTACATTATGGTGGTTTGCTCACAGTTTAAATAGTCCCTTCAGTGAACACACACCTTCAGAAGTGCCACCTGTCAAAGACATGGGAAGCAAGGGTTATTCCAGGAATGTGAGGAGAGAACACAGAGCTAATGTTCCTCAAAGTAAAATATTAGAGCTATACAGAATCAAAACTTTTCTTTTCTGTAGATGAATACTCAGCAGTTCTATGCTTGTTTGAAAAAAGCAAACTTTTATTTTTCCACTGATTTAGCTTAGATGTTTTTTTCACTGTTACTAGCAAAAGACAGTGAGGCTTATATTTTCAAAAGCCTTCAAGGAAAATGGCTTTGGGCAACTCCCAATAACATCAAGGAGAATTGCAAAACTAAAACCTGAGCACTGGAAAGTCCTAAAATCTAGCTTAGTTATATGCCATAAAAATAAAGACTCTAATGAAAATCTTTTTAAACGCAGTAGTACAAACGTAGAACTTAAAATATGAGCTATAAAGAAACTAAAGGGAGACAGTGTCTGTCATTTTGTAGGCAAACTGTTTCCATAGCTAAACCTGTTTGTGCATGCTGGATGATAAATACCTCCTGCTTTCAAGGAGCCCTTAAAAAGAAAAAAAAGACTTTTTATGAGATGCCTACCAACTCCGTTGCCATGGCAGCTGCAAGCATCAGTGATAACCCAGAATTTCTAGGTTATAATGTGCATGCAACCCCATTAACATGTTCCACAGCACAGTCCACATTAGTGATAGATAAGGTCATCTGGTAGCTCAGTGTCACAACTTGGAACTCAATCAAAGATCCAGATCCAAGCAAGGTCTGTTTCTGAAACACTCTGTTCCCACACGTTAATGATACACAATGTGGAAGATGATTATACCTTCTAGACAAAAATTTTACCTGAAGTTTGCCTGTGCTGCTGCCGTCTGCGCTTGGAAGTTAGGAAATGGAAGCATTGAGAAATCAGAAAGCTGGGCACAGGGAACTCAAGATCACATGCAAGGAATCAAGAATAAATACTGTTCTTTTGCTGTCTCTCAGCTGGGTGAACGTTGTTTTCATTACTCAAGCGTCAGCTTCTCTAAAAAAAGTCACTGCCAGATTCTTGTTTCCTTTCACTTCAAATCTGGGACATGCCCATCTTTTTTAAGGCCTCTTTGGAATCAGAGGAGACAAGGACAAAGCACAGAAGGGCAAAAGTTAGGATCTTTCCTACTGCTTAGCCTCAGATTCACCACTATGAGGGATTTTCCTACCAGTCATTGGTGTCTCATGCCCTATGTCACTGCAGGAAATTGCACAGTGGCTCTCTGCTTGCTAATGCTTTTCTCTTACCAAAGCCCTGATGAGCACCTGCAGCATCTCCATGGCCAGTTGTGTTTCTGGAGAAGAGCCACCATCCTGTTCCAGGACACTCAGAGCACTCCAGTCCCCCTTACCTTGTCTCTGTGTCACCCTTGCCTGCTCAGAAAATTGAGATGATGTTTCCTTTTTCCCCCTTGCTGTGTGTTCCCTGTCCTCGCCCCATCAGCAGCCTTGAGCAGGAGCTGTCTGCAGTGGTAGTGATGGACCTGCTAAATAAATAATTGTGCCATGAGTTTGGGCCTTCTTCTCCCTTGCACACCTGAATAACAGAGAGAAGGAAATGAGCTCTAGTTCTGGCTCTAGAGTACACTGTATGTGCAGCTTCCCATTCTGTTTAGATGGCTTTGCTTTTCTGTTGCTCTCCAGGTCCATTACTTCCACACATCTTTTCAGACCCAAAGAAGTAATTTATTGTTATGTCAGATAGTGCTTAAGGTAAATGAAAGGATTAATATGCCTCATTTATTTAAAGCATCTGGAAATAAGTGTTCAGTTTGTTTGAGTGAGGGAGGAGAATTCCTGCTTACTGACAACTTTACATAAATCTCAATCAGCTTGAAATGTATACCACTGAAATATTTTCAAACATTCAGTGCAGCTAAATACAGTTTTTTCCTATTATAATGGAGATTTCCATGAATGGAATGATCATCTTACGGTCTAGAGTAGAGAGACATGTTTATTTCACATATTTTATTATTCCATTATTTTATTTCAGAATTTTGTGGGGAAAAATTAGTTTCTATTGCAAATAATGGAATCTAATCCAGATTTTATCCAACCTGAACTGGTCAGTTTTGCTTGTCATGAATCTTTCTATAAGGGACACTAAATAATTGCTGTTCATCTTCATTCAAGAATTCTCTAATTGATATTAAGGCCTGATTCATTACAATAATTATATAGCAACACTCATGTATTTTCTGAAGCCATGGTGGTATACTCCCACTATCACTAATACTGGATCTTTGCACTTCTGAGTTTTCCAGGATTACAAATTGGATCCAGATCAGACTTGAATATGCAGTTAAATCTCTGCCACATTAACTATAGTGCAAAGAGCTGACACGTGCATACTCCTTTTATACTAGCTGTGAGAATATAGATTATATCTGATTTGTTATAAAAACTGACACTGGAATATTAACCCATAAAACCCATGAGAAAATGTGAACCAGGAGAGAGAGTTTTATCTGGACAAATGCTTTGTACTATATGCCTGCATCAGTTTTTATTTTGCATCAGAAGCCCTAGAGCTGGAGTTACTGAATTTTCCAACCTCAGTCCAAATAACTTCCTAAATTCACTCACAGGTTTGATGGTCTATATCTTTCCCACCATGATCTTGCTTAGGATAGCAAACAGACCTATAATAAAGACACTTCATGTATGCAGAAATGTGAAGGCATGCCAGCACTTCTTGGAAATGGATCCAAGATTCCATTTTGGTTAAGATGAGAGGAAAAAACGTCAGCCATTTGGTATTGCCTTAAGGCAGAATTTAAGAATAAAAAAAAAAAAATAGAAAAAAGATGCTGTGTGATTGCTGAAATGCATGGGCGGGCAACGATGATTTCAGTTCCTCAAATAGCTGCACTGTAGAACAGGGCAAGATAAAGATAGAGTGCTCTGAGATCCCCTGGTAAAAGGTATTATCAGTGGGATGAGTATTTTAATTGCTTTCATACTGTTGATTTCAAACTTGAAACCACCGAAGATGCATCACTCTTGGTATGACACAGAGTTCCTGTATAGAAGAAAATAGAAAAAATACTCTTCACATTTGCTGTCATTTTCAATTCTTTTCTTTTAGCACTCTTCCTTCCTGCTGCCATTCTCTTCCTTGCCCTTATTTCTACTGAGTAAATTAAAAAAAAAAAAATTTAAAACTTTGTAGAGAATGAGTGGAACAGGTTCAAGGCAAAATAAATACCCAGCTGGGCCTGTTTTCTTCCTACCACTAAATAATACAGCATGCAAACCATTCAAACAGTTCAAAAAACTTCTTCTCCTAATTATTATTTTCATGTTAAGTTTAGTGATGTGAAGAATAAAAAATTTCAACAAGCTACAATGCTCTTCTGGAGAACAACAACTGGTGAATCTTATGCCGGTAAAAGATTTGAAGTGCACTTTGCATTTTGCAAGGAGAAAGGATAGATATTGCTGGAAGAGTTTTGAACGTTTTCATTGGACAGCTTTTCCATTTTGCCAGTGAAAGCTGGGAACACCTGGACCTACAGAATTCAGGGCTGATTTCCAAACTGAACACCTTCTCCTCCCCCATCCCTCACCCAGATTAGGTAAACCAAGCAAACTTTAATTCTGTGCCAGAGAATGCATTAAACACAAACACACCCACTCAGATTCTGCTTGCTAAAAATCACTTATACTAGGATTAAACTTTAAATATCTCCCGTGAAGACCCTGCTTAATCATCCAGCTGTAGTCTGTTCAGCTGCCTGGATTTCTTTCCCTTTAGAGCACTCCTTTTGTTACTTAACCTGCATTTTCCAGGAGCAGTTTAAACCTATTGTGCCACACTCTGCCTTTGATACCTAATGAGAAAAATAGGCTTCCAGTATGCAAGGAAGACAAGCCTGGTGTTGAGCAAGGCCTGAGGGCTGCCCCTGAGAGTACAGACACAGCTATTATCTTTCCTGTGAAGACATTGCTGTTCCATAGCTCCCGGAAACATGCAGTAAAATGTTCAATTAAAGTGGGTTACACGTTCTTAGCTGGTCAGCTATAATACCTAGGCTTGAAAATGTATGAGGGGATCCAGGAAAGAACAGTGCTTCTTTGCTAACCTCAGAATGCTGCCCTTTATGTTGCGGATGCATTTTGCTTTCATGTTCCTTTGCAAATTTTCCTGGAAGCAATCCAGTTTTACAGAACGACTGCTTTTACTACAAACATTACTTCGTGCACAAAATCTGGTCTGAGTACCTTAGTATTGCAACAACTTAAGCTGAGAAGGGAGGTCATTTACTTCCCTAGTCTTCTACATTACTTTGTTGCAATTAATTTTTTATTGTGTACATCCAGCTCCTTCACTGCTCACCAGCACATTCAGGCCTCAAAACCCTTCACGAGTGAGTTATCCAAGCTCAGTTTCCTCTGTTCTGTTCCAAGATTGGTTCTGTTCTGACATGATATGAGAGATGTAAGGTAACTGAACACTCCTGTGGCATATGCCTTTATTTCCTGCTGCAGCTACATGGCAGTTTGTAAGGGCTGCAAAAGTCATGCCTTGTTATATGGCAGGGATTGCTTTCCACTGGCTCCTGTAGCAACTGTTACTGGAGGGAAAGAACATGATGAATGTTAGAGTGGAAGAAATAAAGCTCTGTTGGAGCAAGTCCCTGAGAGCCCTTCTATTTATTCAAGTTCAGTGTTTTAGGAAGTCATTACAATGAGCCATCCCAAAAACCAGCTCAGCAGAAAAATGTATTTAACTGAAAGCCATTGTATTCAGCTCTCAGGGCAGACACAGCACACTGTATTAATTCAAGAATTAGAGCTCTTTGTTTAATCCCCTTATTTCCTCCTTTCAGCCTGGCATTGTTCCTTCTCTCACTCCCAGACACACAAGGAGAGGCAGGTCCATTGCATTCACCCCAAGGCCCAGCAGAAACCTGCCAGCACATCCCAGACTTATCCTTCCACTGCTTCAAGCTTTCTAAATGCAACAAGTGACTGACTGCAGCCCTTGTCTCTAGAGGAACTGCCTAGAAAAACATCTCCTTCCTTTACTTTATTACCATCTGGAAGACCTCCCTGATTCACAAGCTGACATGGAACTTCAATTGAATTTTTACCCACTCTCCCTCTTAATCATTTTTAGCCAAAACCCCCTGAGGAATAAGTGTCCTCACACTAAAGTAAATCTATCAGCCAGGGCTGCTGTGTCTCAGTATGGAGTGATATACAGAGCTGTCTCCACTGCCTCCTCCTTCTGACTGGAATCTCAGCTGGATACAGGAAAGCACAAGGCCTTTTGAAATCCCCTCAGCATCAGAGATGCACCCTTTATGTGGAACTGGAAGCTGCTCCTGTACGAAAATTTAAACATTTTAAGGAATCTTTTGAGTGGTACAAAAGGTGGAGAAAACACCACAGACGATAACTAATCCAAGGGTTCTCAACACAAACACAACCTGTTGCAACCTCTGTTTTTTCAAATGGATGCACCACCTTCTATTACAAACCTGCAGCTCAAGGCTGGAGGATGCAGCTTAATAGACCAGCAAACAATATGTAACTGATTATGGCTTCACTTAACGTAACTGTGGTTACACAGAGCTTTCTGCTTTTTAAGTAAGTGCCAGAGACACAAGTTTACCAAATAAACCTGTGTAAATGTGTGTGTGTGTGTTCAAGTATGTGTAGGAAGACAAAGGATAAATCTCATGGCAGGCAAATGGTAGGTGTCATGCTCTTTTTTAAGTATTGTTTCTATGGGTAACATTTCTCCCGTGGTTTAGAATTATTGTACCAAAATTTGATGAAGAATAATTAAAGAAAATGTCTTCAATTTAAAGTATTTCTTGTACACCAGTACATCTCACTCTTACTCTGCCAGACTGATCTTTCTCCATATGCAAAAGCAGCAAATAACTGAACTATGTAGTGGTCAATAGTTGATATTTTCTATTCCAAATAGAAAGGAGAATATGTTGGCTCCCAGGAATTATGGGCTCGCTCCTTGAAATGTGTGAATTGTAAAGATGAATGGCTTGATCCATATAATCAGAAACTTGGGAAAAGAAACAGTAACTGCTGCAAGGGATTTCTGCTTTTTTTCTTCTGCAACAGTGAGCTTGTCAGAGCTGTAAGTGTTTGCAGTGATGTAAGTACAGAGATGGTGTTGCACAGCCAGCAAACCTCTGGTAAAGATACGGCTAAGCACTGTTTCCAATGCTGTGACTTATAATGAGTCCATGGAAGGCAGATATCCCCCTTGGGTTTGTGGAAATAGGAGGGGATTATACTACCTTCATCGCATTGCTAATAAAATATCTCTGAGAGATCCTCCAGAGTTCCAGAAAGATATATTGGCTCATGATTTCCAAAGTCACTGTTTTGCTCGAGAATGATGCAGTGTTGTCATTACTGACCTTAATTCAACAGGAGAATTACACGACCACAAGCCACAGTGCCAGGGTCAGTTCCCATGGGAGATGAGCCAGATTTTCCGAGGGAAGAGGTAGCTGAATCTTAGGGTGCACATATCCAGAACCGACTACATCTGCATAAAGTGTGCTGGCATTTAGTTCAGTAAGGAGTTCTTTATAACACTACAGTGAGATGTTATTGTAGCTTTAGTTAAACTCTGCATTTTCTCTTAGCATGAGTTATCACAACATCAAGCCATTACTATTAGTTAATGGAAACCAAGCACTATGGCACCACAAGCTATCATAACATTTCCTGGAAACCACATATGATATTTCCAGAAGGCATCCTAAAATACTTTTTTAACTGCTTTGCATTCCAGGAAAGAAACACCACAAGCAATAAACCCTTATAAACATTTTTTAATAGCTAACATTTCAGAATTAGGAGGAGAAAAAAGAAAAATAAAGAAAAGAAATGGTCTCAGTAGTTTTCTCTTGAGCTGGGATTTGCTGGAGAGCATAACTTCTCAGAGCTCTCTAAGAATATTTAGAACTTTTCTCTTTGCAAGAAGTGCAGCTGAAAGGTGGAAGGCAGGAGAGGTATGGAAGAAGCTTTCTCTGGGCAGTCTGCAGTTCCAGCATCTTTGTAAATGGCTTACTTTAAAAAGAACCATTTTAGTTTTACAAACTCAGAGCGATTGCAAGCTGTTACCCAGCATGTGGTATATGCAATGTGCTGTCTTAAGACTTACAGCCAGGAGAGAGGCTGAGTATTAGGTGAACAAAGTGATTTCTAAGAGCAGAGGGAACAGGTGACATGGCAAATCTTGGACTGCCAAAGATATTGGATTTCCTGGGAAACAAAAATATTCCCACAAACCCAAAAGCTTGAGAAAGGAGAACCAAAACTGCATGCAGAGGAAAGGTAGGGAAGTCAGGTTGAGAGCAGAGAGCCCTTACTATCTCATAGCAGGTGGACTCAAGGGATTGAAGAACTTAAAATGAATAAGATGTGAGTGTCAGGGAAAACTGGAATATCATATCAGCTTTTAAAGGTACTCGATGGTCACTGGCACACTGATATGAAGGCCTTGAAAGACCTGGGCAGAGCATCTGGCTTCTCTCTTTGAATGAAACTACACATGAATGTCATGAACGCTTCTAAGGTAAAGGCATCCTGCCTGAAAGACATAAATGGTTTCCAATGAAAGAGTTAGGGAGGGGGAGAAAATCTGTCACCTCACTTAGATGTAGGATGCTTTGGAAGGTAATTAGGAAGAGTTGTTTAAAGTCCTGGTTTGGTGTGTTCTTTAAGGATAAATGGGCAGAGGGATGGGTGGATGGATGGATGGATGGATGGATGGATGGATGGATGGATGGATGGATGGATGGAGGGATGTTGGTCCTCTATAGGTTGAGCAGCCTTGCTTCTCTTGTTTGTGTTAGAAGAAAAGTCAGTCCATACCCACCGAGGTTGAAACTGGATAGAACCTGTTTAGGTTTTGTATCTGCTCCCTGACAGTATGACCATAGAATGGTTTGGGTTGGGAGGGACCTTAAAGATCATCTAGTTCCAAACCCCTTGCCATGGGCAGGGATGACATTTACTAGATCAGGTCGCTCAGAGCTCCGTCCAACCTGGCCTTGAACACTTCCAGGGATGAGGCAGCCCCAGCTTCTCTGGGCAACCTGTTTCAGTACTTCACCACCTTCTGAGTAAAAAATTTCATCCTAACATCTAATCTAAACCTGCCTTCTTCACAGTTAAAACCATTGTCCCTTGTCCTGTCACTAACTGCCTGTATAAAAAGTCTCTCTGCCTCCTTTTTGTAAGCCCCCTTAAAGTGCTGAAAGGCTGCAGAGGTCTCCTGGAAGCCTTTTCTCCAGGCTGAAAAACCCCAGCTCTCTCAGCCTGTCTTTGTGGGAGAGGTTCTCTAGACCTCTGGTCATCTTCCCGGACTCCTCTGGACCCACTCCAATAGATCCATGTCTTTCTTGTGCTGAGCACCCAGAGCTGGATGCAGCCCTGCAGCTGGGGTCTAATGCAGGCAGAGCAGAGGGACAGAATCCCCTCCCTCGCCTTCTGCCCATGGTGCTGTTGATGCAGCCCAGAGCACGTTTGGCCTTCTGGGCTGTGAATGCACACTCTTGGCTCATGTCCAGCTTCTCACCCACAAGAACCCCCAAGTCCTTCTCCTCAGGGTTGCTCTCAATGACTTCTTCTCCCAGTCTGTGCTCATGTCTGGGAGGCCTTGAGGGACTACAGTGAGCTGATGCCTAAGGCAGCCTCAGGTTACATGCACTATTAAAGTGCTGCTTACTGAAAGCATAAACATTATTATTGTGAACCATCTGGCTCAGGCTTCCTGGATAGGTTGCTGCGAAAAGGAGAGTTAGCCCTGAGAAGTACTTCTGCATACCAGGGACTCCTGGGGAAAGGATCAAGAGAAGTCAGCAATGCTTGATTCCCCTGCTGTAGTTATTGCTTTTTGAAGCTGTGGGGGAATAGATGTCTCTAACTCTGAGAACGGTAAATCCTAACAGTCATGAAGACTGGTCAAAAAATGAGAATAAGAGAGAAAAAAGTTCAAGGGGTTGTGAGTTAACTGGCAAACCAGCAACCTGCACTCATAAAATGTTAGCTTTTAAAAAGAATGGCTGCTCCACAGTCACTGTGACACATGAGAGTAATACAGCCTTATCTGGAGTGGCAGGAAGAATTCAAATTCCTGTTAATGCCCAGCAAGAGCATGCTGGCATTGAAACAACCAAAAGCATCCCTGGAATTTTGGCAGGCTGACCTGAAGCAGCTGGGACCTCCAGGTTCAAAAAGACTCTGCTGTCCTCAGCACTGGGTTTGAAAGGGATGGTGTCACAGGAGTGGCACAGAGGGCCAATACAACCTCATCCCAAAGATGAAATACGATGCCATGGCAGTCTTTGGTCCTCAACAGCCAGCAAATGATTGCAAAAAGTTCCAACACCAATAGAAATGGCTAAAGACAGGATTCAGCAAACTGGGTCAGACTTGAAGACGCTTTGCAAAACAGTGTTCAGAGAAGATACTGGGAAAGGAGTCTACATGGTCACAGAAATTCAATAAATTTCCTCTCAAGATGGAGTGATCTCATAATTTTTTGGTTTTCTGGCACACAGCAGCTCTATTCCAAATCTCCGATGCAACCCTGAACAAAGTCCTTTCCTTCTGCAGGGGTCTCCTTCCCCCACCACATTTTGTCCATCTTCCTTGCACAGCTTGCAAAGTCTTTGGGCCAGGGCTGTCTGTTGCTACATGACCGGTGACGTCCTTGTCAAAACTGTTTTCCAGGCGCCAGCCTCCCACAGATAATGGAGCACAGAACAGCACAGTGACAAAGCTGCTCTCTGTGCAAAGAGCTTATGCTAAGCTCTGTAATTAAGACATATGGGGGCCTTATCCACAGCTTAGAGAAGTCAGTGGAAACACTGTCTTGTAGGCTGGATGACAAGACGGTGATGAAGCAGATTTTATTTTAAGGAATCATTTTTTTTTCTATTTGGGGACATTCTGAGGCTTTAAGAAGAACTCTGCTACTAAAATGCATGAAAACGAAGAAGAGAAAAAATTAATAAAGTTAAAAAAAAATCAAGTTATAAATGGGCTTAAACTGAGATACAGAAAAAAGTCACAAACAGAACAAGTGAGATTCGTGTTAGTGGGTCACTTCTTCGGGGGTTTTTTATGCCTTTTTTAAAGGTTAGTTTTACTCAAAATACAAATAAATCCTCTTCTTTGCATGTGGATATTAATTATCTTATGGGATAGAGGGTACCAATGGATGTAAGGAAAAGGGAACCTGACTCCAGATGATTTAATTTTAAGGGAATTATTAGAAATAATTATAATATTGAATAGGACATAAGGTAGGCATTTTTCGACAGCAGAGAAAAATGTCAGTATGCCTGTGGAGAGAGTACCTGGCTGGACCACTACATGCAGATATTTAGTAATTTCTTTATGTGACAGTTTGCCTGTAAAGAGGAAAATATTGATTCCTCTTTGGCTTTGGAAATCAGGGCCCTTAAGTGCTCTGGCCAGAAATTCATAACACAGCAATACAAAAATGAAGTTGGAGGAATGAGTCTGGCCCTAAACGTTCACAAGGCAGAGGGAAGCATTTTTCTTGCTCGCAAAATGACATTTAGGCTCCCACTTTCCTGTCTTGCAAGGTGTATTGTAGAGGCTCTGAAAATAAAACATACAGTAAGCATGGCCTGCTGTAACCCAAACAATTACCGTCATCACAACAATAAATTTTTAAACAGTTAGGTAATATATAATAAATAAAAGATGAACAGGAAAGCACTCACAGCTACTCCCCTAATGCATCTGGAAAGTAATTAACTTTTTTCCTCCGTTAAGAATGTAATGTATTATACCCTGGCAAAGGAGGAGCCTGGCCATGCATCCCCGATGAGGATTTATCTGAGGTCGGACTCGGAGGGAGCAGACCTGCCATCCATCCTGCCAGAGCACAGCATCTCCCTGTCCCCACCTCGAGGACTGCCCCTTCCCCTCTCAGCAGCACGTGCTGTATTGGGGTGGCAGAGCTCCAGGGGGATAATGGGATGGGCACCGGGATGGGGCCCTGCCCCATCGGGGACACACCAGGCCCTTGCTTTGCAAATGTGGCTCGGGGCAATGCTCACAATCTCCTGCCAAGGGCTAATGAGAAAATAATCACGGCAGGAAAGGAATTACAGACACACTTGGAGGCCAGCAGGCCTCTCCTGGGGTTCCTGGCATGTGGCAAAGCATAAATCTCCTTATTGCAGGGTCTGGCACAGCTGTCCAGGCGCTGGAACACAGGACTGGCATCGTCTGAGGGCCTTCCTTGGCTCTGTGTGGTGGCTTCACCCCAGCCAAGACCCAGGCAGCCTCTCTCAATCCCCCACCAGCAGGATCAGGGAGGGAATCGGAAAGGTAAAAGACAGAGAACTCGTGGATTGGGATAAAGACAGTTTAACAGGGAAAGCAAAGGCCGTGCACACAAGCAAAGCAAAGCAAGCAATTCATTCACTGCTTCCCACGGTTGGGCAGCTGTTCAGCCATCTCCAGGAGAGCAGGGCCCGGTCCCACTTATCACTGACTTTGGGAGACAAACACCATCACTCCAAACGTCTCCTCCTTCCTCCCCCAGCTTTACACACTGATCCAGGATGTCACATGGTCTGGAATATCCCTTTGGTCAGTTTGGGTCACCTGTCCTGGCTGTGTCTCCTCCCAACCTCCCGTGCACACCAGTCTCCTCACCAGCGTGGCAGTAGGAAAAGCAGGAAAGGCCTTGGCTCTGTGTAAGCCCTGCTCAGCAATAACAAAAACATCCCTATATTATCATCACTGTGTTCAGCACAAATCCAAAACTGCCCCATACCAGCCACTAGGAAGAAAATTATCTGCAGCCCAGCCAAAACCAGCTCATTCTGACATTTCCAACCATCATGAGGGTGCAGCCAGGCTGGCAGCTCCCTGGGAATGGGAGTGTCACTGTGAGCAGCACTAACGGCGAGGAATGGCACGACGAGTTCAGGAGGAAAGCAGTAGTAGTTTAATTAATTATAATCATTCTTTTATAACAGGGTTCGTAAAGAGTGTGTTGAATGGCATAAGACAATTGGGTGCTCGGCCATCCACCCCTTGAGGGGATTGGTCAAGCTCTAAGACACTTCTTCCAAAATATTAGAAAGCTAGAGCCATAACAATCTTGCATAACAAACCCAGGTGCAAGATAAGGAGTTAGTTTACAAAACCCCATAGCAGTGTTTCTCATAGCTTCTGTGAGAACGCTGCAGAAAGCTGAAAGATTTCTTTACCAAAGCTTTTCAGTATCTACATGGGAGCACTGGGGGATCCCTATGACAGGGACAGCAGATCTATCCTATCCTCAGCCAGGAGAAGCCAGGGATGTTGGGCACCTCCCTGGGTGAGGGCAGGACCAAGGCTAGGCTGGGATGTGAGCTCATGGGTGGGCATGGCTCAGCTGGGCAGGGCTTGGGGAGCTGGAGGCTGCAGCATCCCTGGGTGCTGACCTGGACTCGAGGGCCACGGGCAGGTGGGGAAGCCCCGGGGGGCTGCCAAGGGACAGTCAGGGCTACCACGAGCTTTGTCCAGTTCATTGGAGCCTGGGGCTGCCTGAGCTGTGGGCCCCACTGAACAATGGAGTGTGAGCCTGGCCAAGGTCTCGTGAGGAGGAGCAGTTGCAAACCACTGAGTCACTGTGTGTTTTCCCTGGTGGGAACGGGAAAAGCTCCTCAAGTGTGTTTCCAGAGCCAAGTTCAATGGAAACTCCCAAGGCTGGTTTAAAAGGAGGGAGGTTCCCAATGTGGGTAAGGCATCAACTTTGGCATTTACAACAAATAGCACAAAACTGATGTGCTCTGAGGTGTATTGCAAAATCAATTACTGCTGGAAACTTTTAGAGAATGGAGATGTTGCTGAGGGGGAACTTTTAGGACAATCAGAAACCTAAATTCATTTGTATTTTTCTTAGATGATCTCATTGACTGCTCCTTTTTTAATAAGATTAATGATGCTTTTAATCCATTGTCAAAGATACTGGTGGTAAAGGTGGGTGACTCGAATTAATTTAGATAAAAAATGCATCACACTAAATGCAAATTAAAGCACAGGCTGAGCAAGACTCTAGGTAATGTTTTTAGTAGACAGTTTTTCAAAGGTAGCTAAGAGAAAACAGATGATCTGGTGAGTGGTTTTCCATGTCTGATTTGTGTGTTGAAGACACAGGGAATTGCTCCATGGCTACCCACTTCCTGGTCTAAACCAGCTACCCTTGCATGTCATTTAATTTATACTTAGAGAAATCAAGTCGCAACCAAACACTTGAGGGCTGATTAATTCCTGGAACATCTGTTGGAGACGGGCTATTATTAGACATGAACTTTTGACATGATCTGCAGACTAGTCATACACAGAGATTAACCTCTCCTCAATAGGCGCAGTCCTGCGCTGCATCCGGAGCAAGACACCCTGACCCAGATTCCCAGCTGTGGCTGAGCAGCAGCACAGCCCAGCCCCAAAGGGCAAAAAAGGCCTGACCTCAGCTCTTTGTGTGCTGGTCCAGTCCCATGGCAGAAGTTGGAGCAACCTGTGCCAGCTGCCGACGGAGACTGAGGCCTCCAGGGGACATGAATGCCACAGCCGTGACCCCTCCATTCAGTCATGCAAAAAATGTAGTCACGGGGAAAAAATGAGTTTGAGAGGGCTGTATCAGCTCTGAGCTCCTGGGATATGTCCCCTTTAATGGCTAGAGTAGCACCACACTCTCACCACATCTGCCTCATGTAGGGGAAGCTACAGATTCTCCATTAATAATGCAGATGGACCGAAGATGTTCTGTTGCATGGACGTGAGCCTTGCATAACATGGTGTCAGATAATTCCTGTACATATACATGAGCTACATCTGTTCTGACTCTGCTGTCTTTTTTTCTGGCCCTAACCCTAATCCTAATGCTGAGGTCCCCAGCACCACACATGGTCCATGCTCCTCTTAAAATGCCTTTTCCAGCCCCAGTGTCCCTGGAGCTGTCGGCTGTGTGGTGATCTGACTCCAGCCCTAACTCTAATGAACTGTAATGGGAAATTGGGGCAGAGGCGGAGATCCCCATCACCACTGGGAAGGTCCCCGGCTTGTTTTGATACCAAACCTAATCCACACAAATTGACTGCCTTATCTTAAAACTCTGTGTGATTCACCTTGAATACTCCGCATGATATCATCTGTTTATAACTCAGTGGCAACTGTCTAAGGCTTTCTCTGTGTATCCATCCTACACATAAACATCTCTTAAAAAAAAACCCACTGATAACATCACAAAATTCACCCTGAAAAGGTAAACAACCCTTAGATACATCCTCCCACTTCTCTGTATACATATTTTAAGGAATGATCCATTCTCAGGCAGCTGCATAATTTAGCTCAATGGGGAATGGTCTAATTCAGTCCCACAAAGCTGGGGTTGTCCTGTGACTCCTTCGCTCATGGATGTGGCTCTGCCTCAGACTCCTTTGCCTGAGTATTTCAGGCACATCACACTCAGCACGACTGACACTGGAAAGCCTAACTGGGGCGCTTAATATGAGGGTTGAGGCACAAGGGCATTTCCACTGCCTGATTTCTCAAATTACTCAGTACCCATTTACGCTGCTTACTATTGCATTTAAAAATCAATCCCCAATCATGCCTAAGTGACACACAGGAAATCTGTGGCCGTAGAGTCTCCAGTGTCTTTCCCACAAAACCTGCCTCCTGCTTCCTCCCCTTCTGCCTCTCAGACCCTCCATTGTGTGAAACAGTTTTGTCTCTGATTTTCCTCCTTCTGAGGAGGGCAGTTGCAGTGCTCTAGGAAGTGAAAAGCAGATGAAGTTCAGTAGCCTGTTGCATTAAAGTGAATAACCCCTCTACAAATATCTTTTGTTTGACCATAATTTTTTTCCTTTAAAATTCTTTCCTGATTGACACTGTGTGCACCATATTGGTTGTAATTGAATATGAAATAATTAGCATACAGTGGCTGTCGTCTCTTCCCCATCGTCACAATATCCCCTGGCACTAGTGAGAGCACCAGCAAGGAGGCTTGACATTCTAAAAGCCTTTTTATTTCCTAATGAAAAATGGTATTTAGGCTATAATTAAATTTAAAAGTACCCTCAGTGGACTACAGAGTCCACATGCACTTTCCTCTGCATAGGTTCACTCCCATTGACTAAAATCTGCACTTGGATCACAGATTCATTGATTTGCAGCCTTGGTCTGAGCCTCCTGTGCCTTTTATTTCCTTTATTAGGAAATAGCTTATTTTCTATAAGATTCTTTGCTCCAGCTCTTGCAGATACCTTCCCATTTGAAGCCACTCACAGCATTAATGGTATGATCATCTTCTAGAAAAATGTCAATTATTATCTCTGTCTTCAGAGCTCTTGAAACATTCAACTCCATTCTAGTTCTTAGGCAACCCGGTATAAAGAAAATTGTTTCCAGCATTCCAAGAACATTTTCTTAACTGCATATTTTCCAATCAATTCCCTAGAGGATTAGGAGGAATTAAAGTTTTCAGTGGCCTCAGAGAACTATTAGCAGTTCCTTCCCTGTTGCACCAGATGATTGCCTCCTGAGATGTCTGCCGAAATTCAGAAGTGATGCACAAGGCTGCGGTAAATTCTGTTTGATCTGTTTATACTCAAACATATTTCTCAAAGGCCAGGATCCCATCCAAATACTCTCAGACTACCCTGGAGGTATTTAACTGCAGTCTACAAGCTATGAAGAATGAGAGCAGGTCTCGCAGAGTAGTGAAATACAGGAAAAAAAAAAGAAGCTGCATGTCAGTGGGTTAAGAAAATAAGACTTTTTGAGTACTAATTCCACTTCTCATGGCCATATCAAAAGTGACCTTGATTATCTCACCTCATGTTCCTCTGAGTTGCAATTAAGACCGTAAGGGAGGTTCTCAGGCCAAACCAAAAGTCCGTCTATCCCTGAATCCCATGTCTGGTGTCAAGCAGGAACAGCAGCTTGAGAACAAAATACCAGAGCAGCACAAATGTGAAACAGGGACTTTTTAGGCCTGAAGTGGATTAGCATCTTGATGTTTAGCAACCAGGGATGGAGTTTTCATCTGTGAGCTTGTCTAATTGCTTTGTTAATTTATACTCTTGGCTTCCGCAACACCCTGTGGCAGTAAGCTCTTCTGTTTAATTATGCACTGTGTGGAAAACTCTGCCTCTTCTTTCCTTTCAAACCTTAGTTTGACAGTTTAATTTGAAAGCCACTCCTTTTGTGGTACAAGAAATAATTTCTCTTTTCAGCATCACCCATATTTTTTGAAATCACTATGTATCTCACCTTTTTCTTTACGGAAAATAACTAGTCTATTTAGTTTCTCATTGTACAGAAACTATTCCATAACAACAGTGCTTTTGTTGGTTACTTTCTGGTACTAGACAAGACAAGACTGGAACTGTAAAATTTAAATGCATCACTGCTTTTCTTGCTGACTTACAGATATGCTTTGATCTCCTTTCATGTTTGGGGTTTTTTCCTGTTTTTTCCTTCTTTTCTCTTTCTTTGCTACAAACTTGTGGCACTCTGTAGGACTGCCCTGGAACAGGGAACCACATTCACAGGACAACTTACACTGACCTGAATATCTAATCCTTGAATAGTAGCATCTCCTGTGGGACTTGTCACGTTTTATGTATAGGTGGGGTTATTTTTCTCCATGTGCATCAGGTTTTCAGTGGATCGAAAGATAATTTCACCTGCTGTTTTATTGCCCATCATTCAGCCATCCTCCTGCAAATCTTCACAGTCAATTTTAGTTTTTATTACTCCTCAGCAAAGGCTTCACTTTTCCTCTTTGTTCCTCTTTCCAGATCATTTACTAATACACTGGAGAGCACAAGCTCCAGCACAGATCTCAGTGGTCACCTCTTGCAGCATTTTCTCTGCTGTGATAACTGAGCTTTTATACTCAGATTTATTTCCTGTCTTTTAGAGAGGTATCAGTCCATGAAATGAACTTGACCCTTCTACCTCACTACTTAATATCTTCACGTTGTTTTGGGGAGGGAACTTTCAAGTGTACTTTATCAAAGGGTTCCTCACAGAGTCATTGACTTCATTTCTTTAAACACTTGCCTGCATCACAATGAGCTTGTCATAAGGAAACTGCTTAGACCCAAGAAACTTAGAATTTGTCAGTGTTCACACAGATGTTCAGTATCTCCAGAAGTGTTGACTTATACAGAATGTGGTGCCTCTGAGATGTGTTATCCTTGTTTCATGCTGCACATGTTTGGATGTGAATGTCTACAGGAATGTGTGTCTGGCACTCAGATTGTTTCCTGTGCCAAGCTATTTTTTGTTTTTAAATATTGGATGATTTCAACCAAATTTAACATAGATATAAAAGTTTGGAAAAAAAACACTCCTTCCAGAACTATGAAGAAAGGAGGGCTGGTAAAGAGTCAAACTCTCATAGTGCTGCCATGGGAGTGAGTGTGTTTAAAACCAGCACATGTTAGAGCACATTGTAAGACATCAAAGACTGAGAGAAACAGAGGAAGAAGAATTGAAGGAGCAGATGGTATGAAACCTTCAGCTGTAGGGATAAACTTCAGTCAGATCTTATGACAAATTAGATACCAGAGGACACAACAATCAGTCACAAGAGGCTTTGAAACAAGGTTTTGGTCATTCACAGACCATCTTATCTGATGGTGTCCTTGCTGTAGGCAGCTCAGCTCCACACATCCTACCAGCAGAGAGAGATGGCAGTCTGTACTCCTGATTTAGCGATTTAGAAGACATTTATCAATTTAAAAAAGAAAAGTGAGAGTGGGAGAAGAAGTGCCAGGGAAAATGTGTCAGGTTTTTTACATTTTGCTTTGTGAAAGAGACTGATGTATGAAAATAACACTGCCTGCAAAACCAAGCAAGTGTTACTGGAAGGTGAATAATAAGAATAAGAGAACCAAGAGAAAATGAACAGTTCAGTGCTTCATCAGATCAACAGCTGTTTTACTTGAGGAAAGTTGAGCCACATAAGCTGAACTACTTCAATAAGTCATTGATGTAATTGTGATGATGTCAGTAAGCAGACTTGCCATAATTAAAACTTGTAGTGTCTTTATTCTGCTATATTTCCTTACCTGGTGTACCTATAGAGCTCTTTCAGCTTAAATAAGAAGCTACAGCACCACTGGTCTTCTATAATTCATGTTTAGAAATCACCACAAAACCATAAACTGATATTATATTGCAAATTCCGTATTTACATACACAAATAATTAGCTTGCTTTAATAAACATCTATCAGTCCCATCCACTGGAAGCTGAAAGGAACTTGGCAAAGCTAATACTTGAAATTTCATTTCCATGAAAAAATGCGGATTCTGGGACACTGAAATGTTTGCTCATTCATCTCAGTTTCAATAAATATTGCACTCCATAACAAGGTCCATTTTAATATTTTAAAACAAAACATTTTACTTTTCATATTATACGCAGCTTCTCATTTGGAAAGAAATGCACATTTTTATTGGAGTTTTGTAACAGGTTTTGACTGCAAAATTGCTGGTTTCATTTTCACCCCCCAAAAAATTATATTTGCTAAAAATATCATCAGCTGGAGATGATGTTTTACACTTGCCAAGGAGTTGAAAAAAAAGTTATTTGCATACCTCTAGAATTCAAAGCTCTTGAAAATCATGTCATTTTTGAAGTTCTCTGTTTGAATTTAGAAATTTTCCTTCAGACTTCTCTAACTAAAATAAGATGTAGTGTCATTAAAAAGCTCAGAATTTCCCACACACCTGCGCAACACAGAGGGATCTTCCTCAGAGAAGAATTTTTAACTTATAACTAGAAATAGCAGCAGCGCACAGCGAGGGCGTTTTCTTTATCAGCGAACACTCCCTTAATGTGGCAGCACAAAGGAATGAACGTGCTTCTGAGCACAGAAATACAGCAGTGTTCTTGTGTGTTTGTCGCATTCTGTCTTCATTCCTTCCCAAAACATTTTCTACAACCCTGCACAGGCTGTGAAGGAGCTCGTCTCACAACAGAAGTATTCTTGGAAGGAATTGTTCTTTGTCAGTCAGGCAGATTTTCCGCCGTGGTCGTCCGGCTTTGCCCTCATGTGACACCTCATGCTGCAGATACAACTCCCAGGCTCCCTGCCATTCGTGTTCCAGCTTTGTGCACTGGCACACAGTGCCAACAGACTGTTTTCTGTTGCCTTACTTCTGCTTATCGTGGAGGATGTGCCTTTTTTTCTCTATTTATCGTCCTTCTCATCCTTTTTCTGCTGAATTTTTGGTTCTTCTGCTTTGATTCCTCTTGGGCTGGTTTTTTTTGCTGCTGAGAAATGAGGGGTGCACACATATTTTTTCATTGCTGGCTCTCAGCAGCTCTAGAGAAGGCTCAGGCAAGCTGCCACCTTCTCCTTCTGGCACTCATTGTCCCCACAGCCAGTGACTTACACATGGGCATCTGGCTTTTCAAATTGTGAGCACGATCTCCTCACCAGAGTGGGAAGGAAGATCCTCAGCGTACCCTCACAGTGTGCTCTGCCCTTTTCAGGGTCTTTGGATGACCACAGATGGAATTTTGAAAAGGTCTGGATGAATAATGCATTTTCGGTTTAGTTCCCAATCTGAGGCACTGTGGGTGGGGAATGAGAAAGAAAATTTTAGATAAATGTGGAAATGTTTTTTTTGATGCATAAGGAAGTGCTGAGTTGTGATTAGTGTTTAGAGCTCCTTTAAATAATAGGGACAATTTTTAAGAAAAAAAAAAACAACTTGACATCCTGAAATGAAAGAATATCAAAATACTGTATTTGAAAGGCCAGATAAAACATATTTATATCTTTAATAGCATCCTCCTCTTTTTTCTTACCGAAACCATTCATCATATTTATCTAAGCATTCACAGACAGCTTGTCCACCCAAAAAGGGCTTTCATTTTTGATTAATTTCCTTTTTACCTGCTTAAAAGCAGATAACTCACCGTGAGTCAACACTGGCATATTTAAATCACTAAGGCACTTAAAAAATCCCACTCTTCACCAGCAGCATTCACAAGGCTTCAACCACATTGCCTGGGGAGTGTGGTACACAGCAGCAAACACACTGAGGGCTTGCAATCAGCGAAGGGAGCTGTGCTGATGACATTGATTGTGTCTGGGCAGCTGCAGCCATGATTTTCAGTGTACCCAATACACAAAACCCAATTATGAATTCATGCCCCTTTCTTTTGTTTGTTTCATTTATCACTGCATAGGTCATGGAGTTCTTAAAATTTCCATCTACTATTTTATTCAGAATAAGTTGATTAAGGAACCTGGTAGTTGAACATGACCAGCAGAGTCTCTCCTCTTTCCCATCCTCTGCCTGCTGCAGATACTGAATGTCTTCATGATGCTCCAGATGTTTTGTCCTCCTCACTGTTATTTCTCTGTATTTTGAAAGTGAAAGGAAAGGATTTTCAAGCATCCCTGTGCCTCTAAAAATGGCAGTAGTAGAAGCTGGATGCAAGGAATTAAACCAATTGCCACGTACCTAAGCAAACTGGGAGAAGACAGGCTTTGTGTGGTGGTCACTTACGGATTGTTTGCAACAAAGAGCTCCTAAAAGCCTTCCTGCCAATACTCTGAGTGTGAATAAAGCATCAGGTTGACGCTGACTTTGAAAAGACTAAAGTCTCTCTCCTGTAACATCTTAAACATTTAGCAGCTGCACGCATGAAGTGACTGAACTCTTCTGGTTCACAGCATATTTTCTATCTCTCACTCTTACAGACTGGTAAGATTCAGCCTTGACACCCTGCCAGGCACAATATGAAGAATTCTATAATTATCAATCTGGTGATGGCATTTAAAAGCAAATGCATTATCACACACAGAAATCATCTCATGTCCCCTACAGTGTGTTCCACAACAAGGGCTGTCACTTTGACTATAACTCTGGCTTTATTACATTTAAAACTCTTCCATCAACAGGCTTCCCCAGAAAAAATAAAAATTCTTTTATTCAGAAAATAGCATGTAGTCTGGAGTGACTGTCAATGTACCTAAAGGTCATATAATGTCAGAGTCATTATTTTCAAATCATCCACACTCATGAGCCATATTTTGCAAGGCCAGCTATCTAAACAATAATAAACACAGAGCGTGCGTGGTGCGGCATGAAAATTTGTGCCTTATCATTTAAGAAGTATGGGATAGAAGCAGAAAGATTCCTCCCAAGTTCTCCTCCTCTCATCCTTGTGCAACCACTGTATTCAGCAGACCATTATATTACATGTACTCAATAGGCTGAGCCCCTCTTAACCACCCCCTTTTTCTCCCTGGCCCATTTGGTAATCCAAGACAATGCACATACAAGCCAGATTATCCATTGCAGAGCTGCCGGCTCTGACACACCCTGATAGTTTACCCTGTCATGGATCAAAAAGATTAAAAGCAACTTTAAAAAGCACAAGTTACGACACTAAATCCAGAAACTCTAGCCTGTCTGCTTCAGCTCAGATTTGGAAACTAAGTAAAGATTAATGTTTTGAATGGTATCTGAATTAATGTTCTGTCAGCCAGCTGCAGAGACAGGGGTTGCTGTTTTCCCATTTGTTTGGTTGGTTTTAGTTTCCATAATTCGGATAGTTTTCAGTCACTGTTTGCAGCCTCAGGAAGTTTGTGTTCCATCTGCAGCTCTGGGCATTGTTAGAACTATTATTTCCAGCCACACTCCAGGTGGGAGCCACGGGTCATTGGTTCAACAGGTTAACGTGACTGACACAGATCGCACCAACTCTAAGAATGATTACATTTATTTGCTGACCTGGCTCTCCCGTAGATTAAGACATACTCCTACCTTCACCTTTTCTACCCTCCCATTTCCTCTACCTTAAAAAAATAAATTGGTTAACAGATGTAGGCAACTGGAAGGTTTCCCATTTCACCTCTCTGTTTTCTTTTTCTCGGTGACAAAAGCAGTGAAGGAGGAAAGGGGCTGAGATGAAAACAATAACCATCCTCTCTTTACCTCAGCCAGCTGCATCATCCATTACTCCACTCTGGGTCAATACCTGGCACTAGTTTTCATGTAGCCTATATAACATTAGACAGGGTTGAAACAGAAGAGAGACAGACTTTAAATTTGTGTATCCAGATCTGACCATGTTTATCCAGGCTGAGCTGCACGCAGTGCCCTGCATGAGCTGCAGTCAACAGAAAGCAATTTCTCCTTCTATTACTGTGAATTATTTACTACAACATTTTGAACTGACATCCAGATTTTCCCCCCTCTGTTCAGTTTTATTGCAATGAAAAGAAGAGAAGTAAATGAGTAGCAGGAGAGGGGAAATAAATTCCACCGAAATGCACTGGCTGATAAAATAAGTGTCTTTGAAACACTGCTGTATGCAGGAATAATTGTATCATTTGTTACAGTGCCATGCTGATGTACTTAGAACCATCTCTGACTATGGCAGAGACATTGGAAACAAAGCTCCAGCTTCAGAGCATCCACAGGGCTGTGGGACTTTGTTTTTAGGATGTTGGTGAAGATACAGCCACGTGGCCAGCCCTGAAGATAGGAGGTTTGAATACTTCCTATAAACTCTGGAGGGGTTTAGAGCTAAGATATTGGGAACACACACACACAGACCAAAGAGGAAAGTCTTCCTCATTTACCAAGTGGATGAAGACATCCTGTCTTTGGCAGAGAGGACAGAGCAGACACTCTGCATCTTGTTTTCTGCCCCAGACACAGAAGCAGGCAGGGCTCAGAACAGGTCCCTGTGTGTCTCTTCCACAGAAGCACTAGCAGGGAGAGTGAGCTAAGTCTTGAAAACAAAAGTCAACTATTACTCACTGCCTCAGCATCAGAGGTAACTCAGGGAGAAGTGCATCTAAACCTTCCTGTACAGGAAAAGGCTCTGCTCCACAAGTTATGTCTGGCTCCAGTTCTGGATTGCAGGTGTGAATCTTCCTCCTTGAGCCTGTATTTCAGGAGTGTCCAGACCTTTCACAGGATAATCTGTCATTTTATTGTGCCAAATGAAGTTCATTTGTGCCAAATGAAGTTCAGAGGCTGAGGGCTGTCCTGGAGGTGTGATGTTTGGACCAGCTCATCCTTTCTCTTCCAAAACTTGCATTTGCTCCCAAACCAAAATCCAGTATTTTCCTCAATGAAAGTTTGAGTTGGTTTTCCACAGCCTCTGGCTCTTGCCATTAATGCCATTGCTGAATCTAGCACAAGTGTTGGTTGAGTTTCACCTTCATTTCTAACGAAGACAGGATTTAGATCCACTGCTGTCACTCCCAGGTCTCACTGTGCAGCAAAGGTAGTCAAGGAAAACAGCTGTTATGAATGATATTGCATAAGATCCTGCCTCAGCGAATTATTAAATTAACAGAGTATCCATGCATTTTTGACAGGATAAAAGCCTATTTGGACAAGTCAGCAGAAAGCTTGGCTGAGTGATTACCACGGGCAACCCTGCGAGACAGGGGTACAGCCAGAGACACAGAGCTGAAGCAGCTGACAGTCAGGAATGAGAGGGCAGCGAGAGGCTGAATTGCTGAGCTCTGTGCCCATGCAGCCAGAGATGGGCACTTGACAGGCTGGTAGTGCCACACTGGCCAAGAGCAATTCTGATGGAAGCAGGGAGCAAGCTCTGGGAACACCCTTTCCTCACCTGTTTTGCCTCCCACACATGCTGAGGTATAGGCACCCGCAAAGCAGGCAGTGGCTGAAGGCATCAGTACCACCACCAATTTTTCCTATTAATGGCCAGACTACTCCCAAAGAGGATATTAATGGCCAGGGTGGCAGCAAAACATGATGGGACAGCCCCTCGCATCTGCAGCACTCCTTCTCCTTCCCTTGGAAACAGCAGAAGCAAAAGCCAGGTCCTCTGGGGCTGTCCCCTGAACTCTGTTCCTTTTCTCAGAGGGAGCAGCTTCACCCCTCAGTGGCAAAACTCTCCCCTCACTGTGAGCCAAGCGCTTTTTCCAAGGTGGAATCAGGGAGTCTGAGTTTGAGCCCTCATGTATCAGATCAGCCCTGACTGGCTGCAGTGATCTACTACTGGAAAAATTAACACACACACTTGTCTTCTAGCCAAACACTTCTTCTCTTGAGAAAAATTCTTTAAAGAAGCATTTTCTCAGTGGAAACAGGAGAAGGCAAGAGAAACCACTCAGGGAATAAAAGACTCGTGTGAGAAATGGATGTAGATGGTGCAGCCAAGGGATTTAGGGGCAGGGGTGGGTAAGTGGGCAGAGAAGTGGGAAACTGTGTTTCTCTCTGTGCATGAAGGGACAAATCCAGCCTTCTGCCCGAATAGGTTTCATCCTGCAGCACAAGAAAAGGCTGGGGCTCTGCTGCATTGCTCTCTGTGCTGCTCACCTGCACCTCTGCAGTTCAGTCCCATGGCACTGGTGTAGTGAAGAGGGAGTGGTGAGACCAGGAGCAATACCCTGGCAGGCTGAGATAAAGAGCAGTCATACCCCAAAGGATCCACTTTGGTGACTGGGCTGCCCCTGGACACCAGCCCCGGGTGTTTTTAAGCAGTATCACCCACATGCAAAGACTGAAACTGGGGCCCTCTCGGCTACCCCTGCTCTCCAGTTCCAGAGTTGCTTCTGGATGCTCAAGTATCCACTGGATTTACCCTTGAGTGTAGAGCAATGAACATAACTACTGGAGAGTCTGGATGCTACAGATGCAGGCGTGTCCAATCTGTCTCTTTGCTCTGACTGCCAAAGAGCAAAGGGAGGAATGAGCCTCTGTCAGCTCACAGAGGCCATGAAAACCTTGAACCATTCGTTCACAGCACTCCTGTGAGCAGACATGTGAGCTGCCTCTGGCAACTTAGGTAAGTTGAAAATGCAGTAAAAATGAAAGAGAACTGTCAAGCTTATAATTAATGTGCAGTTAAAAATCATGCCTTGATGATTCTGTCCTGGTTAGAGGAATAGGGCTGGGAAGAGGCTCTGGACCAGCTTGTTGTCTCACACTGGGAATTTCTATGTGGACACTATGCAAGCACTCCTTTAGCCAGTTCAAACTGAGACAGAATAGTGCTTTTTTTGGTTTTTCATCCTGAGACTGCAGACTCTGTTACTTTGTTAGGTGTCTCCTACCTGAATGAAAGCAACCTCTTTGTTTCCTAACAGAGGCAGTCACAGGGTGAAAAAGGCACTCACCATCACTTGCCTGATGGTTTTAGCAGCTTTGCTGGCATTCTTTTGTCTAGGACTTTCTTATGTTTTCCTAAGAGAGAAGAAAGAGATTATCTGATACCCTCACCTCATTCAATGTTGAGGTGCAGGAGGTCTCAAGGAGGAAACAGAGTAATTCCAGATCTTAGACAAGCCAAACACATAAATCTGGACTGGCATCAGAAGGCAACCGCTCTCCTTCCCCTCCCTTCCCAGCAAATTGTTCCTGTTCACAAAAATCCAGAAGGAAAATTCACAGAACTGTCTTCACAGGCAATAAACCAAAGTTAATGACCTGATGTAAAGCCACTGGAGTAAGAATATTTTCTTATGATTGGAAGACAGAGGCAAACTAGGCAGAAATACAGCCTTGTGGGTGCCATATGACTTCCTATGTTACACAGTATCTGAACCCTTCTTCCAGCCTTTAAAGGGGATGACGCTTTAATTTATAGGCTGTAGAACAAAGAAGTTTAATGAATTAATGCAGAGGTGCTCTGGAGCAGAACCACCCCAATAAGCAGCACAAACAGCCTCGCTATCCCATTGAAACTGAAAGCACACAACAAGATTGAACTGTGGTCAGCAGGCTGCCCTGGACAAGGTGTGTGGTTACCTCCTCGGGCTCTCCACATGCAGTGAAAGGAGCCCACGCTCTCCTTTTGTCTGGGACCACAGGGAGTCAGTTGTCTCCTGAAAGAAACGTGGCTGCATGGCTCCAGATTCATTACTGGTACATCAAAAAGAATTAACATCCTGCCTCCACTTCCACAAAGAGAGGGGTCCTGTTTGGTGCCAAATGGCCATGTGCACTGATACAGAAATAATGTCTTGGCAGTCAGCAGGAGCAAAGGGAAGCCAAATTACATCATTCACTCTCCTTTCAGTGGGGATAAAAGACTCTATTTACTACTTTGGCAGTAGCCAGCACCACAGCTGCTGCCGGTCACATGTAAGGGCAGCAGAGGGAAGGCAACAAAAAAATAATTGAATCCTCAGAGGCTCTGGATGCTCTTCATAAAATACCCCCCACTTGGTGCAACAGGAGCTATCCTAGGGCTCAGGAAACCTCTGCTCTGGTCCCACTGCTCTCTCAGACTTCTGCTGCATGACCTTGACCTGTCACTTCACCTCTCTTCTTTCCTTCTCCTCTTGGTCGTGTTTATTTGGCTCACAAGCTGTTGAGGGCAGGGATTGACATATTATGTAAACCCTGTGCTTAGCTCAGCTCTCTGCCGGTCTCGTCTGGGTCCTGTAGGCACTCCTGCTCAGGATGAAAACAACATCAGCTCTAATTCTAGTAAGAATACATTGAAAGGGCCAAAGAGGGATAGATTTTCAAACTGATGGGATAAATATGTGGAGTGGATGTTACAAGATGGGAAGTTCTGCTACTCCGCAGAGCACCTTCAGTTTTGCAAATGCCTGATGGAATACCTGTACAATGGTAAGAAGTAACTGGTGTGGCCAAAATGAGCAGCAGAAGCAGTTAAGTAGTTTAAACATTTTTGAAGCTGAAACTCAGGAAGAGGAGCTGAATTCACATGAGAAAGCAAGGATAAATGCCTCTGTTAATGATTGTCAGATTTGTCTTTATAGGAAGAGCCATACTGCATAAAAAATACACCTACAGGGCATAAACAAAAATGAACAAGTGTTTAATTGCATGGCCTAATAAGTCTTAAGATTTGTGCAGTTTTCATCACCAGAAAGCTCAAGCCTACCTGTCTGAGCACATCTTCTTGTACGCTTCAAGCAACTGATGATTATCAAACCCAGAAGAGGATGACCCCATCTTAATTTAAAATGCATGCTCAAGTGACACAACTCAATTCTGACTGCTCAAGCAAACCCCTTCAGAATACTAATGTGATAAATGAAGACCAAAACATCCCCAAAAAAAACTAAAGCTCTTCTCTCAGGACAGAATGCAGGGCCAGTTTGTGGCACTGCATTAAAAAAAATAATATAATTCAACAAAACCTGCAAAAAAACTGAAGGAGTTGGTGCCGCAGAGAATTTTTGTACTTTTTAAACAAACCATAATTGTCCTACCGAGAGAAGCCGAAGAGACCCTCATCTGCAGAGCAGATCCACAACTTCATTAAGAGAATCAGTGTATTTTGTAACTAAATGAGATTCTGTCTCGCTGGCAGGCATATTCTGCTCACAGAACAAAGAAACCACACACACAAATATTCCAAAGGGAGATGTCCTTAAAAAAAGTCATTGTAGCACCATCAGACTGCGGAGTGTGCCAGAAACTATGACTTTGTGGAAGAAAAAGACAGACTGACAGGAATTAGGAAGCAAGCTAGATGCGTGTGGCAAAAATGTCTTGAGCTTTTTATTTCTCGGTTAAATCATGTGAGTTTCTGCTTGTTATCAAGCAGTTTCTGTGCTGGTCTTTTTTTCCAGTATTCAAAAGTCACACTGCTGCCCACCAGCCTCAGGGAGCTGGGTGTAGGGACAGGGCAGCACCCTCGGACTTGCTGGTGTTGGATTTTTAGAGCATCTCCCCAGCACCCAGAGCCCTGGAGGACAAAGCCTCGAAGGCTTTCTCTCACAAGCAACAGGCTCCCTGCTCGTCTCCTGGTGAGCCTGTCCTCAGCTCCATGCCTGGCTGGGCACATTAGGCCTGAGACGAGGAACTGCCTGAAAGACAAATGTGAAAAATCACAGCACTAAACTGCTGGGAAATCCAAGCTTCTCCATGCATGGGAGCCAGCAAGGCTGCTGAGCTGTGAGGAAATATTCAGACACTGATCCATGCTCTGTGTTCCTTCTTGGAGTCTGGCTAGGAGGGGAAAGGGATAATAAGATCCCAGATCTGGTGAGTAATGGTAACAGAAGGCAAGCAAAGGGAAAAGGCAAAAAACCAGCAGTGAGTTAAGGGTGCAGATGGTGGTCTGCGATCTGGAGTATTTCTGTCTGTCATGTTTTACTTCTCTCCTATAAGATACTCAAAAACAAGATAAAAAGGGGAGCTGGAGGTAAAACCCAAAATTCAGTTTTTATGAGGGACTTCGTATTTTTCCTTTATACATGGCAAATTGTTAATTATTGTATTTCAATCATCAGTAGAACAGTAGGAAATGACTAGGTGCAAACATCTCCAATAATAAACATTTCCACTATATAAATTTAATGATAGTCAAAATTTATGCAAGATGTTAAGAGTGAGCTAGGTGTTCTCATTCAAGGAATGTTTTCCCAACTACCATAGACACGGGTTCACTCAAAAGAAACCAGTCCAGGTGAAATGTTATTCTTGGATACATCTGCAGTTAAAGGAGATGAATCTCTCATGAGGTCACTGCCAGCCTGTAGAGTCATACCTTGGGCTGACACCATTACTTCATAACAGCTTGCAAACAACAGCCCCATCTCAACCTTGCTCCAGATTCGTCTCAAATTTCTGAATTCTGAAAAAAAAACACAGCATTTATGGAGAGATTAGCTCTGATATTCATGGCAGCAGGAAAAACAGTACAGAATAAGAAACATTTCTTAGAAAATCCCTTATTGATGTCTGTCTTTTACATCAAAAAAGCCATGACGTGGTGCTAATCTCAGTTGTGAGTATTTGGTAGAAAAAGATGAAGTGCCTTCAGGCAATGTAGACCCAAATCAGTTAGGGATTTAGCTCTAATTCTGAGACAACGAGTTGCTTCCAGTTTGTTTTGGCTGGTAAGAGAGTGGCTCTTTGCACATGAAATCATCATTAAACTCTGCTCAGAAGTCAGCTGCTAACTTTTGCAGTAGCACCCTGGAATTATGTAATGCCAGCGTAAAACTACACTAGTAAATGGAATGAATCATCCTGAACAAGTTTCCTGGAATATAAAGTCACATGGAAAATATTATTGGTTAAATTTACAAGTGATAGATAAGCATGCCATCCACACAAAAACATGTGCTTACCTTATCAAGCCCAAAACATTCTTTTCCACTTACAGTGCAGGACTTCTATTTCATGAACCAAGTTATAAATTGTGTCTAGACTCCAGCTAGCATCAAGCCCCACCAACACCACTTCCTTCAGACTCCCGGTATGTTTTCTGGATGTATACACACATGTTTTGTTAAGTCATGTAATCCTCATGTGCAATGAAAGTCCGGCTTGACTAGTGAAAGTTTATCATGATGCAGGCTCCTTTCAGAAGATACTTGAATATTTTCTACATGCTGAAGTTGCTGGAATCATGTCAAGTGCTGAGCAAATGGAATTAAAACAGAGTCTTTATTGTCTTTATTTCTGCAATCAGTTATTTCAGGATTTTAATATTTTTCTTCCAATGTTTTGCTGCATGACATTCACTGAAGGCCACAAAGGCAACTCAGACTTTCAAGAATCTTTAAACAACCTAGAGAAAGGGCAATTAAATTTGTTGACACTATCAGATTACTGTGGTAAACCAATGAAATTTTTTAAGCAATCTGTAGGCTGAATATGACAGTGAAATTACTGCACTTCCTGGTCTTGTGTTTCCTGCACCCAGAGAAGCAAGAGCCCCACCTCACTCTACCCCACCCCATTCCTTCATACCTGAGAGTTCACCAAGAAGTGAGAAGGGTCAACCCTGACAACTTTTCCAGAGGTTTCCTCAGACGCCTCCACAGAGCAGGAAGGTCTGTCCCTATACAGTGATGTTTTTCAAATAACAATCCTCTTCTTCTCTTCAGATGCCCTACCCAAATTAAAACCATGCTGGAACCCATGAAGGCTAGAAAATTCATTAATGGATTTGAGTGAAATCACCGTTTTATGGAATGTAATTTCACATATGGGTGGCTACACTATCTATGGAGCTCATGGTTGAAACAATTTAAAACACTTCTCACCCTAACACAAAAGATAAGCTCGTTTTCTGAGTTTCCCAGCTTCCTCTAGCCCATAATAAGCACAAATAATGTGAAGAACAGTCTTGTAAGTCAGATTGTGAAGAGGAGCTGAATACTGATTTATTGTTGTGAAAACACAGCCCCGTTGAGGGTGATGTGCAGTGCCCTGCTGTTTCAGAAATACAATCTGAGGCACCAACAAGCCTGCAGTTGACTTGCCAGATAACTTCTGCTATAGGGTGCTTATTTTTAAGTATTTAATAGAAACACTTTTACTTTAGGGAGATGTTTTCCATCTCCAATTTCTGTGGAGCATGACTGGCAAGTAAAGAGTTGTCTTCTCTCCCGAGAAAATAATGCAAGTATGCTCCACTGCAAACCCCACAATGATTATGTGAATAATTTGAAGACCTCAAATTTGAGGCACATTTTAGTGTCATATTAAAAACAATTTATTTTTAGCTTGCTTTGGTTTATCAAAAATCTTAAGTTTCCCACTTCAAATCAGTGTCTGGTATCCAACACCTGGGGTTTAACCTCCCATTCAAACCAGCTCTTCTGCAAAAAATATTTCTTACCTGATTCCCTTTATCCCTTGCACACTGCATTTAGGAGATCCTATCACAAGCCACAGGCATGTTTAATATTGTTGGAATTGCACTGCTAATATCCATATCAATTATATTTTGAGATTTATGTTTAGTGTAGATATTAATGCAGTCTGGCTTTTCCATTTTTTACTTCTGCAAGTATAATTTATTGAAACATAAATAGTAATATTAAAGCTATCAAGTATAAACTTCAATACTTTACGGCACTGTGTAATTTAAGAGTTACATGCATCTAAATTCAGTTACAGTCCTTTCTGAATGCTCAAATCTTAACTGCAGACTGCAGCTCACCAGGAATTCTGAGTTTGAAGCAGCAGGCTGTCAAGTAAGGCAGTAGTAACATCTTGAAATTAGCCTTTCAGGAGGACTGGGAAACTGGCATGTGGCTGGAACATAAAAAAATGCATGGGTTTCTATTTTTCTTTTTTTTTTTCACTAAACACTCACTGTTTGCACACTGTAACCCTCTTCCCCATCTCTCAGTCATTTCAGATTATTTATGGTTTTGGTGTTTTAGTGATTCCAGAGATGCACAGGAAAGGGGCTGGAAGGAACTGCGTTAAGTCAGCCACCAGCTTGTGTCTAACAACCACCAGTGATGGGAATGCCACCCTCCACAGGTAACATTGCTTTGCTTTGTTGTTCAGTGTGTCAGAATTATCTTATTGCACCAAACCAGGAGCAGCTGGTGAGCACTGGTGTTTGGCTTGGCGAAGAGTGACAAGACATATGTGACATATGTGACAAGATCTGGCCAAACAAACTTTTTTTACTTCAGACAGGTAATTTTTGGGGGTGAGCCATAATAAAAATACCTTCGTCAAGGTAAAAACTTGCAAAGCAGGGATGCCTATTGCCCAGTTAAAATAAAAACTGGCAGTGAAGGTGGGATTGTCTAAAGGCTCAGTCACCAATAAAAGCTTTTTAAATTTTGCTCACTGTGGACACAGACAATGTAAATTGTATGGGCTTTTCCTCTAGAAGTGTATTTCCCTCTCCCTTGGCTATGGAGGGGGCATCAGTGACTTGCCCTAAGTGCTTAAGTTACATGAAGCAGCATAAGATGAACTCCAGTTTCAGTGTTTGCAAAAGAACTGATGATATCCCTGGTTTGTCATTATTATAATGAGCCCACATTTAGGTTTTTGAATATCCACGGGTGCACAGTGCTGCCTTCAATTTTAAGCTCAAAATAAAAATGTCTTGTTGTTTTTACAGCTGTTCTGAGCAAACAAGGGGTACCACTGAAGTACCACTGGCATGTTTTGGGCTGAAGGCACCAGGGAGAAAGCACCTTAAGATGAAGCAAACTGAGAGGGAAACCATGAAAGTCACGGTGAAGGCAAAAGTTTTGTGCTGCCTTGTGTCGGTGAGCTTCCTGATAGAGACAGATGCTGGTACTTACCAGGAGGAGCTACCTCTAGACAAAAAGCTAAAGACCACACTTGGCACTGTTGAACACTCATCATCCTTTTAGTACTTCAAAGTGTAAATCTGAGCATGCTCTGTAGCAGTCTCAATGAACTTTTGAGCTTACAGCCTTTTTATCTTGCATGACTTTTTTTCCTTTTTCTCTTTGGCAATAGGATTTCATTAGGATTTGTCAGTGTATTCAAGTGTGCCTCTGAATAGCCTGAGAAATTTAACAGTGCAAGCAATGGAGGATCATGTCCTGTTGCACCTGAAGGCGTCTGCTCTTAAATATAGGGTTTTTTCCACGTGCAATAATTTCTATCTTTCTGTCAGAAAACTGACGTAACCCACCCTTGTATGGAAACGAGTGACTAAACACTGTGCTGCACATGCATTTCTCTGAGTCTACACAGAAGAAATATTGCTACAAAATGACATTAGTATTACTTGTTTATTTAAACTTCTCGTGACAGAGTGAGAAAGAAACATTTTTCACTAAGGAAAACGAGATCTCCCAGTACTCCCAGTGCTACAGAAGCACCAGTATGTAGTCAAGAATTTCCCACATGGGTCAAACTGGAGCTGAAGATGCTTTGAACAAACCACATGGACCCCAGCCTGGCAGCCTTGTGCCCCCAGTGAAATCCCAGCTAACAATTTCAGTGCCAGTCTGTTGGTGCTTCTCAGCTTTAGAAAGCCTGCAGGGGATGGAGGTATGGCCAAAGAGCAGAGATACCTAAAGGATCCCTATGAAAATAGGTACTGTTGACAACACAGAGGAAGGAATGCGTCTGTGGGTGAGCAGTGGTTCCATAAATTTAGCTTTGGAAATATTTGTGGGATCAGCTGCATTTTTTCCCCTCCTATATGATTAGTGTTCCCTAGTCGGTGGGGAATACACCAATATTTTAGGACTTTCTTTTATCTTTTAATATTTTAAAATGCAGCTGACAACACACTAATCTGGCTAACTTTGACCTTCTTTGAATTTTAGATTTTAGTAGCAGTCATCTAATTTTAGCCAGTCTGACCAAGTTAAAATAAATGTGGCACAGACCATGAAGGCAGCTATTCATTTATGAGCAAGAGGCAGCTACTTTCAGTATAGATGCTTATTGTGGAAAAGGCAATGATCAAAAGAAAATGTTGGAGAAAAAAAGATGCAGAGAATTACAGTCCCTGCTGTCAGGAAATTTATTAATTTCAAAGCATCATTGGTGGTACCTGCAGAGGTGAATTATTAAAAAGTAAATAAAGATTCTCTTTAACTTATATTCTCTGTATAAAACACTTGGGGTTTTGCCTGCAGCTGTGCAGGTAACACAGCCATTATTCTCTCAGCCCTTGTTCTCACCCCCTCACACACCTGATGGCTGGAAAGGCAGATTCTGCTTTCCTTTGAAGTGGCTGGAAATGAGAAAAACAACACCTTTATGCTACTTAGCCCTCCTTGCTGGCAGGTCTCAACCTTCTTTGCAGAAGCCATCAGCAGAATTACCTAGATTTTACCAGTGTGGAGACCAGAGCCCAGTGAACAGCAAGCTGTGTCTAAGGATGTGCAGTGAGCTGGTAGGAAAACCAGGAGGAACTCCAAGTCTTCACCTGCAGGTGGTGAGGACAATGTGCATCCTCTCAGAAAGGGTTTGTTTCTTTGCCAGGGTGCTCCAAGCCTCCAAAATCTCCCCTGCCCATCAACTCAGGGCCTTTTCCGGAGATTCAGGCTTCATTTCTCCCACATGTTAGGTGCCTTGTTTGTTCTCCTGCCAGCTTTACTCCCTGGCCACAATTCCTTCCTGCCTGTTTAGCATTCACCCCACTGAGGTGTCTATCAACAGAAACCATGTCACCCCCATTCCAGTAAATTAATCAAGCCAAGCTCTTCTAGTACCCCTTCATATATTATACTTTCCATTTTTCTGACCATCTTAATAGCCCTTTTCAATCACGCATTCCACTCTAAACCAATCGGTTTTGATCCCAGGTGACCAAATTATTCTGCACCTGCCAGCATGGATGTGTACACCCTTCTGTCTGCAGGAAATAACTCACCTAATCCATCTTGGGTTTCCAGGGTCTTTGAGTTTTCTGTCATGTTGACAGCCCCTGTGCAAGGTTACATCTTTATCTTGTCTTTGCTCTGCCATTCCAGCAGAAGGGCCTTTAATAGCAGGCATCTAATGGCAGCAAGTGTTCTTATAACTCGTATGCCCACGTATGATTTTGCACTCTGTACTGTGAAACAAATCCAGTTTAAAATGCTCGGTCCTCGAATTCTGCCTGTGAAATATTCTGAGTGCCCTGTGTGTACCTGGGATGTGTCATCAGCAAGTCAGAAGACTACACTCCCACTTGTTGTGCAAAACAAACCATGTATCTTCCAAGGTAGTCCTTGAAGAAATCAATTTCTTCCAGCTCAAGACATCTCCCATTTTCTTTGCTCTCATAGGGAAAACAGTGATTTTATCCACCATTAGGGAGTCGGGGCTGTGTGCATTCTCGTGTGTGTGAAAGAGAGGGGGGGAAATGAGGCAGAATCAGGAATATCTGTTTTCACACTGAAAATAATTTGGAACTCATGGGTAAACATTCACAATATGAAGCACAATAGAAAAATCGGAAGGTAACTGTTGGGGCAAGGTAGAAAATTGATGCAGCTTCAATAAAGGCTAAAGGCAGCAGTGCATGGCAGTGCTGTCATTACCAGAGGACATTAGTGCTCTAGACACAAAGCAAGAGATGGAATGACAAGTGAGAGGGTAGGAAATAAACAATCAATTTGGAAAAGGCCCTTCCCCCCACCCCAGAGAACTGCATCACAAGGAGAAAAACATCTTTAAAGGAAGAAAACTATGGTCAAAAACTTGAGGTCTCAGAAAAGGGAGGATTTTTTATGCACATGCTTATCATCAACTTTACTCACTACGTTCTGCATGGAGGCCCTGGAAGAGGAAAGGAGGGCGCTGCTTCAGATTAAAGTGTTCTGAAATTAGGTTTTAAAGCAACCTGATGAAGTGGTAGCAAAAATTTTTAAATGATTTATCATGGGTACTAGGGACCAATAACATGGTTTCTGGACTGCAAACTTTAGAAAACATAGTAATTAAAAAAAAAAAAAAAAAAAAGTGTGAGGAATACCAAGGAAGAATACCTTTGCATGGCTTTTGCAAAGGGCAGTCATATATCACACAGCCTCACATATCACACAGTTCTCAGAAGAGGTGAGGAGCAAAAAAACATTAGAGCTGATACAGTCTTTTTGTATTGCCCAAAAAATGGCAATGAGTCATTGCCATTGCCGTGAGTTAACAGCCCTTACAAAAACTAAATATTCACAGCATAAATGACAATGATCAAGTAGTAGATGTATAAAAATAGAAAAAAAAAAAAAAAAAAGGGAAGAAAAGACAAGAATAATTAGATTCTTCACAGCATAATGCTGTCACTTATGGTGCTACTAATGGATTGGACCTGGGCCCAGGGCTCCTCAACATATTCATAAATGTTGCAGGAAGTAGAGAAGAAGGGCAGTGATAACGTTGGCTCCTACAAAATTATTCGTGAAAGGCTAATCTAAAGCTGACTGTGAAGTATTTCAGGAGAACATAAGTGTTTGTGTTTAGCTCCGTATTAGTAACTGCAGTGTGATGAAGGGTGATACTGCAACAGGCAGTGCAGGCATACACGTGGATGTACAGGTGTGTATGTGGGTACAGCCATTATATGCAGTCACTTAGGTGGCAATTCACCTCTTGTCATCTAAGAATACTTGGAGTCCTTCAGGATTCACCGAACGCTTTGGATACCTGACACATCAATGCTCAGGAACTTGGAAACAAAGAATATTAAGAATTATTAGGAAAGGCAAAGAGAAGAAAAATCAAATAGTGTTATGCTACTGTATATTATTGCTGTACGTTGTGTACATATTATTCATTTCACTCCATCTCAAAGGGATGTACTGGAACTAAGACAGAGATGGGAAGACCAAATTTACTCCACAGTTTTGCTACAAGGAGAGCGGATAGACTAGGTGACAGATAATACATAATAATAGACTAGATAATAGAAGACAGAGATGGAATATGGCTGAGATAGATATGAAGAATGGGAAGTGATTTATTCACTGTTTCTCACAATACAACAGCAGGTAGACTGATAATGAAATTATCAACCATCAGTTTGAGAGCGCGGAGGAAAAAAGATCTTTTCACACAAGGCCAGGGAATTAATTCTCACAGGATCCTGTGGAAGCTACAGAATAAATTTGGTGCCAAGAGTCAGTGGGAGTCACTGAATGCAGGGCTACTCACATCTCTGGCCTAGAAACATCCAACCCAGGTGGAAAAACTCCTCAATGAGCAGTTCCCAAAGTTGCCAGTTCGTGCTGTAAGAAAAATCCCTGTGTGTTTGTCCCTTCTCTGAAATTCTCTTTCTAACCAGCATTAAAGCCAGGTTCTAGAGGCCACCAGAAAACCTCACTGGGACACGCATATATTTGCAGTTTTTGTGCACTTTAATAAAATTACATCATAAAAAATCTTGAAATGTCTCCAGTGTGTTTCCATATCTCAGATTTTTCTCTTATAGAAAGAAAGAAAGAGAAAAGAAGACACACAATTTCCCTGTTTCAGTTCTTGGGTTGAGCTCTTTTCCTCACAAAATACTAGTTGCTGACAATCCTAGTTTTGCTACTGGTACCCCCTGTTTATTTGCAGAAGTAATCACTTCATTCTGCCTGCAAATGCAGGAGTCTGCCCTTTTTCCTCCATTTATTAAAACAAATAAATGAACAAACCCCACAATTAGGTAAGGTCTGGACTATTCTGTAAAAAATCACATCCTCAGGTGAAATAAATTACTGTAACTTTATTTGCTTCAGTGGAGCTGTGGCAATTTACAGCAGCTGAATATTGCTTCAGCACTATGATTCAAGTTATCAAGAATGTGAAATGCTGCAATATTGATTCAGAAAAGTCTATTTGAATTTATTTTTTGAAATTAATTTGCTCCCAGATTCATTAAACATAGTAGGGAAATATTTCTAGAATGCACATTAAGTGCAAAAATGTAGACTGGAGTCCAAACTCACCAATGCATTTAGGCAATCTGAGGCATTTTTAGGCTTGTTTATGAGACCCTCATGGCATAGGATGATATCAGTTGCCTATTTGACAAATACCATTCATATGGATTTTTTTAATGAAGGCCCAAATATTACTACTGTAATTTTTTTGTAATGATAGTATTCCAGTAGCAGTCACAGGGAGTTTTCCCCAACAGACCTGTGGACATACCCTGCCTTGAGATCTCTCAATTTACAGACAAGATAGAGAGGGTCTATGGAAATTCTCCCTTCAGACAAACCTTGGCCAGTGACCCTTTTGCCCTTTCCATCATATACTGGTTAATTTCTTCCAGGTACCCCAGTAAAAATGGTTCTTGAGAAGGACCATGAAGGAGGAAATGACTTTGTGACTCAGTTTTTCTCAGCCAATCCACCCATAAAGTCAAGGTTGAAGACAGCATGAAGGGTTGTATTGAGATTACCATAAACATGTCATTTACTCCTTGTAGCCCCTTTTCGCCAGTAACAGTGAAGTCTGGCAGCAATGCTGGCACCAGGACTTGCTCCTTTCTCTCTGAAATCTCTTTACAGCACCAACACCTGATTTATGTGCACCACAGTCAGTCTTGGATAAAAGAAGCACACGGGAAGTCACCTCTAGCAAGGCAGAAGGGGCAGGACACAATGTGGTGACACTGGGGATTATAGGACACTTCAGTTTGAAGAGTGTTAATGATAAAGGTGGTGACTTTATGCTGCCAGCAGTGGTTTGGGGCTCCTGTGGGCAGCAAGGAGCAGGAGGATAACTTGGGGCAAGCAGAGGCACAGCCAAGGAGATCTGTGTTACTCAAGGACTGAGGCGAGGAAGGCTTAGATGAGAGTTTGGGGTGGAATTCAAAGCTGGGATGCCTAAAATACCGTAAAATAAATTACTCTAAAAAAAAATGCTGGAAAGCTTTCATGTAGCTGCAGTGCCAAGAAGGCACCGCCCAAGATGAGGGAGGAGGATCGCATCATTTTGGATGTGACACAACTTCTCTCTCCCAGTGCTCCATTTTTGAAGTGCTAGTCATACTTCATTTCTAATGCTTGTCTTGGTTTTAAGTACCCAGCTGTAAATTTACTGGGTGATAGCCTTTAGACATGTGCATATGCATGTGTGCACGCAGGTTTTTGTAACAGAGTCCAATTTTTAGCTGAGCCTCTTGAAAATACTGTCAACCAAGCTTCGGCTTATCAATAAAGCATGATTGTAAAATTGTAGGCCTGAAAGACATGAAAATTATAAGACTGTCAACAGTAAAAAGGAAAAATAGATTGGAAAAATAGAAAAACAGAGAATATCTTTGAGATAAATATAGTGAAGAGAGTGTTGTCTTCTCTTTACCTACATATAGTTTTGACTCCCATTGGGTCCTCAAGGATGTTTATATTAAAAATTTTTGAGAATCTGGGTCTTACCCATAAAGAGTCTGCATGTTTTAATATTATGTGTATCCTTGCTAGCCTTTTTTTTTTATTTATGGTATTTGCAAATGGCACCATAAGCAAGCAAGAGAGGGGGACAGTTTTTCTCCACTCTCTATGTATTTATCTTGTATGTTTGGCAACATTTGGAACCAGACCAAAACGAATTTAAGTCAATACTCAGTTTTGTTTGTTCCCTTTATAGCCCATTTGTCCCCTTGGTTTGCGTGGGTATTTCCAATAGCGACAGAGAAGGGAAAATATTTCAAAGCAAAGCAAAATGTGGTTATATAACAGCAGACAAAGGCAGGAGGCTTCAAGGGGAAAACGTGACTCCTGAAAATAATTTTAAGAACTTATCTTTACGCAGACTGCTACACACAGTAATATAATTACAGAAGTACAAACCCCCCCCACACATACCAGTGCACACAGTAAATACAATTATATCAGTGCTTATATGAGCATAGCTTGCTTTATTACAGAAAGAGGGAAAAGATGTGATGGTACTAAACCTGTGCACCGTACATCCATGATGTTATTATCGTTGTTGTTGTTATTTATTAACAATAATAATTATAATATAGTAATAGAAATAACAACAATCTCAAACATTTTCATCCCTCATACATGCAGTCAAACTGGTACAAACAGCAGATACAGAGTAATGCTATCTTCCCTCCACCCCCACACCCACCTTATTTTAATGTTCTTTTTCTTTTGAGATCTTAAATTGTCATAAGGTTGCAAAGTGGCCAGCCCACCCACAGGAGAGAGATTTGGTTCTACTGATAAGCTGTTTATTAGTGGTTTAACTCCGAAGTGTGTGCTTGGCTTCTTTGTGGCAGCTGTTGGAGGTGAGGACTGCAGAGCTCCAGCAGCTGTCAACACAACCCACACAGCAGTGTAATAGTTAGGGAAAAAATGCTGAAATTAAATAGAATATGTTGAGTTAAAAGCACTTTTCTAATTCCGCCTTTGGAGGTGTGTGTCTTCCTGATGGCTTGTTGTAACTATGGGAACGAGGGCTTTCCCCTCTCCCCCAGGTTTTGCCTTTGACTGTGTTCAGTGCAGCGCTGCTCCTTGTTCTTTGAGCCGGTGGAAACAGCAGCATAAATACTTCTGTGGCAGTACATGCGTAGCCAGCTAAAGAGAATGAAAAGGCTGATTCTCCTCTCTGTGGCAGGCACAGTGCTAGATAGCACAGTTAGCTGATTGTAATTGATAATTTGTTCCACTTTGTTTTATTGCCTTATTTGCTCTTTCCTTCTCTCCCTTCTTTTAAGTATGGAGGATCTTAAACCTATCAAAGATTTTGATGTCTCTTGAAAAAAAACCAGCAAGGTTGGAAAGCATTTGGCAGTGCAATTAGTAATGTTAAATCAGTGTGAATTCAAATCATTTAACTTGCTCCTTTGGCAGCTGATACCAGGAATACAAATTAGAAGGGGAAAGTAAAATTGAACTATTGAAACTGGAAATCATCAAAACAAAAGATCCTGGGTTTCAGACTGAGGAGAACAGAGACTTCTTTTAATACAGCAAGAAATAAAAAAGAGTGGGCCAGAATATGAGTTTAATGAGCACATTTTCTTTCCTTTGGAGGACTGGCAGCTCTGCAGAGTGTGACTGAGGATGGTTGCAGGGGCACAATGAGCACTCTCATCCTTCTTCCTTCTGTCGTGATCAACACCCAGCTCGCTGCTCAGCAAAGAGGAAGAGCACAATAACTGCTGTGTCATGGACCACTCTCCTCCACATCCACCTCCCGCTGGAGAAGGGAAATGCACACACCAAATATCGCTGAGTGTTGCTGAGGAAGGGTTGTGCTGCCATTCGCGGGGATGTTGTACCTGAAAGGAGACACTGCAGCCTTTATCTCTGCCCCAGGCACATCACTTCCTACATCTGAGAGTGAAAGGATGCCACAGGAGTGGATTTTTTTTCTTCCTCTTATTTCTTTGATTTAAACAATGTCGTAGCTGAAGGAGAGCAAAACAGCTGATTCCTCTGAGTACTGCAATCATGCACGGCTGCATTTTATGTGCAGTATCTCCCAGCCAGAGTCACTGTGCCCAAAGCTTTAGGGCTCTGTTTCCCTACTCTTTTCTCCTGGCAGAGATGCACACAACCGCATTTCCCAGTTCGCACTTCATACCTTCCAACTTGAAAAGCAATTATTTTCTACCAGCATTTTTGGTCTCAATTTTTCCTTCTATCTTCCATCTAATTTTACTTTGAATACTTTTTCACAGGGAAGTTGAATCAGATCAAATGAGCTTTGCATTTTGGTTTGAAGTTGATGAGTTCATTGTTATCCTGAGGCCTTCTCAGGACTTCTAAACTTGGGTTATGTGCAGAAAAACTACTTATTTCACATCCCTGTAGCTTCATCATGAGTCTTGCACTTCTTGACAGCTTGTCAGTGACTAAGCTGTTGAAAGCAGCCTGTGGAGGAGGAGTGGGGGAGCCCGTGGAGATGGGGGTTTGGTGGCCAGAGCCAGTGCCATGAGAACCAGAGGGATGCAGTGTCCTAAAGAAGTCCAATTCACCAACCGTGTTGGGTTAATGCAGAGTCTCACTGACAGATTTTATGTTTGATTGACAGTCTAGCTTCTGTTTCCTAATTTCTGAAACAATGGTGGGAAGACAGAGAAATACCTAAGAATGAACTGTTTATTGCCCTCCACGTGAGCTGCCAGGTGAGCAGTAGTAAGACATGAAGAAAAAGCAGTTTTGAGGCTAAATTTACTAAAGTGTCACGTGAATGTCCTGCCAGAGCCTCCCTTTTGACCTCCCTGGTTGTCAGAGTCTTCCTGAAAGCCTTAAGAAGCTCTTGTGGATGAACTTGCTATGAATCATAGAATAATTTAGGAGTTGGGCTTCTTTGTCCAGCCCAGTTTCGTCCATGTATCCCACCTGCTTTTTCATGATGCCACATGACCAACATCACTCATACCAGGTGACTCAGGCCCTTTCTGCAAGGCCCTGAAGTCACCCATCATAAAGCCACAGAGCATTTATGAGCAGCCTAAATCTTGGATCCAGCCCACAGGAAAAGGGTTTAAGATGCTTCTCCAGCTTCAAAGTGCACCACATCCTGGGAAGCTTGGGAGCAAGGGAGGTGTAACCTAGGAGATTCTGCTGCTTTCTGCAAAACTAGAGACCATATGAAACCTTGTGTCTCAGCACCCAAAATCTCTCACCCGAGGCAGCAGCGAAGAACTCAGTAGAGGTTTGCACCCCACGCTTTTTCCTGCAGATTACACAGTTTCCATAAATACCTCTGCATAGGAAGGCTGTGTTTCAGGCTCTCACACATCAGAGGGAATTTCAGAACCAGGCTAAGCAGGTGTGAAGCCACTGATAACTTCCACCTGTGCCCTAATCTCCACTTGTCTCCAGTGTAACTGTATCACAGCAAAGTACTCTTGGGGACACGTGTCGTGATGCTGCTCCAAAGGTGCTCTGTCAAGGAGAAAATGTCTGTTTCATTGTTTGGCTGTGCATGACAGTCCGTGGAGGAGCTTCTGTATATAATGCTTTAAATGAGGAAATCAGTGGAGGGGCCCCCTTTCTCAGTTTAATTTGGTTTTTAATTCTTCACAAAGTTCCTGCTAAGGAATACTAATACCACAATGGAGAGCAAATCACTCCAGTGTGTCACACAAAGTCAAACCTTTTCATCTGACCTGAGAGATAATTCCTCTAAACAATATCACTATAGTCAAAAGGAATTATAATTAATTCATACAGAGAGAATATAATTAGCATTCTTAGAAAAGAACTGGCTGCTGATGTACTTACTGCCTTATGAAAAGATTTTTCTTTGGAGCGATAGAAATAAACTAAGAGGCCTGAAAATCCCTTTTTATTAGTCTCAAGTGCAGGATGAACACATTTACCACTTGCCAGGCAGCCTTTTGGAAGTTTAATATATGTAAAAGCTGTACATCAAATAAAAATACAGAGTTATCTATTACATAAGTTGTGTCCTTCTGTGTTAGTAGCTGAAGAACAAGCAATCCTCTCCATCTTCATGTCCATCTATGCAGTCAAGTTCAAATTGATTCTTAGACTGATTTATAGACATGATGTCAGAAAAGCTGGGAGGCTGTTGCAGAGACACACACATTTGTGTCAACTACAATGTCACCAGCTGAGCCTGTATTATTTTTTCCTCAGCAATCACACCTCTTTTTTAGCAGAGGGAGCCCTACCCACAGTCCTGGTGGACATTTATTTCTCCCTTGAAATGTTTAAGCAGCAATTGTTTTGGTGAAGCCAGGATGGCAAAGAACAGACTGGGAATTCATCTGGTAGGGAAGGGCACTAGTCCACAAACCACCTCTCTCTAATTTTGAAAGTCAACCGCAAATAATTAAACAACAAAGCTTAAAGAATATGAAACAAGGAAATTTTATTACCATGCATTTACGTCAACCTATTAGGACAACAGCATGGTGCAACTTTCTTGACCCAAAACATGCGTACATGAGTTGTCAAATTTCTCCAAAAGCTTTGGCTAAAATCATTGTGGGTTTTTTTCTTATTTTCATCAGAAATGTTGAAATACTTGTTTAATACTGATCCAGCATTTTGCAATGACATTTCATTTATGAAATTTACCCTCAAATAACACTCAAAAGGGTGAAAGAATGTAGGGCAAAGAAACAAAACAAAGTTTTCTGATTCACAAGCAAATATCTAGTCGGACTTGGAATAACATAAACATTGTTTTTGCTGAAGCACGAAACCTGTGGGTGAATTAGAACTCTTCTTCCCCAGCCCAGTTCATGAAAGACAATTATTTTTACAGATTTATTTGTGACATGACATATTAATCGGGCCTCAAAAGCTCAACTGACACATTTGTTCCATAATTTCTACTCTGTAAAAACCTGCTTGCTAGCACTGATTTTGATGAGTGAATGATGCAGTCCTGTAAAAATGTAGCTGGAACTCTGTTGTCCACATGTTGTGAATAAAGACTTAACCCTCTCATATTACTTCTCTGTGCAAACTGTCTGGGAAGGAGTGAAACAATTGCCTCTGTGTCTATCAGATGAGCTGAAAAAAACACTCAATGGCATGCTTGCAACATTGTTTTAACTTTATTTTTTGTTTCTTCTGGCACCAAACAGGAGGGGTGAGTACGAGTGATATGAAGAGGCATAAAACATGATAAAGAGCATCCCTGAAGTGTTCAAAGCCAGGCTGGGTGGGGCTCTGAGCAACCTGGTCTAGTGGGAGATGTCCCTGCCGATGGCAGGGGGATGGAACTGGATGATCTTTAAGGTTCCTTCCAACCCAAGCCATTCTAAGACTCTATGAAAATCTTTCCTCATCCAGTACCTCAAAGAACTGGCTTAGCCACATTATACTTTTTTTAACTTGAATTCTTCTAGGTCAATGCACTTACTGATTTCTTTATAGTTTTGGCGAGTTGCACCCCAGCAGGGTTGGGTTCTCCCTTCTGTCATGCTGCTCAGGGGAGCGGTTAAATTTTGGTTAAATAAATATCTACATCAGTTTAATTTTTGGGCTTTGGAGTGTGTGTCCCTTTTCATTCTTCGTCCTAGAGACAGCTCGAAGGTTTTAGACCCTAGATGTGCAGCACATGAAATCCAACTAAAACATGAGTATAGAGTGCAAGAAATACCCTCTGCAGGCTGGGTCAGGTGGGGTGGAAGGTGTCTCTTTAAGCAGACATTTCTAGCTGTCTGCACAGATTTTCAGATTCCCAGATTTTCCAATATTATTTGCTATCGGCATCCATTTAATCTTCCCCATGTTTTTCTTTAAAGGTGGTCTTTTATTTATAACTTAATCCCAGGAACTCCATCCCTAATTGTTTGCCCAAAAGTGATGAGAAAGCATAGGTGCACGTATTATTTGAAAAAGTGACACCCAAAGTGATGGAAGGAGATTTAAGTTCTTTATCAAATCAACTATTTCGTGAATAGTAAAAAACTGTGCACATACCAAACAGCGAAAAAGGGGTTTTGCAACACAGCAATAATTGGTTTTGCTGGGGAGAAGCAGCTGAATCAATAAGCACTAAGGTTGCAGACTGGCTTTGCTAATTGATCCCATGATCTCGGCAACTTCGAAGCAACACAGTTACTACTGCTGGCCTTTAAAAAAGTTTCACTTGTTCTGAAGAGCTACTAAATAACTAAAACAACACTGTTATTTTTAAAGGTCTCCTAATCCTGCCATTTCAAATCCATTGTAATCGTTTGAGGTTGTTGCCTTTGTGAGGAAACGTTCAGGATATGTTAATGCAGTTCAGCTGGGTGCTCTTCTATCCGGGAAGCCGTTTTAGAAGCCACTTGACTCAGACAGATTTTCACACAAGGTTTTACATATTTAATGCCAGGTCTGGTCTCCACCATGACTTAGCAAGAAGCTGCATTTCCAGTTCTCTTCTGTGGCTCCGTGTTTCCATTATGGATGTTATAAAGGTGCATAAATTGCCATGGAAATCTAAAATATTCTCTATTTGCAAGGAGAACGTCATTCATAATGGATAGGGGATATCTTTATGCTACAGTCAGGTATCAGATCTTTCACCAGGTGTTGTTTTCACCTTGATAAAGCTGACCTTGGACTGTTTACTGTCTGACCAGGTAGCAATCTGTATCGCTATGCCTGAGGGATGTGAGCATTTCCAGAAGTCAGTGATCATTTGTGGAAAGTATTAAAACCTGAGATCTTCATTAAGTATCAAGTGTATGAATTGCAATAAATCCTCAAGGGGGCATTTGAGTCTGGAGGAAGCTGAGGGAGAAAAAGAGTACCGGAGAGGAGACTTTCTCCAACTCAGTATCCTTTTAGGGAAAAGCCATTCTTTAGACAGACCTTGTCAGGGAATCTGTTCCCATCTGACAGATGTGGAAACTGCCAAAGATCTTTTACCTTGAAGGATATTGATAGAGGCTATCTCAAGCTAGGAAAAAAGTATAGATATATATTAAAAATGGAACTGCTTGTTTTGCTTTTTCCTCTACAGCAGTCCCTCATACACCTTGCTTAGTTTCCTAAGTTGGCTATACTGAATTATTTGCCCTTTACCATAAGGTCTAAGCAGCATCATGGATGATTATGGGGTGTCTGGCAAATCATGGAGAGAAAGAGAAAGAGAAAGAGAGAAAAAGAGAGAGAAAGAGAAAAGGAGAGGGGAGGGGAAGGGAAGGGAGGGGATGGGAGGGGACGGGAGGGACAGCTGTTGGTGCCCCAAGCCTCAATTCAAAACTGGTGCACAGAGGAGCACTGAGTTGAGGCAGCTGGAAGCCTTTATGGGATCTCCCCAAGCCTTTCCTCTCTCTTTTACTCACAGATATTGACGATGTGAGCCCCAGTCTGACTGGTGATCACCAAGTCCCCTCATCTACCTCATTTTGTGAGCGCATTGAGCTGTTCCAGGTTTCCCTTCAAATGCCAAACCCAGCACTGGCCAGGTGAGCTGAGCTCCTGTTTCTCTGTACAGCTGGAGATCTAATAAAGAGACCTGACTATCTGAGCCCTGAGCATCCTTTGGACATTCACACCACCCAGCTCTGACCGTCACAACATGGCAGGGGGACAGGAAAGAGAGCAGGCAGGTTTCTGAGCTCACTCTTAGCTGTAGACAAAGACACCTCTGAGCAGGAGAGAGGGAGAGGCAATCCAGTGCGTATATTCAGTTGGCAAGCTGAAGAAACACCCACCAGTACTCAATTCTGAATGGATTATCCAGACATTTCCTTGGATAGTAACACAGGTTTGGAAACCAAGCATAGCTAACCATATGGATTAACAAAGAAAGAGAGTGCATATTGCACTTTAGATTCTTTCTGTAAATGCTTTAACACGACCTAAATAATCATTAAGCTACATAATCTCCCTGAAAGTTCAGACAAAGTAGGATTAAGTCCTTGTGAGGGGAAGAAGGGAACAGAAAAACCAGTCCCAGTGTTGCTCACTGATTGTACTTTAGGAAATATTTGTCACCATGGCTTTTTTTGGGAGGTTTTTTTGCCATTTGAAGCTCTTGCACAGAAGTGAAATCTGAGGGGAGCTTGTTCCACATGCTTCAAGAACCATCTTCTGAAGAGCAGCTTCCCATGAGAGGCATGCAGCATTCACAGGCAGATGGGGCTCAGCTAAAAGGCTTCCAAAGGCTACCAAACCCGCTGGGTTCCTTGAAGCTCAAAGGAGGCCTTAGAGAAACACAATGAGGCATTTCCACATTTTCTGTTGTTCTATATTATGTTCTCTACTGTGCAGCCATTTAGACAAGTTGCTTCCTTTAAAGGCTCCTTCCACTCCTTCTGCTGATGCCACATTTAAAGACATGATCTCTGCAGTAGGAAGTAAGGGATAGGAGGGGGTGTGAAAGTAATGAGATCTTCAGAGTTTTCTTTCAAAAGCTGAACAAAATCAGAATTTCTCTTTAATTGTTTTCAGCTATTTTTAGATCAATGTAGAGCTGACTGAAAACACTTCTGATTAAGAGAAAATAAAAATCTGAGGTATATAAACACTCCAGAAAATATATTAAGAGTTTCATTTTTAGAATGGGGGTGGCTTTCATTTTCAAACAATTTACAGAACAATGATGCATTTTATCATATCAGTCTCTGAAGAGAAAACTTATCACATTTCTCCACAGCATTGATTAATATTTAGTTCTTTGGAGTGCTCTTAATTCAAGCAACCAATTAAAATGAGTTTTTCTTCTGCCTGGTCATACTTGAATTTAATCTGATTTTAGCAATATTGATAGAAGAAATTTCTGTTGATAATTCCTGATATTTCGAACATGTTCAAAATCACAGAATCATTAAATGTAGGAAGGGACAACAAATGCTGGAAGGCCCCTTCCCTTGGGTTGAAAGGGACCTTCAAGATCACATAGTTCCAACCCCCCTGCCATGGGTAGGGACACTTTCCACTAGACTGGGTTGCTCAGAGCCACGTCCAACCTGGCCTTGAACATTTTCAGGGATGCTCTTTACCAGGAGAAACTCAACAGGAGTGACAGTGGTCAGATGCAAACAGATGGGCCAGCATGAAATAGCAATGAAACACTGAAAAACAGCGCAGCCCCAGTGTTGTTCTGTCTTACAGGTACCCACCAACAAGGGGAATTTCAACTGCCTCTGAAATTTCTGGGAAGTCCTCCCAGGGAAAGTGGGCAATACAGAAACAAGCTGTCAGGAGGACAACGAAACCTGGCACAGCAGTGTGGCTGGCATGTAAACCTGACTTTACAACTCCAAACAAGAGCTGGCTGGTTGGAGGCATGACTGTAAAAGTCAGGACAACTGCACTAAGCTTGAGGCAACAACGTGAATCCAGCATGAATTTTACATGGTTAGAGAAAAGGACAAGCTATGGTCAGTGTGATCAGAAGTAGATAGCAGTGGGTGAAGTCCTCTCTTTGCAAAGAGATTTATTCTTCCTTTGAAAAGAGATTCAAACCCCGAGCAGAAGCCAGCTGAGCACAGGTTAAGGGTCAGAAGGGTGCTCAAGCTCTCCACTGAAGTTATGTAAGGGGAGCATGAAAGAAGATGACTAGGGGAAGGGCCAGAGCCAGGATTTACATTTTGGCAATAAGGCTACATTGGAGAAGATAGATCAAAGGACAGGGATAGAGAACATCAATATGGCAGGAGAGAAGAAGAGGAGCCACTGCTTTTTAGGAAAGAATGAAGAAGGGAGCATCAGGCCACAACACATTGCACCCAGGTGGGGAATGGAAAGGAAGATAAGGACTTCTGCAGAGAAAACCCTGGGCAAAGGCGTATGGGTCTCTAAGGAAGAAGAGTGAAGCGAACCACTCAGACTCTTAGGCTGGCTCTACTACTTCTTTCAGATGGGACATGGACAACAAAGGACAGGCAAGAAGAAGTGAGATGACTTGAGCAGTGTCAATCAGAGGGAGGGTGCAGTGACACGCAGTAGAGGAAGAGGAGACTTGCAGAGGATGGATTGGAAGGAGGCCAAAGGTGGGAGAAATGGGCAAAACCAGGCCCACACTAAAAAGGTGTGGATATGAATCATGGCTTACCTGGCAGGAGAAGGGAAGAGACTGGGAGGTGAAATGAACAGAAAGATCTCATGAGAAACTCTCCAGGTGTGTGAATTGTAAGGACACGAAGAGGGTGCACATGGAGGCACTGGAGGGACACAGGGGAGAGGAAGGAGGAGGGAGAAGGATTCCAGGAAACAAAGCAGAGAGTAGTGAAAGCTAGGGTTAAAAAACATTACAAACACACAAACCTGAAGACCCCCAGTGCCTACAAATGGCATCTTCTCTTTGTTTCAGGGGAGGTGAAGGGGATAGAATTGTTTTGACTTAGATCTCCCTTGTGTTGCCTGCAGCTGCTGTTTTCCTGCATGCAGTACAGTGCCTATTTCAGAGAGGTGAAAATACCCTTTAGAATGGAGATGGCCATTGCCCACATTACACAGGCGGTGCTGCTCCTCCACCAGGCAGTTTGTAAACAGCAGCTTCCTGGCTAAAATGAAATTTTATTCTCTTGGCAAAAATATTAACACCAAATGCCTTTTCCTATTTTTCATTCAAGGCAATGGGCAAAAGAAAACTTCAGAAGTATTTGTATGAATATTTAAAACTAGGGAAAATAAACAGTCTAGATATGCTGCAATTCCATCTCGTTCCCACTGGCAAAATGATGTCAATACATCTCTCCAAAGAGCTGTTACACTGGCATTTATTGGTCCTCGGCAGCTGCTGATTGGAGGGGGAAGGAGGTAATGTTCAAGAAACCAGCATATTGGAGGGGTCCCATTTCGTGCTTTGGGATTTGGATTTGCTCACAGCATTACCCAACTCTGCCAATTCATTTCTCCTTGCACACGTAGGTTCAGCACTGAATCAGATTCGTCTGTGCCTTCCCCTCCCTGTTCTCCCATTACAGAAGGAGGCGACACGGTGAGAAGTGTGAGCCGAGGGTGATTAAAGGGATTCCAATTCCATGCACCAGCGGTTCCTCGGGAGGCCCGTGACTTTATTTGCTCTTATCTGTGAGCCGTTTACACCACATTTAACCCACTGTCTGACAGAAAAAATACCGTGCTTAATTCTTACCACTCCAGCGGAAGTGTACCTGGGATTGTGAATATTTAGGTTTTAAAAGTATCCATACTATTCCCAGTGTTTTAGTTTGGGCTGAGCAGTTGTTGTTTGGTTGGTTTTGGTTTTTTTTTTCTGGAGGCCGAAAGTCACTGCTCAGCTCTTCCCACTGCTATCTTCTTTCTTGTGTCTTCCTGCTCTGACAGCTGACAAATGATACCTCCTGTGCTGTTTCACTGGAACCCCTCCTATCTCTTACCTGTATCAGATGGGATAAAGACAAGGAAAGCTTTCCGGTTTTAGTGCAGGAAATGTGTGTGGTTGGCCAGGTGCGACAGAAACATCTCACAGTTGCCTGAACTCGTAAATTATGTCTCGTTTGTCCTCTGAGTGAGCAACAAGATCCAGAGCTCATCTGTGGAAAGCCTGAAAAGAGCAAGATTCAGGGAAGAGCTGGATTCTCTGGGTGCTGGAGGGCTGGAACAGCCCTGCCCCGCGGCATTTCTGGCGCAAGCCCGGGGAGTACGGGGGCTGTTGGGGAAAGCTTTGATGACGGAGTGGAACACATCCCTTCCGCAAGAAATCCCTCCGGGAGAGATGGTGGTGCAAAACCTGCCCGGCTTCCCATGAAAAGCCTTCCCCGGGCTGCCACCGGGAATGCCTCTGCTGCGGTGCAGCGCAGCAAGGAGCGGAACAAAACCTGTCCCCACCGCCTCGGCAGTGGGCGTAAAACAAGCCCAGCAATTTGAAAGGCGAAGAGCAACCTCCTCGGTGAGGGGACTAAAGAGGGACGAATAGCAGATAAGGTGCTTTGCAAGTCGAAACAAATTTAACGGGCTTTGGTCAATGCGATGGGCGACTGGGCAACTGCAGGGGAATTACGCTTTGCAATAATTTAATGGGATGTAGGCAAGGCACGTTTCAAATGGCCACATGAAATGAGAAAACGCAAGGAAATGAAAAGGTTTTAGTGAAATATTTCACTTTGACCAGAAATCACTTGCCAAGTTTTGCCATTAATGAGTAGCTTTGTATTAACTAAAAGCTGTGGCTTTGTTTGAAATAAAAATTGCTGAAGTCCAGCTGTGACGTGCTTTCTGCTACTAAATATTTCTAAATCAGTGGATATAGCAAGTCTCAGCTCATATGTAACCAACAAAAAATCCTGAATTGCTTGGCACTGCTGAAAGGCAGTTATGAAAGAATTTATGGGGAGAAAACCACTATTTCTCCTAACGATAGAAGGTTCTGAATATTCTGTGTCTTGATGTTATCTCTTCTTTAACCTATTCAATATTACCACATAAATTCCCTCTCTGATTTCAACAATGCTGTCAGCAAATATTCCAGAGTTAAAAGTAGAAACCCTGAACAATTTATTCATAACCTTAGCCTCATTTTTTATTTGCAAAGTACCGGCGAATACATTTAGTGTTCACAAATGTGGTTACTGCCAAGAATTTTTCAATTAATCCTTCGGTGTGCATAGCAAGTATTCATAGGATTTAAATTTTGAGCTTTTGTTATATCACTTTCTTCATTTGGGTAAGTCGCTGTCTTCTGGCTCCTTAACCCATGCAGGACTTCCCCTTGCACAAGAATTTGTGACAGCATGTCTTTGTGTGAACAAATTCGTGAAGGAAGATTCACAGATGTGTAACTATCAGCCAACAGCTGATCAGCACCAAATTAGGCACTCTTGTAAACAGCACTTCTGACAGATTTGGCTACAGCAGTTCTTACCAGCTTCAGTGAGATTTCTGTGGTACAGGTGATGGTGATCTGGCTCTTTTGTGTAATGTCTTAAACATGTTAATAGTGCCTTTCTGGGGCCGATTTTTTTAAAGGTATTTCAGCACAACTAGTTGCAGGGCTACCTCCAAGTAAGTCATGAAAAGACTAAACTGACCAAGTGTTTAATCTCTTTACCAGGAACTGTAGTGACAGGACAAGGAATAATGGGTTGAAACTGAAAGAGGGGAAATTAAGGTCCAATATTAGGAAGAAATTTTTTACTGTCAAGGAGGTGAGGCACTGGCACAGGCTGACCAGAGAAGTTGTGGATGCCCCATCCCTGGAAAAAAAAAGCAGCAGGAATACAAATCTCCTTTGCCACAACTTTTCTTAGGTCACTGAAAGCATTTTAATTTGTCCAGTCTTATTTTACCCTCTTTTCCTTTCTGTGCCGCTTTATATTGCCATGCATTCTTCCATCTCTCTCCCCTTCTACATAAATGATTTGCCCTGACACCAATATACCACAGAGTAAATGAATCACTGCAGCAGTCATTATGAAAATATAAATCACTGGTTATCTGTTCCTGCATGTGTAGGCAGACAATATATTCAGTAATAAACCATGTGCTGAAATGGAGAGATTTATCTGCTGTGTAATCTTTGGGAAAACGCTTGCACCTAATATGGATCTGTGGAACTGTGATCTCACCCCGTATGAGGTGGGTGTGGAGGGGCAGGATTGGTTTCTGTTCTCACAAAAGAAACAAATGTAGCCAAAAATGCATCCAGGCCAGAGTGAAAAACAAAAAAATATTCCACAGAGGATTAAAAGGAAATGCCAAGTCAAGAGAAAGATAAAGCCATAACCCACAGAATGCGAAGAAATCCCTTAGTAACAAACAACTTCCCATACAGTCTCCCAACACCCAAGAATCAGGGGCAATAAGCAGGAGTAGTAAAAAAAATGTATTCTGTCTTGAATTGCTCCTCTGACTATATTGCCAGCAATGCAGATTATCCTCAGAGGCAGAAAAAGAACAGATGTGAACAATAATAATTCCCAAAAGATAGGGTCTATTAAAAAATTCCTCCAGGACTTTTTACCACATTATCTCCTGGAGAAAGCCAGCAGCTGGGGAAATCCTCCAACTCATTTGTCAAAGTGAATCATCACCTGGATTTGATGGTGATTGTGGAGGAGGTAAGGTTCTCCAATGTTTCCTTACCTACCCAGCCACACAGAGGACAACTTCTGCAAGAAACAGCAATAACAAAACACAGAGGCAGCAGCTGTTGGCCATTGCTACACAGGCGGTGGAACTGATGCTTTGGAGTGGCTACCTGGAAACGGAGGCTAAACAAGATTAAGAGAATAAAAGCGGGTATTTATTGAAGGGCCTACAATAAAGGTACACCATGGGCAGACAGAGCCCTAGGGCTTCACCCAAAATGGACCCTGGGTCAAGGATTTTTCAGTTTTTAAGTTTGGTCCTTTTGCATATCAGGGTTAATTCTCCAATTACTATTTCAGGTAATGATGTCATTACCCCAGGTTTGTTCCACCTTTCCAGAGGTTCAGTTTACACATTTCGGGGCCTGGGACAACAAGGTGCCCTTGAGTCCCAGACCCAGAAAGGATTTGTTACATCTAACCAGAATGGGAGAACAGTAGCTACCAGGCTATGGAGTTTTAAACACTAAAGCCGTACAGGATCTGAAAAATATAAAAGCTAAATCCTAAGGCATCACAAGGGTAAAATGGGCACGGTCTAAACCCACCTGGCACCTGCAACACCTCCCTCCTTTAATCTGATTGCCCATCTGATGTGTTCTGCAGATGGAGGGAGGTGCTTACAGTAACCACTGAATGGAAAGCCCTCCCTCGTTTTGTGTCTCATTTATAGCCTGTCACAGAGCAATGCCAGGAAAGTGCTTAGCCCTTGACAAGTTCAGGCAGAAAGTGAAGATAGGGATCTCTGAGATGTCATCCCAATGCCATCGGAATGTGCCTGTGCAAGTCCCATCAAAAGCAGCTGGAAAACTCTGTGTGTGCCCCTGAGAAAGGCTTTGCTGCTCCATTCTTGGAGCAGTAGCTGGAAGGCTGAGAACAGCTGGTGGCAGCACCTGATACTGGCACAGTAGAAACACCCAGGGAATTTGGGAATACCCTTAATCTTTTTGCAGTGGCTGGACACAAACAAAGAGGTAAATAATTATATGATGAGTGACAACACCACCCTACACTCCTGAAAACCAGATTTAATTTAACTGTAGAAAATATTCAGAGACGTTTTCTGAAGCAAAAGGGGACATGACCACAAAACCATGTGTAAGCTCATCTGGTAAAAAGAAAGCTTCTGGAATATTTAATTATTTTATAATTACATTTGCTAGGGAATATTTCTTTAGAAATAGATTCTTTTGTTTTTCACATTCAAAGCTGTTGAAGCTGAATACAAAAGGCATCTTTTAATGGTAGCAGAATAGATAGTTTTAAGCTTCCACCTCCTCTGTAGTACTTTGATTTCTGGCAAGATGAAAATTGTGTGAATAAGGGGGGAAAGCCTTAGCACCACGTATTTCCTATGTTCTGAAACACAGGCACGAAGAAGAGGGTTTTTTGAGAAGAAATTTCTGGAACATCTGAGGAGGAAAATAGTTTTGTCTTTGAAGTACCTGATCCTGTTTAAGTATCAGATCTACATCTTCTTTATCTTTTGATTTTCCAAACTGAGGGATAAAATGGAACTGAGAATTTTCTATCTCCTGCAGCATGTCTGAGATAACAGAAATCGCAGCTTCAAAAAAGAAGACAAATGATGGCAGAATTGATCCATGCCAGCTCCTTAAGTATTTCTGGATTATCAGGAGGTGAAACCCTGACAGCATGTTGTAGACCACCCTGTGTGGCTCCTCTGGCAGCAGTTCTCACTCTCTGAGGCTTCTCCACAGCTGCCTTACCAGTTGCCTCTCCATTTGGGGAAATCAAAATTTTTGTGCAGTGCAGTGGCACAGACCAAGCTTTGGCAGGGGTCAGTGAGGTGCTTAGGCTCATTAATAACTAAATACCTCAATAATATTTACTTCAAAGGGAGGTTGAAGTTGGGTTATAATTCCTCAGTCCTTCAAAGTATCAACAGCAAAATGACAACACAAAGTACTGTGATACCACAATACAGCCATGGGGGCTTTCTGACCCTTCTGCTAGAGAAAAGGAGAAAGGATGCAAAATCTTTCCCTTGAACAGTTCGTGTTGTGCTGAAATTCCATACAGAAAATAACAAGGCACACATAATAATCCCTACAGCTATAGCTCTGAAAACCAGACCTGTCTGTCTTCCAGGTAACATCGTGTCCGTCCTTTAATTCTAGGTTTTGCTTATGTAATTGTATCACACAAACAGGTAGGATCCCAAGCAGCACTGAAGTTTCATTGAAGGGGGTTTTGGTCAATGGGAACTTTCTCTACTACACTTAATCACGAATACTCTTTATCAGGGAGGCATTTGCCATTAATAGGTGGGAAGATAAGCTAAATGACACCTGTTTGAAAACACTGAAACGTGTTTTATCATGATCGATTGCTTAATCAAAGGTATTCTGTAAAAAAAGACAGATCTCTAAAGGTTCCAAGAAGAAATACTCGAGTGAACACTCATGGATGATTTATATTAGTCAGCCCATAACAACAAGCATTTCTCCTACTCCTGTTTGCACAATTTCACATCCAATTTATATGACAGTCAGGTAATGTGACTTGCCATCTGCCCACACAGGACAGACAAGCATTTGTTTTCAAGCAGCTGTGCTGGTGGTAAGGTTACCACCCCAGCTCCTGTGCCACTTTTTGCTACCTGTTAGCAAAGACCAGGCTGCTTTTCTGATTGCTCCCTAAGCAGTAGAGTTAAAATGACCTCTATGAACAAACACCTGCCACTGGATTTCGTTGAACTGGCCCTTCCCATTTGGACTGAAGTGAGCTGGGGAGCGTTTCCGTGAGTTCCTGTGCTGACAGGCACAGAGCAACAGCCTCCAGCTGCAGCACAGCAGCAAGAAACTGAGGGCAGGCTGAGGGGAACATCCTTGTCCAGCAGCAGGGTTCAACCTGGAAGAGTGTCTGTCCACAGCCAAAGTGCAAAAGTGTTCAGAAATGTGATCATGCCAAAGCACAACATTGCACTACATAAGAGCAATTGTTTCTTTCCCATTTCAGAATGCTATTACTGTGGTAAATGCAGGAGTGAAATACATGTATATTTCCAGATATTATTGAAATTTGTTATTATAAGATGTGTTTGGTGGCACTTTTTTTTCATTTCCCTTCCTCTTTGAGGAAAAAAACTACCATCAAGACTTTATCTTGTGACAAAGATTTTATCAAGTGGCAAATTAAAGTAGTTTTTTTTAAGTGTCAACTTAAAAGTGGAAGAAATCTCTCTCTAAGTTCCACCTGTGTGTACACAGAGGGGGTCATAAGTCCTGCAGAGCACATTTCTTATTTGCATTTTAAATCAACAGGCTGGGCTTTTGCTGTCGTTTTATTCCACAAAGTGACAAGGGAGGGCGGTGCATTTTTTGTATGTAGATTTTTTTTAAGTCAGTTCATTTCAAAATGGACATTCAGAGAAAGATACTAATGGTGTCCTTACCTGCATTAAAGGAAGCTGGCTTAATTCATGAGCCTTCAAATACTATTCCCTAGCCCTATGCTAATATGCTGCATTTTAAAATGGCCTAAGACTGATTAGTTGTTAGCTGTAAGATGAGGAGATTCAGGCCATCCTGAAAGAATTCACAGCATATAAAGTCTTTTCCATGAAGTAAGGCAATGGCACTCAGTGTTTGATCCTCCTGCAGGTGATATATATCCAGTCTGGTCAGGGGGTCTCCAGCCTGAATTGCAGCTCCAGCACAAACCTGGAGAAGTTCTGCCTTATTGTGCTGTCCCAGCCTTTGCTTTCTGCCCCCAGCACCGCCCAGATGCTCCTTCCACGTGGTAGAAAGGTCTGACCTCAAGCACTGCGCATGGCTTGGGACATCTGCTAGACTGGTCCCACTAGACTTCTGAAAATTCATTTTGGTCATCTTTCTTCCATAATAATAAAGAATCTGTACTTTTTAGACACTTCAGGGTATTTTTTTACACTAGATATGCAACTATTCTACAGTTATACACATGCAAGTGACTTTTCAAAATAGGCTCCTCCTTACATGCTGCGTGGGGGAGAAAGGATGTCAGGCAACTCTATCTGAGCCTTGGATCTTTGGTGGATGCAATGTCCAGACACAGGGGGCAAAATGAAGCCACTGCTATTAACTGGAATAAAATCTATGAGTGGAAAAGATGTTATCAAAATCATACCTATGATAGCATGTCCAATGTATTCGTCCAACCTTGAATATTTCATTAATTAACTTCAAATATTTGAGTGATTATTCTGTCTCGTTGCCCTAAAGTTTTCCATTCTGCAAAGCCATAGTTTCTGTCCAGAATGAAACACCTCTGCTCTGAAGCATTTAGATAAAATCCGGGGAGCTGCTGTCCTTACTAGACAGTAGAGCAGTTTATAAAATTTGTGATCCATTTTACACCTGTATTCATACAAGTATTCTGATCTCTTCATTTCTAATTCCCAACCAGAGAAAGAATTATTCCAAAGTCTTTGTCCCTGCCATTATTTTTAAAGGGAGTTTAAAATTATGGAAATGGAGCTTCTCCTCATGGGAGAGGAAGCCTAACATCCTTGCCTGTTGTTCTTCTAAATCTGATATAATTAAGTCCCAGGAAAGCTCCGTCTCACTAGCAGAGAGTTTGATTTTAATGAATAATGCTTTCTCTTTAAAGAGTGATGTGTGTCTGCAAGAGAGGTCTTGGCTTTACAAACTGCGGCCTTGGAGAGCAGAACCCGCTTGAACCACAAGCTCACCACAGGCTTTGGCTGGATGATGCTTTGGTACAACAAGGGCGACCTGGGGAAACGTGTTCCCTTTGTACTTCTCCAGCTCTTTTCCCCTTTTCAGCAATAAATACTGTGACAGACAGCCACCACGGTGCTCAGAGCCAGCAGAGCTTGTGGAGCAGTTACACAAGCTGCTCGAGGCAGAGCCAGCAGTCTGCCACAACCATGACCTTAAATAGCTTTTCTTTCTATGCCAATTCAAGCCATGGTTTGACTGTACAACATATCTGGCTTCAGGGCTGCTAACACAGGAGCAGAAATGCTGTGGCCACATAACACCAAGCATTGATCCAATATAAATTCGCTCTGCCAGCTCAAATCTGCTGAAACAATATCAAGAGGTTATGGTCATACAGGCAGACTTCATTCTGTATTGTGTATTCACACCACTCTGTGCTCCTGAACACATCTCATCAGTCCTGCCAGAGTCAGCAGGAAACCAGCACAGACTCCTCTCCTCTCCTCTCCTCTCCTCTCCT